>JASVER010000033.1:2141178-2452141 GCA_030449065.1 Oceanodroma leucorhoa | reverse complement strand
CCTTGCTTGGTGTTTTGCTGAAGGAGTTCTAAATCATCTGAAATACTCATTTGAGAGAGTAAAATATGTCCTCTTCCTAACTTTATCTAGCTACTCTGTAGAACAGTTTAAGGTTCTTTTAAATTCAGAGAGAGACAATTTATATCACAGCCACATGTTCAGTCACAGTGAAAGCAAAAGCCATGGATAATGCCATAAAACTAGTACAATTGATTTCTAGGGATAATTAGTTAAAATTAAATTAAATTTGTGCTTTCTGGAAGTTTATAAATTCTGATTTTATTGTTTTCCTTTTATTACATGCTATCCAGACAAACATTTTGTCCTGAAAATAATTGTTATTGTACAGAGAGATGCAAGAAATAAGTTATAAGGAGCAATCTGCTTTAGCTTTGAGAGTACAAAAGATTGAGGGAGAGATATTTCTAATAAATACCAGAAATTTTTTAAATGAAGGTATGGTCAAACCTCCAAATATGAATCTAATTTTAGATCCTACAAGAAACATTGAGTTTTTCCAGACATACAGTTCTGGAAAGCTTACCATATGTGTGGTCTACTTCACATAAATAAAAAGTGTGCTTGATAGTACAGGCTGTATGTAAATGCCCAGTTCTTTAGATACTAAAATCTAGGTTCTAGAAATTCCAGGGATATATTAAAATATAGAAGAGCAAAACTCACCTCACAACTAGAAATGACATATCAAAGAAACTCATGCTCATTAGTAATTGCTAATGAGACTAGCCAAGATTAAACTGCTTTGACAAGTGGAATTTAGAAGTCCAGCAAAGTAGATATCCAAAAAGAAAGACACCATACTCACCCCAGTTTCTGAATACACATACCTAAAACCAAGTTGTATTAGCATACCTAGAACAAGAGAGGTTTCTCAGGAAAGCATTATTCAGAGCTGCAGTCAGAGCAGCCAAGGAGGGACCCAACCATCCTTTGCTAAATAACTCTGGGGAGAAAAAGTCCCCATCTGGCAACAATCTGCTGGATTACCATCCTACGTCACCTGTGGGCAAGGGGGGACCCATTGATTAGTTTCAGCCACACAGATAGATGCTGGCCAGCTTGTTCCCTTCGGGAGGAGACTGCAGTTCTATTCCTGCATGACTTCACAGAAAAGCTAATGAGAATGCATTAGCAGAAGTGCTGCTTCATCAGGCTGACTACAGTCCTCAACCAAAGGACAGCCACTTTGGAGCTCTTGCTAATGTGACAAAAGAACTCCATCTGACCCAATATCCACATAACTAAGTCTACACTTGTATTGATTATGTCATACAGATTATCAAATAAATTATGTCATACAGATTATCAAATAGAGATAGTTAAAATAATAGACGTTAAAAGAAAAAATACTAATCAAAGTATAGGAATTGTTCTCTTCTAAATACCAAACTGAAGCTTTTAGTCAGCACTTACATTTGCTTTTGCTTCAAAATGGGCTGAAAGCTATGTTATGAAATATTTACATTTTACACAAAGCTCATCTTTAATCATCTTTGAGCCGAGCACTTGCAATCCCAGCTGCCTTCAGCAAGAGCTGATTGCCAAGACATCTGAAAGTCATTTCAGGAGCATAAAAGAAAACAGAAAGAGAACTGTAGCTTGACAGTCTATAGAGTTCATTTTGCAGTCCGCAGCAGTGATACAGCTGACGTAATCCCATGGGTTGTAATTCCCTGGTGCCCCTGCCCTGCGGCGGCATGCTGACACATGTGGTCAGCCTCCACCAGCTGCTTGGGCACAGCTCTGGGGTGCAAGCAGGGACACCTCCACACCATGGGATTCAGAACTAGTGCAAAGCCTTTTTTCCTGCATGTGGCAGCTATTGACACACCAGCACCCCTGAGAAGGCAGCCATCAGCCTATGGAAGTTAACTGTGCAAAACCTCTCAGTGTTTAGTTTGACCCAAGGGGCACAGTTTAAATCCCTTCCCTAAAAGAGTATAATTGCTGAGTTCCAGTATGGCCTGAAGAGGTCTGTGAGGCATATGCAGTAGTAGGATAGACGCAACACAGCCTCATTGAAAGATACACATATTGCAGGAATGATGATGGCTTCTAGGATTTTGAGAACTTGGAAATCAAATATCCTTCAGAAAGTCATGAAAGCAAAACATAACTGTTTAATAAAATAAGCGTCTTCAGTGTTGAAGTGTAAATCTTTTTTATAGACATGCAGGTTCCATGTACTAAACATATTCTTTGAATTAGTTTATTAATTTCATTCTGTGCTTTTCTTTAGCCAATGTATTTCATGATTTTAGATGCAAAGACAGTACTATAAGTAACAGTATACATTTGACAGATTTCTATARCAAAAAAAATGACTCTTGTGGAAATGTTTTCCCCTTCTACACCCCTTGTGAGATAAGATTTTTTCTTTTAAATATTGTTTTACGTACATCAAACAATAAAGCAAGAAGTAAAAAAGTTTTGAATATAAAAGTGAGAGAAATACATACTAGGCCAATACAAAGAAAGAGGAACACTTTTCACTGATGATGCAAAACAGAGTGCCACATTTATGTGACATCTGCTGGTTTGACTCAGAGCAGAGCTGGGGATCTGCTGAGGGCTGAGAGTCAGACACTGGGACATGCAGTCAGCCAGCCCTGCAGTGGGAATTCCCCTTTTGCACCGTGCCAGGGACATTGAGTTATGAATCTCACAGCTATAGCAGCCGTATACCACAAATAATAAAAAAATATGTTATAATCTACTAGCCAGTAAAACATTCCACATGTGGGTCAGGTAGACTGGTAAATATATACTTTGTATGGCATTTGCTCAATCAATCTGAGGGTGTAGTTAGCTCTTCAAGTAGAACTGAAACAAACTTCACGTGGACCTGTTGAGCTCTGTCCCAAATAAGATTGATTGGGTGGATCAGCTCAAGAGATGAAGGAAATCAAGGGGATTGGCAATGGACCAAATTATAGGGGAAAGATCCTTAGGTTATTGTTTTGTTTAGGGAAAATGTTTTGTTTGGTTGTTTTTTTTTTTTTCTCTCTGTGTTTTCTCCCCACAAATAGTCACTAAAGAATGGCTGTAACTTGATGGAAGATTGTGAACAAATAGGTCTGGAGTATAATCACTTGTATCGCTGGTGGTGCACATGCATATAGCCCAGATTCTCTTTGCACAACTGTGCTGGGTAGACACCATGCTACCGACAGATCTCTCTTTTATGGGAGGGATTTGTAGAGCTCTCAGGNAAAAAAAAAAAAAAAAAAAAAAAAAAAAAAAAGAAATATAAGTTCAGGGTGACTTAAAAGGAAAAGTTAATGAAAAAGAACTATTGGTGTTCAGCATAGTCAAAGAGTCAATAAAACAGAACGATGTAATTTCGATTGCAATGCTTTTTATTCTGCCAGAGTCAGAGCAGCCTAGACACTTTCTACGCTTCTCTCTAAGTACCTGCCTTAGATCTTAGATTTTTTTTGTTTCAAAAACATACCCTAACATCTCTTTTGTTGGGTCATCTTCTTGTTCTCTGCAATTTTTCAAACATAAAATTCCTTTGTATATGAAAAATTGCATGTCAGATAAGAATAAAATAACATTTAATACTGAAAGAGCTTATCCAAACTGGAATTTTTATGTAGACCTGAAAACTAAAGGTCTGCATTTACCAGGATTATAAATGGCGTCTTCTTTCTACTAGGTCTCCATAGAAACACATTTAGAATTTTTTTGTCTAACAGTTAGTAAGCTAGGTATTTAAACTGTGATCTGAATATTACTATTCTGCAAAGAACTTGTCTTAGTGAAAACAGTTATAATTCTGTGRAATAATGAAGTAGTATTGCCTGATTAAAAGCAATGTTAAGATTTCAGTCTCTTGAGAAATAGCAGGCTTCAGGGGACAGTTCAGAAATCAAAAAAAGGTGATAATGAACTCCAGGGATGTCAATAGTGTCTTTCCAAACTACATAGTTCTCTTATTAAATTTGATGTAGGATACACATGTAATCACATGAATACATGCGAAAGACTCTAAATCAAGGCGAGAGGGGAATCGAATAAGGTTGTCATTCTAGAGTACAGGAAAGTCCAAGTAACTATTTAGTGTTACTGTCCATCCTATTTAAAGAAATTTAATAAATATGTAACAGGTGACTACTGAAGGGGTAGTTGAACAAAATGTCTATGAACAATGTTCCAAAGTAGAGGAGAGCTGGACAAGGACCAAAGACTTTATACTTGGTTCAAAGACAATAAAATTGCCACTGAAATGTCTTGAACCTGTTTCATGCATCAGGGAGTGCCTTACTTTAGGACTGCTGAACTGAGACTGCTTCATCAAACACCCTGAAGGACTTTAGCCCCTCAGACAGCACCTAGACAGATTCTAGTCCTAAATCCAAAATGCCAAACCATGCTCCCCAAGTCCTCATAACCGTGGAAGTTTCTAAACCGAATAGKCAGGTCTGATTGCCCTGAAGAGTGTCCATGAGCTTGCAGTTCTGCATTCACTGCATGGCCAGGGAACGGTGTGCCCTTTTCTGACCCACTGGGTCCACAAATTGGGGAAAGCAGCTGGGCGCCTTGAGGGGCCTGGTGCTGCCTAAGGTCTGTGTTTGCATTTCCTTAGAAGAAGGTGAGAGCTRGACTGCAGGATCCCATTTCCTGGATGAGTTTTCTAAACCCTATGTGGATGGCAATGCCATGGTAAYGGCAGGAGAACCACTTTCACTAGGTTTTTGTTGTTGTTGTTGTTGTTTTAATTTGAGTTCACCTTGTTTGATAATTGCCTAGGACAACTTTAAGTCCTTGCCTGCATAGGATGTTGGTTCTCAGTGCTTGGAGCTGTCAATCTGATCTTGGCTTCAACTTTTAGATCTGGAAAGGAGTGACATTCCAGACTTTTATGAGGCATTGCCTCTTTCTCAGTTGCRTGATGTCAATATGATTTCTCAGGTTGCCGCGCTGCCCACCACACTGCATAAAGAATGTGAAACCTAAAGCAAAGTTATTAACAATCTAGATGCCCGAATCTAGGCTTTTGTTTTCGTATTCAGGATTGGGTCCATAAAACCAGCACTCACATTCTAGTCTTACAACATTGACGGAGGTTGTAACTTTGCATGCAGAGCTACCATACTTCTCCTACCACCTCCCTGGCAGGTACAGCAATGGAGGAAGCAGTGGCTGTCTGTGCTTGTAAAGGCAGAGTAGAGTGGAAACAAAGGGGGTACCAGCCTGACAGCGTTACATAGAAGAAATAGCCTGGGTGAAAAACTTTCAAATTCCAACTCCCCACTCCTCCAAATGAATGCAATATAAGTATAACATAGGCTTGTACAAGGTATAAACACTATAATATCTTGGTTATACCAAAGAATTATACGCATTCTGCTCTGAAGATACTCACAAATTTAAGCTTCTGCCCCTGCCAGTGGATGCAGTGATTAACAGCATCTGATCCTGCACACTTCACATAGGCCCTGCATCATGGGTTAACACACCCATACAGGTTTGGAGGCTTATTAAGATCTCCAAGGCAATAAGCTTCTAAATCCCCAACCCTCTTTAAGGAGCCAATGGTATCTGATGCTGAAAAAATACAGAAGTCAGGGAATTCTGAAAGTACCATAATGGTGTACTGGGTTTAGCAGAAGCATTAAGTTTCTGGAATCATTAACTGTCTTATAGTGTGTAAACAGCAAACTGCATTTCTCTTTTGGTTGCAGAAAGACAATTTTAGTTCTTTCATTTTGCTTTTAAATATATCCATAAAATGCAGCACGATGGATGTGCTGCACAGTTACATTAATACACAGAAATTTMATTTTTGTGCAGACATAATTTTTTTGGATATACGCAGCATTCTTCAGCACCTTACCCTTGATTGTCTCTATTACCTTACTATTTCAAGGAGCAATTTAGGTGAAAAGAGGATGGACTAAGTTTAAAGTCTTTAACCTGAGAATCTTGCCATTAAAATCCAATGTTATAAGCAAGATGAATAGAATAATAGATAAGGACTAAGCTTAATAAAACTTCTGGTTTCACATTTGAAATAAACTGGTAACTCACAAGGCAGTATATCTGTAATGTAGCAAGTTGCACTTGATTCTGTAGAGGTCAGATCCAGCACTTATTAAATGCATCTCCACTGGCTTCAATGAATGCTGCACTAGTTCCTAATTTTGGAATTCTATTTTGGGTAGTATAATAGTACTTCTAAAGGTGGCTGAAATAGTACCTAAATATGAGTTCCCTAAGTTCTTTCCTTTTAAAAACAACATCTTTTAACTATGGTGACTTGGACCATGTTTTAGAAAGCTCTTTAGAGAGGGATAACTCAGAAGACGAAAGTCTTTAATGCAGCAAGCTCCTTAAAATAATTCCAGGGAGATGGTTATCTAATTCTAACAGCCACTCAGCCCAGCAAAGATGCCCAGTAGGTTTGGCTTCCTGCTTTTTCACTGATTTGGCCATTAACTCAGTTATAGTTTGTCAGAAATCAGTATAATTTTCCTCACTTAGGTATATTTAGATCTCAGAGTTTTGAGATGCTCTAATGAAAATTCTCRATAAGCACAAAGTAGTGAAATAAAATGTTAAAAAATGTCATAAAAAGTTGCTTATGAAGAAAAGGTAGAAACTATTTACTGCAGTTTCTTGCATGACTCAAGTTGTTCATTTCAGTATGCTCATCTTACAGTAAATTCAGTATCAGCATTTTCCATATGCACTGCTTTTGCCATTTGTAGATGTTATGCATAGTTGGATCATAAAGTCTTCCTGTGTGTAATAACTTGAGACAAAAGTGTGAGAGACGATACCTTTTTATTAATTATGCACATTATCATCATTACTTCTGCTGCTATAACATCTGATTTTCATGGATAAATCTTGCATTTTCCTCTTTGCAACACTGCAGTACTCCAACAGTCAGAGAAAATGTACAACTCAATACACTTTATTGAGGGCAGCTATATTTGAAAGCAGCTGTAATTCTTGTTGCGTTCTTCACAAAGCATTCATTGGGGCTTTATAAACACCATTTGACACATAAAAGGGAAAGATCAGAATGGTTTGGACATAGGATGAAACAACGTATTTCATTAAATATTAATTCCATATAGTAAATTAAAACGTAGYATGGTAAGTATGGTACACATACTTATAAAGCAAGTATGGTACACATCTATGTACTATTTATATAAATATATATACACATATATAGTGCATGCAGTAAATACAGCAACTGTGATGGAGTACTAGCTTATACTATGGTATATTTGGTTCAGTAGTCTTGAGGTATTCTCTGTTGGGTCTGTTGCACCAAGGATAAGTGGACATGGAGCATTTCTCCTTCAAGGGAGGGACAGTAGCTTTCTACACAGTTTTCTGTAGGGATCACAGGGCTGTTACTGTGCTCCCTCCAGAGTCTTTGGTTTGTTTTTCAGTGCTTAATGTAGAAGTATATCTTGCGCATTTTGATAAGATGCTGTGGCGGTCTCAACTACTGGCCCTTGGGTTCAGTGGAATATTTTGGAAGGAAGGGGAGATTTGGACCCTCCSCAGAGCAAGTCCAGAGGCTGAAGCCAGGGCACTGACTCTTCAGGAACTTGGGGCAGATTGGAATTCAGCTGTGGCAGTTGCAGAGTGGAGCGATGGGGTTTGTGTGCTGTAAAGGACAGCCCACAGTTAGGCCTTGGGAGGGAAGAAAGGAAGGAGACATCCCTCAAGACACAGAGGAGACCAGATGGGTCCGAGGAAGGCTATGGGAAATTGTTGCATTAAAATGCAGAATTGAAGGGTCTCCTCCACTTCCCACCAGGAACATTGTGGGCAGGTTTGTTTTCTAACCATTTGGTTTATTCTCTCCTTCCCAGAAGATCTGGCTCTTCCATATTTAAAGACAAATGTGTTTCTAGATATTATTTCTGTGTCCCGATGAAACCTCTCCTTAGGGACTGGGTGCTGCTAGTGTCTTAGAAGGTGCTCACGCACAAGGAAAGGTGGGGGTAGATCTGTTTTCTGATTCTGATCAAGTTCTGGTCTTATCTCAACCACGTTTCCTGCCTCCCTGGTCATATCCCTGCATGTCTGCACATAAAAATGAAGACCATTCATCTGTCCCAGTCAGAAAGGTGAATAAAGATATCTGTAACATTATCTCCCCAGGGTCTCCTCCTTTGGTAAGATTTCTGTGGCCGTGGCAGTAACAAGAGCACGTAGAAGAACTATTCAAGCCAGGTCGTGATAACTCTACACCTGCCTTCCTGCCTACTTTGTCTCTGTATATATGACAAATTATATGTCTTTATGTAYAACGCAGGAGCAAGATTATCACTGTCATATCAATAAGTGGTCAGAGTTGGTACASAGCAGGTGCTCAAAAAAGAAATGTATCTATGACTGTCTTATGCAGTATCTAATAAGCTGCATTTGGTCTTTATGTGTGATTTAAGAAAAAGTGTTGCTAGGAGCTGTAGGATGAAAATAGACATTTTTCTAGAGGAACAAGAAAAGGAAGCAAAGGGAAGAGGTAAATGTGAGAAGAACAAAGAATATGGCACAATACTAGCTCTGAAAGATGTCTTGTAGCTCAGACAGAATTTATTGATTTGAGACATGAATTACTGTTTTTATAGTCCATGTTCTGCAAGAAATCCATCTAGACAATCACAGTGGTCCCTCCTAGGTTTAAAAAACTATGAATCGAGACATAAAAGGTAACAAATATGTAAATGAGTAATATGTCCTAAAACATTAATCCAGTGCTCCTTCTYCCAAACCATTGCATCCCATCTGCTAAAGTTAAGAGAATTAAACTACAACAATCACAGTACAACTCTGTAGATTGTATGATAGGTGTATGTCTTATGAAATAAGATATACATAAGACTCATTGTTATCTGTCACAGCACTGATTTTATTGCAGTATTGCTATACTGACTATTTTTCTTGAAAACTGACTTTGGACCATTTTACTTCAAACCTCACTTTTCAATGTGATCACTGTCACAGTGTACCTCCTGGCTCCATGTATTTCAGTGGACCTTGGGCAGATCATCACCTTTTTTTTTTTTATGAAATTTCCAGTCTTAAAACTAAAGATAACTTTCCTTGTTCGACCTTTGCCAGATGTACACGGCACATTATGCCTTCAACCTTATGCCTCTTGCCTATCCATTCTCTGATCCTTCTTTCTTTCTGTTTAACCATGTATGGTGGTGTCTTTTGGAAGGAATTTTGCATAATAAAAAATGGAAACTGCAGCTGCAGGCTCTCCTTTAGAACAGAAATGTTGGGAAAGTATGAGAAATAGTTCATGTGCTAAGTAGGGAGCATGTCCTGCACCGCAGTGTTTACCCTGGATTCAGAGCTTCTTGCAATATGGAATTTGCCTGATGCTGGGTGGTCGTAATAGGAGAGGGAGTGCTACAGTAAAGTATCCTATAAATTCTCCCTTGCTGGAAGAGGGCAGACTGTTGGCTTTGTTTTAAGTGATTTGCATCAAATGAGAGCAGGAGGGGAAAGCTTCCAGAGACCAACAGGAAAAAAATGTGGGAGTTCCTTTCCCCACGTTTACTTACAATGGCACTGGCATACTACGTTTAAGGTAGCCAAACGAGGATGTGTGTTTTCCTTAGCGTTTTATATTGATCTGATTGTAAAAATTTGTCAAATAAAACTTTAGCATAGGTCCTTCAAATCAAATGAAAGTGGAAATGAAAAGATGACAGGATCAACCATTTTCTTTCTTTGCTCCTTCAGGACTCCAGGATACTACTGTCTGGGTCAAAGTCACAGTGCTGGTGAGAACAGCTCCAGTAATATCCAGTAACATGATTGCRCCAGGTAAGCCAACTGAGGATCTATCTCCTAGTTAGGATACAAGATCATTAATCCTAGTCTACAAACAGGGTTTACTTTCGGAGTTTATCCTGACTGATTACACTTTGCATTGCTACACGTACTGTGTTCAACTTTTATTTAAATTATACATTGATTTTTCTCTTTTCTGTTCTGTTTTCTTCTGCAGCCATTAAAGGGGGCTGTAAACAGACACATTACTGGGAAAATATGCCAACAGCAAAGAGATAGGAACAAGTCTGTGCATTCAGTCAGATTACAGACCGTGGGCTTATTACCAAAAGGTGTCACTAGAAAGCACTGGGAAAGGTGCATCATGCTTCACAGATTCTGAGCTGCAACACAGCTTTTGAGCTTAATTTTTGTTTCTAATGCACAAGAAGTGATCTGAGCTGACTGTGCTGACTACTTGCAACATGCTATACTTCCTCTGCACTGGTTATATTACAGGTTTTATTTACTAAGAACTAGGCTGAGCAATCAGCATGACGGCAGCAAAAGATATTATTGGGTACTGGGGACTAGTGAGAACAGCTAAGAAGAACCAGTCAGAAATCAACTGTGTGAAAGTGTATGTGCAGAATATCCATTAGTTCAATTACACACACATACCTACATTAGAATAACACTACTATAACTACAGGGTCAAACACTTGCTGGTTAAGAAGTGTCATAATTAAGGATGCCACATAACCCATAATTAATTTCCTTTTGCATATACATTAGAACATGTTTGCATGCTGTTTTTTCCACAGAACATCTGCCTACTCCTGTGCACAAAATTGGTAACGCTTATTTAATGACCAGTTGTTTAATATTTTTATGTTCACCCCATCATCTCTAGAGCTTACTTCATTTTCAAATTGTATTTTGAAGACATAATTATTAATTGATTGTGTTTGTCCTTGGCAAACATTAGGTAAGGGTCATGGTGTGCAAGCCCTGGGAACTGTGGGGATCAGAGCCTGCTCTGAAGACCCCCATCCTAGTTGAAGTCAGTAGTAGCTAGGACTGGATCTCGTTCGCAAGTGCTCAGCTGGGCTTCACTCACTCACTCCAGGCACCATCAAGTATGTATTAGTCAATGAATCTTTTCAAGATCCTTCTGAGATGGCAGCGTGCTGTTGCTATTCTACATGTAGRTGAAAGATAGCTAAACTACAGAGACCAAAATTAACTTGGATGCTCAACTTGAAACATAATTGGCCCAAATATTTTTCCTTTAAATAAGCAGGCAGTATCCATACTTTTTAAATATGAAGCACAGCTTCCATTGGCATGAGTGGGAAGTCACACATGCTAAGCACTTCTGCAATTCAGACTCCAGGCAGAGGAACTTTAGAGTAAGTGCAATTTTTCCATTTTTGATTGGTACAGTATAGAGATCACTCACAGCATCTGCAAGAAATGAAGTAGGAACATGATATGTAACAGTCACCTCAATTACAAAACCCCAATTCAACCCCAGAGCAAGTATTTCACGTACACTGAACGAAATGAACATACCATGGGTTGTTCTTCAATTTGTTTTCCTTGAAGGGTGCTTTGCAAAGTCTTTGTACAAGTGGATTCAGCTGTGGTTGGAGAGGGGTTAAAGGGTTAAAATAAGTGTGCTTTCACCTGGTGTTTCATCTGCCTGCACAAAGTTAACCACTCATCTGCTTTTCTACTTCACCCATTTCCCTGAAGAGATATATGACTCCTGGCTTAAATTTTCTCTGTAGACAAACTTACTTCTGGTGATTCCTAGGCAGACTGTAAAAATAAAAACATCATCTGATGGTAACTCTGAATGTCACATATTTCATCAGCAGAGTAATAGCCTTTAGATTCATGTAAATTTCTGCCACCTGAGAAATTAAAGTAACTGGTAACAATAGTAGTTTTTCACCAAAAGACCAAATTGGTGTTTAATGGCAGACAAAATAATGACAATTAGGAATCATAGGTTCCATATCAAACTCCAGAGAATATGCACTCTAGCAGGTACAAATTATTTGTTTCTTTCCCTGAGCATCAGTAAAGTATACTTTTACCTGCCCTGTCCCCTTGGGTCCTTTGTTCCAGTCCCATTCCTACCTGCTTATCCTGTCCAATTTTTCTCAAGCTTTCAAGTTCAGTCCCATTTTCAGGATGTTGCAGAAATCAAAATGCAAGACAATGAATTATTGGATGAATGTTTGTGTCTCAGTGGATGTGTCCTTACTAGTCTTAGTTGAAAGGTATCAGGAAGACTTAGTTATAAACTTCTGTAGGGCTTCACATGCATAGTGAATCGAAGTCAATAGCTAATTATAAACTAGTATAGCAAACAGGGTAGTGCTTAGCAAAAAGCAAAGTAGCAGGGAAAACTTGGAAAAGAAAATGTAAGAAAAACATCTGTTTTGGATGTGTTGAACTGACAGAACTAGGGAGACAAACCAAAAGAGATTGACGTTTTTATTTGGATAGAAGGATTCTATGTAGGGTACATCAGTATCAGGATAGCAATTGAATGTGTATTCACAGAAATGGGTCTAGGGGGAGAATAAAATGTCAAAGACTTTTGGACATGTTGAAGCCCTGATAGAAGGAGGACAAATGAAAATTATGGAGAGGGAGGGCAGAAAAAGATCAGCTGGAGCCCAGGAAGCCACATGCCAGAAGCAGRGGAGCATAAAGCATGGCTGATGATAGCCCTTCCAGATGGGGGCAGTTCTGCATTTTCACTGTGAAGAAGCTGTAACAGATGTTGGCAATTTGAAGGTGGGCAAGAAAGTCAACAGTGAAGTTAACTGAGCTCTGAAGAGTCAGAGCTCTGTAGGCTGATGTCAGACATGAACAGGAGTTACCAAGAGAGGGGCTGCTGGAAGTTTGAGAGAAGAGAGCAGTATTATTTGGTGCTGTTAGAAGACATTAGGTAAGCATAACAGAAACAAAGATATTCAATGTCCCCCTAGTTGGGAAGTGGGGAGCAGAGGGAAAGGACAAAGCTTCTGTAAGAGAAGGAAGTTGTAGTGTTTCTTTTTTGAAATGGCTGCTCTGTATTGCCGTTACCCTGAGGTGGAGAGTACTGAATCTTGGCCAAATTATAAGAAAAGAAAAATAATATATTGGGAAATACTGGACAATTTGGCACATTTTTTTATGTAGAGAATTGTTCCATTTTGACATTTGTGTAAGTTTTGATTCAATTATTTCCAAACTCACTTTTAAAATAACTTCTATTTTAATACATATCATGTTTTTAAAACGTTTTAATAGTAAAATGTTTAGACTTTATTCTAACAAAGGAATATGATTCCCCCAAATGTTTTTAATGATGTTTTTGAAAGGGTGTTTTATAGGTCATTTTAATTCCATTTCATAATGGAAAAAAAAAATATCAAAATTTCAGCATTTCCTGAAGAATGGAATTATTCCCTCCTGACTTATTTCTTTGCTACTTCAAAAGGCATTGTGCAACTTGGACTGGAAAGAGGAACACTGAACTAATTAAAGATAAAATGAGAACAGTAAGAATTAAACAAACAAAACCGAAGCAAATGCATACAGAAAACAGTCCAGGAAAAGCCCAGAGGAATTATCAACGCCATCATTTATTCAAGCAATCAAGACAAATGACGTCAAGGTTTCAGAGTGTTGCTTGGGAAAAACAGCAAATTTAAAATACAAATTTCATGTCCCACCCAAGACAATACAAAGACAGAAAACTAGTTCTTGCAAGACTGACAGTACTATTTCTACCACCTCTATCCTTATGCTTTCTATATATATATTTCCTTATTGCATCCTCATTCCTATTTCAGTCGCAATCATCCCGATTACGTAATTTTGGTAGAAAAGCAAATGATAAAATGTGGCTGCTATTTAGTGATAAATAGCAATAACTTCAGAAATAAAATAATCCCAGACTTTTGAGTGTTCTTGTTGCGAGTTATTTCTGAAACAGTAATTTCTGAGTGAAATGAGGGGAGGCTTAAGGAGAGCTAAAAAAAAAAAGTAAAAAAGTTTTAGTTAATTGTGCTACAGATGCTATAATCACTCATCTCAGGTAAGGAACTTGATACATAGTTTCAACCACAGATGGACCAGTTTCAGTAAATATATCCCATAAAAATGTATGGAAGTTGCCAAGCACAATGGGGTATAAATGGCTAAAAAATCTTTTAGACTCTTTATGAAGAACAAGTACAAATAAAAGCATACTCTAATGTGAAAAGGTAACAAAAACATCAAGCATAAATCCATTGAGGCATAAAGAGATGTCAAGTACATGTTAGTATATCTTTACTACATTCTATACATTTTCCATCTAATTGTTTGAACAGTGCCTATGACAATCCCAGGAAAATGGAAAAGTATTATTAAAGTAATTATTTTGACTACCTGACTTTAAGAATAATACACAGAGGTACCACTAATAACTGTATCTCTAAGAGGAAGAGGACACAGAGATGGGAAAGACAGAAGAAATGGCATGTTATGAGYAGGAAATACAGAAAGGGCCAGTTGAAAAAGAGAATTGAAATTGGTGGAGGGGAGAGCTTAGAAATTCCAATGCAAAGATCAAGGATGGTAATTTTACCCTGGAGTTAGTGCAGAGCTGCTGAGGATTTAATTAAGGACACTAGCACTGAAGGAAATGATTATTGAGGTTCAAAGGTCTCACAAAACCATTCCAGAAGTTTATCATTGAATTTTCTTTTCTCATCTCATCTTCCTAAATTGTAAGACTCTCTATTCAGTATGATTATTTCCTATAACTCTATAGTGTATGTGAGCAAAGGATGAATGTTACTAGCGTTTCCACAATGAGACTGCAGATATTTGGAGTGCTAACTTGGCAACTCAACATCTACCAGGTGCCAAATCATTTATCTCAGCTTCTATAGCAGCATGTATTTCATGTAATGTATTTTCTACATAGCAATTTAGAGATTTAAAGAGGAAGGAAATTAAGCTCTGTRAAGAGAAAATTAAATACGTATCTCAGGCCAAATATCAGAAAAGCAAAAACTGAGTAATTCTGATAAAACAAAACATTGATGGATGGATAACACACATAGATGAGGGAAGCAGGGATAAAACATAGTCGCAAAACAAATAGTGATAATTGGAAAAATACTAACAAAATAAAATATTGGAACTGAGGGTTACTACTGTGGCAGGCGCCAGTGTAGCCTTGATGTGCTCATCTTGGGAGGTCTTATTCAGGGAAGTGCTTTATTTTTCTAATTCAGTACTTTTTTAGGTCCAGTGTAATGATTCGGGCACGTACAACTCAGCTCTAGAGAAGCACGTGGTATTGCTGACCAAGAGCCAGAGCCACAGCATGATCCTTCACTCCCGCTCAGCTCTGGGTGTAATATAACCACAAAGCTGTGGAAAAAGCAGGATCAAGGATCTGTTCACTTCCTTGCCTCTGGAAGGAAGGAAGTAACGACTAGCAAGTAGACTCAAGTAGTGACTAGCAGCCCTTCAGAAGTTGCTCTTTCACTCTCCATCTCTTACTATTCTGCCAGCCAAGAGACAGACACACAACTCAGGGTTTTGCGAAGCCTTTTATTTTCATGTGCAGGTGTAAAGCCAAAGCTCTTCTCTCCCAGGGCTTTGGCCTACATCTACTGAACTTCACCTGTAGCTACCCTGAGGATTTGTTACTGTTTTTTTTGTAGCATACTGGTCTTCTCCTCAAAGACTCTCAGTGCTGTGCAGACATTTGGGTTATCAACTCCTCAGTTCTAGCCTCAGAGATGGGATTTTTGCCAGAGCAGGATCCCACAATATGAGAATTTTCTATCTGAGGGTGAGCTCTTCTTATCTATCCCTACCCTATTGGCTTACGTCCTGGCAAAGAGCTGTCCAGTTCTCCTAATATCTGCTGTTTCGTGAGACATCCTTCAGCAGCTGGAATTGGATTCACTCTCTTTTCTGCCTCCCCTGAGCAATAAAGGCTCCTCTTCTTTGCCTTCCCATGGCTTGTCTGCTGCCTTTGGTCTGAGATGTTCTGCTGCTTTGGGAGAGGATGCTGAAGGACCTCATGAAGCAGCTTCGAGGTAGGGGGTGGAAAGAAGAGAATGTGGGGACCAAGGAGCAGGGTTGCTGGTGGGAGAGGGATTGTGGGATTTTGAGGGCTGTGACTGGATTGGGGGCTGCAGTTTTGGTAGACTGWATGGGGGACAAGGATGCTTGAAGGATCAGTGATTTCAGTATCACAGCTGTCAATGATCATTCAAGAATCAAGAGTGATTTAAGGATCAGGATTGATTTAGAACTTGGCTAGAAGATTAATTGTTGATTTAGGGACTGATAAATGTGGATGGCAAGAGCTTCTGCAGAACTAGGGACCTAAAATCATCTTGCTCCAATTCCCTCCAGAAATGGACTATATTAAATGTACGTCACAGTGGCAATTGGTAATGGAAAACTAAATATTAGCTGAGAGATTATAATGCCATAATCTTAATTTAAAATACCTGATGATTTGGAAAGCAGAGGTAATCCTCCACTTCTGGTTTTTTGTTTTTTTCTCTTTTCTAGTCTGACATAATAGTTTGCTTATTGAGATTTGAAAGATGAAGATACATAAAATAAAAAAAAAAAAGATGGTATTTAAAAAGGCTGATTTCCTTAGCACACAATTTATTTACAGTGCATGGAGAGAGAAGGAATTTCTCCTCCAGAGACTGACTCAGAGGAGGTGCTTTGGAGGAGTATCACTCTCTGCTCCCAAAAGAATAATCAATCTATATCAAAACTTAGGAAATGTAGATGAAGAAGGTAAAGGATAGGCAAAAAATAGCAGAGAGGAAAAAAAATTATGAGTCCTATATATTCCAGTATAATTCTGATATGAATAATAACCTCTGGATTGAGGAAAAGTAAAAAGCAGGTAAAATCTGTTAGACTCCACCTTTTTAAGAAATGTCTTTTAATAAGTAATTGTGCTCTAGTGACTTCAACAACTTAATGGGAAGACTTTGCCTGCTAAAATTGAACATCAAGAATTTGCCACAGTGAGAATATGATTTTGCCTCATGTTTTTCTTCTTATCAAAGTAATATGATTTTAGGAAAAAAAAGTAACAAAAAATTTACTCCTGCAATAAAGCTGTTTCTAAGAAACACTACAGCTGCAAAAAACAATTTAGAGAGAGAGGAAAAAATTAACAGTTATTAAGATAATTAATCAATCTGAGAAAGCCTGACTCTTGTACAAAACTAAATGCCATACTAAAATGATCTGCACATCTAGCTGTCATCAAAAGGGGTAATTCTGTGAGCAGAATAYAAATTCAGCTATAACAGATTTTATTTATTTATTTCATTAGTTAAGTAGTTCTAGGCATCTGTACTCACTGAAATTGTGCTGAATGATGAACAAGGTAATTGAACTCAAGTATGTCAGGACATGTGCTGCAGCGGAAGGGAGAAGACACAATCTGTGACTGTATAGTCTATGTGAACTCCATGTGGATGCCACATGTCCCAGCCAAGATGATACCACACAAAGCTGCACAGAAATTTTGTTTCAGGACTTCATGTACTGTATTTCCCTTCACACTAATCCACCTGGGAGGATGTAGCTTCTAAATAGCTCTAGTGGTGTTCAAATAGCAAGAGTGAATCTTACTCTTCTTCTGGCCAGGTAGGATGGACTATGGTGTAGTCCTCAGTAAACATTACACTCTACAGTCATTAAGCTATAGAGGCCAAAGTCTATGTGTACACAGCCTACATAAAGCGGCAGAAATCATAACACTTTCTTGACTCACAGCAGAGCTGAGTCAGACCAGAAATCACTGCGCTTCCTTGCAGACCTCAGCACTGCAAGAGTTGTCCATATGTCAGCTCCACTGGACACAGCAGAGCAGAAAGCAAAAACAGGTTAATGTTTTTATTTAGATCAAGCTGCCCTGAAACTAACTTATAGCTTCTTATTCTGCCTATAGAATATATTCTGGCAAAATGTGGAACCTGTTTTATTTTTAAAAGCAGCTGAAAAATTTTGGCTAATCCTCCTTAGTTATGGGTAACAAACAGGATTAGCTTAAGGAAAACATTTCTTGTACTTAATTTGTTTGCTCTCTCTGTTTAAATTTTTATATAATTGCTCTTACTATGTCTCTTGATGAATTTGTCTGATCATGGTTATTTAGTGAAGCAGTAATATTTATGCTACATCATTTACAGTCCTTATATGAGTAAAATTAAGCATGTGCCAGGCAGAGGTCGTAATTTCTCCCTCAAAGTAAAAACTTTTCTAAATCAGAAGAGGAGAAAAAAAAAAAAAAAAAAAAATTCTTCCAGTGAACTACAGCTCTACAACATCCTAGTTGCAGGGCTTTGAATCAAGGGCCAATGCTTGATTTGAATTGGAAATGTTCCTTTCAGAACTAAGCAGAAGCCACAGAACTTCTTTTTCCCATCATTCATACATCCATTTTATTTATTAGAAGCAATTTAGAGGAAAATGTGGTAAATAGCTGGGGCCAAAGATCTATGGATTAGTTTCCCTAGAATTTGTTTTTCATCCTTTACTCTATCCTTTGTAAGATTTAGGACACCATTTTGTTGAGAGACAGCTTTTAAAGCTCTGCTAACTTTAGCTACTCTGACAGCTGTATTATTAAACTCTTAGTTCAGCATGATGGAAACTCATACATAAAACCTGATGTAGTTAGACTTTAACTGGCAGTACTTCATGAATTACCCTGTTTGCATTAATAATTCATTTCAAAAAGAGAATGCAGCTTTATTTAAACACCACCAACAACAAAAAAGCCCTGTACTCATCCAGCAACATTTGGTAGTGCTTCAGAAAACAAGGTGCATTGGGACATTTTGCTTTCTTGTGAAACTTGCAGGCTGAGAGAGAAACACTTGCTGTGGTGGGATAGCACAATCTGAAACAGTAGCCATGAAGGTGGATTAAAAGAAAATAAATAAGACTTGGGAGGTCTGAGAGCTCTGACTTCACTTCCTTGCTTTTTCTTAGCATGTGAAGTCATCTCACCGATCTATGCCTCACTCGCTCACCAGCAAAGTGAGATTGGTTAATCCTCCTTTCTTTTATCTTTATGTCTTGTCTATCCYAACCTTGCCAAAAGATACACTTGAATAGATAGATCCCTTGATTGCTACCAAACAATTGCCCTCCGCACTGGTCATCTCAGGGTTGCGAGCTAATAAATTACCCTGTTCACAAACTCTTTGTGGCTACATGGAGTCCGGCACAGTGAAGGTACAAAGAGATTTAGCTCTTGTTCTTGAACAGAAACACTGTCAAGTAATTAGTCATGCTAGATTGAAAATGTTTATACAACACAGTACCTTCCAGCAAATCATCTAATGTGCTTTCAAGCAGATCTACTTCTGTATCCACTGGCATACATTAGTATGGAAAAATATAGAGTCAATTAGCTCTAAGAGACCATTTTCCTTTGAATATAAAGGAGAGCAGAAAATAAAAGATGTACGGAAATTTTGTGTTGTGTGATTTTCAGAAAACTGTGCAGTAGTGAATAATAGAATATTTTAATGCCTATGGTTCTTTACTTGTCTTCTAAGACTGTACTCAAATTGTAGCTCTGTTGATTTTAAATAGTCATGCTCTAGCATAATATATTAATGTCAATTATCATCATCATTTTATTTATTTCAATTATTTGGCTCCCTTTATTATTTCTCACACAGTCACTCATGGGAATAACTCTGTTGTCTTCAAGAATGTGATTTGTATGAGAAAGACCTGTAAAAATGGTTGTAATATTCATAGGATGTCAAAAAATGGTCTTAATGTCCTCTAGTTTATAATAGTATGACTCCAGCAGAGTCAGTGGGTTTGTCACCAGTGTAGCAGAAACACTCTGGAACATCAGGCTTCTGTTTTCTCTACTCTGGGGAATTTGTACCCACATTTAATTGAATTTAAACCCCTTTTATAGGGTTTAGATCCTTGAAACACTAGCATTTCACAGAGTAGAATAAAGAAAGCCCCAAATATCACTGATAACAGCATTTAAGTAAAAGTAGCAAATCTGAGGGATGAGAAAATTTTGTGAGTATGAAGAGGGATTTTTGTGTCACATACAGGCTGTAAGAAAAGTAGGTGTTGAATCAAGAGTGGGAGGAAGGGACAACGGTGAAGGAAAGCATGGTGTATGGCAGTCAGTCAGAGACAAGGTACTTGGCAGATCTGTTTGATGCTGTCTCAGGGCTTTTATTTCACATACGACTCCTAGCAGGTCAATGCGGGAGATTTTCTTTTTATCTTCCTCCTAATATATTTGCCTGTAAGACTTGATGGGAACACTTGTGTCGCTGAGTGCTGACTCCTGTCTTGCAAACACAGGAACCAATATAATGATCATTTAGTCTTCAGTGGTCTGTAGAAAATAGTCCACAAGCCTTAACTGACCCACTCTGTAAAACATTTTCTAAAACCTTCCAATAAACACTACAAACAAGGATTACAAATTACATCCAAAAGGTATCACAGGAAATGGAGGGGTGAGGGGGAAGGAAAAAATCAAGGGTACTAACAAAAAGTAGTTAGTAGCAACCCATATTCCTTAATATGATCCAGAGCATCTGGATTGTGCTTTGGGGCTGCACACAGTGGAGTGACTGGGGCCTTGCCAGCTTTCTGTATCCTTTGAAAAAGAAATTTGAAATTCTTTGCTACATTTTGATAGTACTTGCATTCAGTTAGACTCTACTAAAGTCAACAGAGACTAATGGTTTCTGACAAGTTCTCATTTCATTTATTCAAGACTTGGGAATTTTGAAAAATGTTTGGGGAGGGATTGGGGGTTTTGTTGTTGTTGTTCTTTTAGACTTTGAGTTCATCCTTAGTTGTTTAGGTTTTCAACCGCAAGAATTTGGGAGGTGAGAGCCTTCTGGCTAAAATATTCATTAAGAAAAATATTGCCTTTTGCTGGCAGGATTACTTTCAGTAGTCAATGCTAGATTTTATGTTCCTCACATCTTCCAAGCTCTCATTAGTATGATGGTGTTTTTTGGTTTGCTAATAATGCCAGACTGTGACTTTATTATGTATTTTTCCCTTTGCTAAATGCCCTCCTCCGATCCTTACAAGTGAATATGCAAGATTTAGCAGGCTACTTATTCCTAGTAAGAGGAAACAGGGTCTTTGGGGGTGGAAGGTAGAGGGGGGAGAAGGTTATTTTCATTCTTTCCCAAGACTTCCCCTATAAGGGTGGAGGTGGAGGTCTTTGTAACAGGTCTATTGGTAATTCTCTCATCTATTTATTCCAGCTCTTTGATACCCTTCTTGCTGCAGGTTTTATTAATTTTTTTAAAATTATTTTTATGCCATGATTATAACCTTAGTATGCAAGAGGACAGGAGAAATTAACTTCTTGATTTTACTTTTATTCAAAGCAAAGGTTGGCCGTGGTTGTATTAACTAACTTTCTAGAAAATATTACCAATGTTTTTACCAGTACAATTCCTGACACTAATCCTATCTCTTAGTCTGCAATTTGAGAGAAGTTGGGACTTCAAAAAGTGTAGATTGGGTTGTTTAAAATAGGAAACGTGTCATTTTCTAAAAGATTGAGCTGCCTTTGTGGCTAGTGATTACATAAAGCCACAAACACAGTCTCACCCACAAATACAGAAGCTTTATACTAAGTTATATACTGTACCCTTCCATATTCTAGCAATTTGGCCAGAGGGAATAGCATCAGGTAGATATGGAGTAGAGAAGTCCTTCTAATAAGATGCGAATTCTTAGAGACTAATAGCCAGCTAATGGAATTTTATCAGGGAAATGAAATAAGAGTATGACTAAGGAATCTTGTCAGGGTTTTGAAATCCTGTAATAAATTAGCACTTTTCTGGGCTGTCTCTATAGAGACCAAAATGAAATGAGTAGTAATATAGAAGATCCTTTTTCTTCAGACTTGCTCCAAGGAGCAAATATGGACAATGTGGAAAAATTTGGACTTCCCTTAATTTTTTTTTCACTCCTGAAGTGACTTCAGTTTTCTAGTCAATGCTGTTAATTTAGCAGCTTTGGCTAAATTTGCCATTAAAGCTAAATAGAAAATCAATGGCTAACAGTCAGCAACAATATGACCTACTGTGACTAATGATGTATTTTCAGCTAATCTGTGAATGCCGAAGGTCTCAGGGCGTTTGCTGATGTCAATAGGAATTGGTGGTGGTGGTATTGGGGCATGGATTTCTGTTTCTTGTTTGTCAGGCAAAAGTCCCTCAATGGGATGGCACATTAGCAAAATTCTGTGCCCTCATGAAAGATCAGTGTTATCTGAGAAACTATTGGCAAGTTTTTTGTTGCTAACTGCAGGAGGTGCACTAAGTTTGGCCTTGCTGTCAAGCCTGCTTCTGATGTGGTGAAATGAAATATGTGTTCTGTGTTCCCGGGGAGAGCTTTTGTGACAAATGGCAGAATAATAGCCCTTGCTAATTTGTGTTGAGGTATACGCGCTGCTGGCTTGGTGGCATCACTGCAGCAAACTGTGAATCATGTGCAAAATGGAAAAATCCCTGCTTTTTCTGTACTGGGAGTGAATACAGAAGAGGCTGTTGTCTGCTCTGGATTTTAGGCACTGGTGCTCCAGCTTTGGCTTTTCTTTTTTAATAAAAGAATGCAGGAAGCCAAAACTGCCTTGAAGAATAAGAATAAGAATAAAAGAAATTATGTTCCTAATATTGTTCTTTGTCTGTTACTATATTAATATATCCAAATACTGTCCTTATTCTCCCAAGTTTAAAAATCAATTATTCCCATTTCAAGCACCTTAGATGTTTTAAATACATGTTCAGTATGTGGATTCAGCTTTTTGTCTGCTCCTCTCTTTCTTTCCTATCCAGGTTTATGAATTGTGAGTTCATAATTCATAAACCTGGTATGGAGGACCAGCTGTRTCACTGTAACTTTGAGAGACAAACAAAAAAAGGGCTGTCTTCAGTACCTGGAAACCCTTTAACCACTTCCCTGGGACATAAATCTTCTGTAACCTTTAATATAAGAAGAATATTTACCCCCAAAGCAGTATAGAAGTCCAGTGCATTTTGTGTCCTTCAGGCCCTGGCCACTGGACAGGCTTGAAGGCTCTTTAATAAGCTGAATTAAGCACTATGCAAAAGCGCCCTGCATTGCAGGGAGGACTTTTGCTAAGCAGGGCTGTGTGAAATTGTCCTGCATGCGTGTTCCATAAGTGAGATCAACAGTTTGGCTCATGGAAAGCAGGCCTGAAACGCTCAGCATGAGTGTACTGCACAGGCACAATGTGTTTGTGGGACATTGTTTCCCTAAGATCAGCGCAATTAGAGTCGGGCCTGCAATGTTCCAGCAATTTTCCTCTCAAATTGTATTCTCATTTTGACATGAGAGCATTAGGCATGTAATACGCAGACGCTGGGGGAATAGTTGTTTTGATGCCAGCTCGGTTAGGTGGAGACAAAAGTTGCTGCATTTAAGCTTGGCCTATGAGGAAAAGGAAAATTGTGTGGGAGTCGTGAGTAGCGATGTATTTTTTTAAGCAAGGGGTTTCACAGTGCTGGAGGAGAACTTCTCTGGGGTAGACTTCATCCCTGGCCAATTCACAGCATTGGGAAAACAGTTCCTGTCAGTAAGTCTATCGTGTTCCCTTTGACTGGGAGGAGGGAAGCAGGTGAGATGGGACCATGGAGGTTTCCACTAAAACCCTAGGTTGAAGTACAAGGAGAGTCTGTGTCTTTTAAGTATAATGTATTCTGCATTCAAGTTGTCACTTGTTTTTTGTTGTAGGAGGGGAAGAAGGTTGGGATGTTGCCAAATGCCACAGAAACTTTGAATGTAACTTCTTTTTTTTTTTTTTTTTAAGTTGACTTTAGAAGTTAGAGGATCACCTTGGGACTTTCAGCTTCCTTTTTTTCTAAATTACATTTACTATTTCATAGCTACTCAACAAGAAGCTTGAAAATGTGACCTGAGTGCTCCTCAAATAATTTTTTTTAAGTCACGAATACTAGATGTCTTTCAAAAAATCTTGAGATTGTCTTAAAACAATACCATTTTTACTTCTCTACTTCATTTTTTCTGTAAGTCATGTAGAATAGACACATGAATTTATTGCAGCTCATCTTTTTCTTTGATAGCTTTCTTTGGTAGCTTCTTCAGCCTTTCATTTGGACTCATTTTTCATGCAATTTCTATGCTAAAACATTTTCCTCCTGCCAAATTCCCAAAGGAGAAAGAATATAAATCATTATCTTTTCTATAGTATGTCTAAATACTACATTCGCAAGTATACAAAATTCTGCCTTTTAAAAATGTGAGTAAAAAATTAACCTTTCCCCATTACATTTATGGAGAATTCCTAGGCAAGAATCCAAATAAAGAGCAAATCTTTGCTTTTCTTCCTAATTGGACAGTTGCTGGGCACAGTTTTATAGGTATGTTGAGTATCTGCACCTCTTGGTTTAATCAATACCAACTATCCTGTTATCTTTTCTATCCTTCATTTCTTTTCCAACACGAATAAAAGAAAAAATAATCAAATACAAATTTTCAGGTTGCTTGCAGGTATCTTCTATTTAAAAGATTTAGTTTTTCAGTTTATGTACATGGGAACATTTGTTTGATCCTTAGAATAGTAATTCTACAGATACAGTCGTGCGTATTCTCCACATCAGTTTACGAATATTTTTTCTTGTTCAATTTCAAGACAAGTTTCTGCTGCATATCTTAGACCTAAGTGTGGATCAAAAATTCTCTAAGTTCAGGAATTTGACTCCAGTCTAGAGGACTATGGAACTTTACAGAGAGAATTAATAGAATTTAATTTATAAAAAGATCTTGCTACAGGATGAAAACATGAAGTAATTCAAGCATATTCTTCATTTATTCCCCTTTAAATGCTTTTGCCAATATGAAAATGTTCTTTGCTTCATTAATACTAATAAACTAAAAATTACAAAAAAATGAGTTAATGAACATTTGTTTTGAATTTGCTAGGTTGGTCTGAGAAGGAAAATATTTGGGAATTGCATATGTGTGTTTATGTGCATACACACACAGCTGAGAAGTGGTCAGTCACTATTAGGAAAATAAATGTCTGTTTCTTAGTCTACTGTAAAACATTTTCATTCTGCTAAAATTATTCATGATGTCTAGGAGTACCTGTGTTCAGTACCTTGAAAGAGGAATCAAATGTCCTGATTTTATTCTGGGAATTCCCTTTTGAAGATTTCCAGGGAAAATGTAATTCTCTGGCCATCTTCCATATATTTTAACATAGACATTGAGAGGTAGCTTTTAGATTGTAGACCTCTAGTTTGTTGACATTGAGAGGTGACTTCTAGATTGTAGACTTCTAGTTTGTTGCCATAGGCACTCTACAAATACAAATTTTAGCAATGTCAGACCAGTCCTTGATGACTGAAAGTGGGTAAAAGTGGTTATGGTGAACGAACTTCATAAATGGATAACTTAGAATGTTCGAGTAACTTCCTGCTTCTACAGACACCAAGTTCTTTACAGTATACTTGGGCAGAATATATATTTTTATAGTTATCCCCCCCCCCCTTTTTTTTTTTAAGGTTGTTTCATTTTTGCATAGAACTATTAAAAAGTTCATCCACTGTGCCTTACTGAAGAAGTCATTTAGTAGGGTCCTTGCCAAGGTGCTACAGAATCATTCTCTGTTGGCAGAATACTTAAAGAGTTTCCTGGTGGCCTTTTTTAAACTAATTTTCTTTCCCTGTTCTTACATGAGGCCACTGCTTATCTTCAGAGTTTCTCTCTGTGTCAGTGGTTGACCCACAGGATATGTACTAGCTGGTGTAGCCGCTCTTTGACCTGAACTAACCCTCTTCCAACTATTCTTCACTTGCATCTTGGCTACTCTGGCTTCTCGTTCAAGTGATGATTCTTCTTCTTTATGTTCCGTGTAGGGAAAATGATGCAGTGCCAGTGTGCTATACTTTAAATGACTTACAGAGAAGCATGTAAATGAAACAGAAATCATGTGAGAGCTTAACTCTGAACTCAGGTTCTTGTCTAACCATAGATTGACCAAACTTCATGTCTTGTTCAAAACTTAGAATAGTGAAGGCCTCTTGCTGCTTATTGCAAACCATTTATATGCTGTTTCCCATATATTTGCATTTTGAATCTAAAGCTCAAATAAATGGAACAGGGGCAAAACCAATGTTGTCAAGTATCCTTACAGGCACAAGATAACATGCCAAAAAGCCAAAAAGGGATGTCAGCTGACTGAGGAGCAGAGACAGCACAGCTGGAGTTATTGTCTAAATTAATTACTGTTTGTTAGGCATAGAGAAGACTTCTTTCTTGAAGGTGGTATTAAGTATTTTGCCTTTTCAGCACAGAGGGAAGATTTTTTTTCTTCCATAATAAAAAGACTGCAGAGTATTATTGCATCTTACTTAGGGCTGAAACATTTGCATTAACTCAATGAATGTTTTGTCATGGGCTTTGTGGGAGCTAAACAAATTGCTGATTCCACAGCTTAATGACTACAGCCCATTTCCACATCCATCCCACTCCATTCCATACCCAAAAGGCTGGTTGTAAGTCAGAAAATGAATCTCCTTTTGTTTATCCTTCCCTTGTCTCACTGTGCTATGTGCTATAAAAACAGGTGCTATAGAAACAGTACAAAGGATGGGCTCATTAGGAGGGTTGGGCTGTGCTTTTCCTAGTTAAGATGATAGTCTGGGGCATTAAAGAATAGAGCTCCTTTCTCTGCCACAATAGTATCCACCTCTGCAGAGCCACATCCACAAAAAGACTTTTGCTTCACAGGATTCAAAGCCCTCAGGTACATAGGCTCTGTATACTGGTATACATAAGTATATCTGATCTGAACTCCTAAAACTCACCAAAGTGGCTGCCAATTTTTGATAGCTCACAGTGAGAAATCCCAAGGAGAATGTGTATTCTCAGCATACCTCCTGGCTCCACGGAGTCCATCCACTGCTGACAGCCACAGGCAGGTGTTAGAGCACATATGGGTGCCTTTTTTTCCAAAAAAACACCGTGTGGGGTAGTAGAAGTTATCCAGTATTCAGGTAAATTGAGCCCACATATCATTTGGCTCTGATGAATTTGTTAACAAGCACTCCTGGAGGTGTAAAGACCATCATGGCTTCTCCTGCTGAAGAGGTTCTACTTGTGAAAACTGAAGCTTGTTGGAGACTTGGTATCTTAGTAATTAGGGCACTTACCCAGACTTCAGGGTAGACTTCCACTTCATCCCCTCCTACAGCCAATGCCTGATGTAAAACATTTCATTACTTAAAATTGATTCCCAGGTGAATATGCTAGTTATAAGGCAGCAATGCTTCTTCCTGACCAAATGGATATTTAGTTAGTCTGAGGGCATTGGTTTTAACAGGAAGGAGTCAGGCAACATGCTCTACAGTGAGGTATAGCTGGGTAGTTAGAGCATTCCCCAGGGAAATGCAAGTTCACATCACTTCAAAGGGGAAGAGAAATATATGTGCATTACCAATACCTTGATACCAATACCTCAAAACACAATGTTCCTGGATAGGGGGATAGAAATGCATGGTATCTTGGTTTTTTTATTGTTGTTGTTGTTTTTTGTTTGGGGTTTTTTTTGTTTTTTGGGTTTTTTTTTGGTGGTGGTGGGGTTTAAAGCGGGGTTCAACTCTCCTGGTAAGCTCTGAGGATGCCTGTTTGATTGAAATCTGCAAAACATAAAGGCAGAAAAATATTTCCTTTACCCAGGCTTTAAGATGTCTGTCAAGAATGAGGGGAGCTGTGTCCATGTGTTATTCTTACTCTGATAAAAGAACTGAAGCATATGGTTATCTAGGCTGCTGAGCAATAATGCAGCAGGGTTTTGAAAACATTACTCACAGGACCAGGTGGAGTCCAGGCACTGTGCATGTGTGGTTTAACACAACTGCAAGACTGGAGTCAGACTTAACCTGGGACATGCATGCTGCATTGGTAACATTAAGAGCTATGATGTCCTTTGGCCACCCTGTCCCCCTAGATCTGTACCTGGGGAAAGTCTGAAGACAACTGCAGTGCTTTCTTGAGGAGGCCCAGGTAAAATAGATGGTAAAAGATATGAAAATAGGAGAGGAGAAAAAATGGGATATTATGTACAGAAAAAAMCACAAAGATGTCAACCAATGCACTTTTAAAAAATGAATGTTTTAGAAAATAATTTGATCTGTATTAAATTCATGTGTTATTCTCTTTTACCTCCAGACTTCTGCAATTTGGACAACTAGTCAAAATCAAGAATTTCATTTGGACCTGCACTTTAATCTGTATATATAGGTACAACAAAAATACAAAAAACCTGTTCTGTGCAAGTGAAAGGGAAGTAAGGGGTTCCAGCCTATGTGTTCCAGTTTTGCGCTATGTGTACTTCCAGGTGGGTACTGGTATCTGCTAGCAATTGGGAACTCAAGTTTCCAGTAAGGTTAGCAGCTGCAGTTGGAACAAGGTTGCTTTCTCTGTAAGCATCTGCCCAGACCCTTATTTCCCAAGAGATTTTGAAAGGATTTTGGCTTTTCTAGGTTTGGATAAGATCTAAGCAGCTCTGGAATAATGCTGATATCACGTATGTGAATACCCAAATGTCCTGAAACAATTTTCCTCCATTGTTTTGATTTTTATTGAGAAAATAATTTTTTTCTCCCCCTTCTTTTTTCCTGGAACTAACAAGTACCGATTGTTCTCTGTTACTGAAAACAGAGAGGAGCAGAGTACTCTGCTTTCTATTATTTTGTTCATGTGGCTAAAATCTTCTATTAGATTTTTATACATACAGAAGCCAGTGGCAATGTAAATATTTCTTGTAATGATTCTAGGCAGATAGCTTGTCCCCCCAAAGTAGATATCCACTAAAATTCCCCTCCAAAAATAAGCTTTTTTTTCTGTAAAGAGGCAAGTCCTTGATTTAAACTTTTCTTCTGCTATGGAACTCTGAAATCAGTTGCAGCAGAGTCTGTTAAGACAGACTAGATATAACTATGCTTAAAATGTTTTGCTTTCCAAAAAACAAACAAGTTTTTTTAATATTCTGGAGTATTAGAAAGTGTTAGTCCAATATAATATACACAATACTCCAGGTTTTGACATCATCACCCTGGTATGGATGGAATGCCATTTAATTTGGTAGTTCCCAGCACTCATTTTCAAAATCAGACAACTGTCTAATGTAAACTAAATATTTATTTTCTGTAATCCCAATATTAACACAGTTACCAAATTTAGAAACAGATAAGTTATAGTGGATCAGTACCTCTTTTTAGCTTCCTGAGTTCTGGATACTGCTTACAGTTAAAGTGATTCAGATCTGGAGACAARCCTCTCTTTGTATATTCATGTTTTCCTTCAGATTGCATTACATTCACATCTCCTCTGCAAGATTTCTCATCATTTATAACTTAATGATAACGTAACATTGCACTTAAGAAATGCTAGTGTCCTTTGGGTATGGCTAGCTGGAGCCATCTCCTGTTCAGACAGTAAACAGACTGTGTTAATGACCATCCTTGTTAACTTAAACTTGGGTTTTATTTATTGATTTGGACTTGTCACTTTTTAACTTTCCAGGTGAGGATCCAAATCTTAGTGCATAGTCTTCTGTATATGAGACCTATAATTCCAGTGAGTGTATATCCTGATTAACAAGCTTCATACAAGATTTGGTCTCTATAGATTAATATTGCAAATAAATACAGTTTTAAAACACAGGTAATCAATTTCCGTATTCTTCAGATTTAATAAAAGGAGCATTAAAAAATCTGATTTAGGTAAACATTTTTTTCAAGATACTAGATTTCTCCATTAGCATTAAATTATCTTGACTGAATTATTTAGTTTGTCTGTGCAGTAAAATTTGTGACTGTCTGGTGTTCCTTGTGGGAGAAAATGGTCTGATGCAGATATTTAAGGTGAACACTGAATTCTTTGTATTTGATATCCAATAGAAAGTGTATCGTATTTAATTTACAGACAAGGGCTGTTGCTAAATTAGTGAATAAGGTCTTTTTTACATTTATGATCAGAGTGAAGAAATACTTCAGAAATCTGAGCTAAGTAAATGTTTATTCAAAGAAAGTGACAGAGAGAACAAGTATAGATATTGTCATGGAATCCTGATGCAGAAAATGAACTTCAGGTTCATTACTTTGTCACTGAGAACAAGAAAATTCCCTCAGTCCAGAATCCTTGTCCTTGTGGGCTGTTGCTTAACCTTACCCTGGAGTGAAAAGGGTTTTTTTATTGCTTATAAGTGACCAAATTTCTAAGGTGGATAAGAAGTGCAAGCAAGCCAGAAGTACAGAAAATGCAGCAAACTGCGTATTTTCACAAAGGTGAGGGTAAAATGACTAGAATGAAAACAGGATGAGCTCACATAGAAAGAAACCTCAGAGCAGGTGACATATTTCCTATGATTACTGTCTGGGGTTCAGACACAAAGCCGCAGAGACACCACAATTGTACTTTTATTTCTTATATATCAGGAGACACTGAATTAATTTAAAAGCTAACTTTATATAGCACTGGTTTAGGTGACTTCAGCTGTATTTTAGGGATCCATTCTGTCATACACCAAATMATTCTCTAAGCACAGGGAATGGTTTTAAAGAATTAGAAGATTTTTATGTTGGATTTGAATTGCTTATGTTTACCAGCTAACAATACAGTGGGTATAATAGTTATGAAAAATGTAAGTATGACGGGTCCGAGCCTCTTTAAATCATAAATTTTCTAGCAGAAATGTCACATCATCTCTGCAAATACCATTCTGACTTGAGACTCACTAGGAAACCGCGCTCTTACACTGCATAGAGCTAGGGACAACTGAATAGAATACACAATAATCCTTCTGATTAAATTATTTATGAATTGTGCTTATGAATGAATCTTCAACTTGGATCAAGACAGCTGGAGTTCAGAATTTTAATTTAATAATTTTCCATGGTTCTGGCTTCCATCCCTTAATGCAAATAACTATTTCAGATTCACATTTTCATCTCCCTCCTTGGCTGTGAGAGTTAAGTAATCGTGACTCCACTAGCCTATACAGGGAGTACATAGCTGACATTTGAGGGGAAAATTACTGTTGAAGGACCAGCCACCTATGAACATCAGCAGACTCCTACCAGCAGTGGCTGTGTTAGTCTTAATGCAGTATTATAGGTCCGTAGCAAAACTTAACCAGTATTTGGAAAAGTTTGCCGAGAGTGTTGGTTTCAAGGTGCTTTAGAAGTACAAAGAAAACCCTGCACATGGAAATTTTGTTTTGTTTTGTTTTACTTGAATGGGCAGATATCCGTTGAAATTTTCATTAAAAAAAAAGTCACTTTGGGGCTGAGACCATGTATGTAAACTTTAAGATACCGAATATATTTTTGCTCATAATGACGTGAATAGAGATCTGTGGTGGAAATCTGGCACCTCTATACAGCATCTGCTGTTAGAAATAATATATCTACACATGTTTAAAAAATTTACTGTTAGTAATTGACAAAAAATTACATGAATTTATGAAACCATGGGAAAAATTACTTGAAAGTTTTTTTGCTATAAATCACTCCAGTTACATTCTTGTGAAGCATGCTATGTCTTTATCTCTTTATCACACTTCAAAAGGAGATTTTAATATGAGGGAAGTTGAAATTCAGAATGTCTAACTGGGTCAGTAGGGTGTCCTTATGTACGGAATAAGCAGTGCACCTAACTGATAGGTACAAATGGGGTTCATCAGAGGTACACTCCTGAAACGAATGCCTGGCTGCCTCCCTGGCAGTGGAAGAACCGGTGCCCCTGGAGGCCCTTGTAGTACCTCTGTCCATACTGCTGCAAGGATCTAAAATGAGCTATGCAGGATCTCGTTCTGGAAAATTTCTGTTTTGTGGACTAGTTAAGGAATTTTTCTGCTGATATTTGGGGAACTGTTTCACTAGATGCCTGAAACACTAGACATCAGTCAGATTGCATCCCAACATATCTGTAGAACCTGGGGAGGCTATATCAAAGCAACCCAAGCCTTGGACCTCACAGATCAGCATCTGAACACTTTCTCATTTGCTCCCTGTTTTCCTGACCTCTCCTTGCATTGTGCAGTGTATTTTTGGTCTGCTTTTTAAAGGGATTACTGATACTGATTTTCATTTTCTCCTTGAAGTGGCTGCAAAATACATGGATCCATCTGAGGAAAGTGCTTCTGGGTTGAAATGAGACCTGTCCTATTATTTTTGATGGTCACTAGCTTTCTTTCAAGAAGAGACAAGTGGAGATGATGATAACACAGGACTTTTGTAAACAAGATGCCATGTCTGGGGTAACTTCTGTTTGGGGGCTGTTGGTGAAAGCATCCCAAGCACTACCCTGCTAACCACTCTGTATTGAAAGCTTGTGTTCAGTGAGGAGGGGAAAAAGAAAAGAAATTTAAAAAAATGATGTTTAGTATCTGCATAGCATTTTTACAGGAATGTTACAAGGGAGCACAGCAGCCATTTTGACTCTCTCACAAGGCCACCCCTGCACCTGCTCAGCTATATATTTGCTAGAAAATGAAGTGCAGTTAAGAGACTACTGGCGCTTTGCAGCTATTCTGTTTTGCTCATAGCTTTATGTGTTGTTAATTTGGAAACAAAGCTAATATACTTCAGTTATGGGTTTGATAAAGGAAGCAAGATGATAGATTAAAATACCCTCCTTTCAGGCATTGCAAATTGCCAAAGCAGTTGTATTTAGGCTCAGTGGGTCATTTATCTTCAAACTACACAGCTGACTCGGCACTTGGGTGGGTTGAGAAGTAAGCGGTTTTGACATTTAGCAGCCCAAGGCTTCTTTTCTCCTTGAGAGACTTGCATGTCAGCTATGTTAGGTTTTGTCTGCTGCTACTCTTTTGAAGCAGATGGTAAAACCTCACCTCAGCTGTGTGATTGGGACCCTTGCAGCATTTAGCAAGGCTAACCAATTGAATTATAACTGATTGTGCCTGCGGGTATCGAGTAGCATATGATTTATGATTATGGTGTTTTAAATATAGTCTGTGGAAGGTACCAGAATGTAGCACTGAATATATTTTGAAAAATCCAGAGAAAAAACGAGTCACTCACAGAAAAGCAAAGAGAATAGTTTAGAATGAGATAAGGTCCCTTCCGTTACAAACAGTTCCATCATAAGCATTTTGTCTATTGTAGATGTGCTCCTGCATATATTTAGTCTGCATGTTTAGTCTTCATTATATCTTGAAATTATTTAAACATAAGATTTGCACAGAACGTAGCTCTTTGCTGTAATATGTGTGGTTTAGGAAATGCAGATTTCAAAGCTGGAGTCTGTATAGATGCTGAAGTGATAAGCCCGAAATAGCAGAGTACATTCAATGAGGTTATTGCATCGGCACCTCAGCAAGCACTTCTGTTCAGTTAGGCATAAAGCCTGAGGGTAAAGTAACGACCATTGTGGGATAAGCAGTTCTATTTTTAGACAGCTCTTTTCCAAACCTCATCCTCTTACAACACAATATTTGCTAAATTGGAAATAATACATCCCAAACAGTCTAAATAACTAGAGATCATGACTATTCATGCTGCAACATAACAGCAATATATATGCATCTTTCTTAAAAGAACATCCCTTAAAATGAAGTGAAAATGTGTTTATTCATAATGAATGTCTCAAGATAAATGCCTAGCAAGGGATATCTTACTTTCAGCTGTTTAGTAATCCTGCTTAATTATGCCCCTGCTGAAACTGGGAAATGTTGTAGAGARAAGTCATTAGGAGAAGCTGAGCATTTGCTGCAAGGTACTATTGTGAGTACAATAAAAAAGCTGCCAGTCCCTCAGTAAAGAGTGTTTAGTAATATACAAGATCTAATCCAAGGTGTACCTTGCAAATGACATTTTTAGTTGCATGTTCTACATTTCCTTTGCATTGGCAGAAGACCGCTGAGGTCTGCAATCTTACAAGAAGAATATAGTGAATGCTTTACTGAAAATAACATAGAGGACAAGTGTAGCCATTTTTAGTTCACAAACCATCGGTGAATGTGTTGAAATATGTGTTCAGTTTTTCTGAACACTCTGATGAAATGTGCTTGTTAGGTAGTGAGCTGCTCAGGAGGGGCGCATGCTGTGTGTGCTCGCATAGCATATGACAGGCATTACCAGAAGATAAAAATTTGTCTGCAATTGAGTACTTACTATATGTTACTCATGAGCGTCTGCTATTGGCACCATGGCTTTAATCGTGTATGTTATCTTCTTATTGTTTCTGTTTCCTGCTGGGATAACCGAAGCTTCATAAATCTGAAACTTCTAAGAATGTTTTGAGAACATGGAGTTCTTTAACTGTGTTTTGTGAAGTCTGCTATCAATTCAAATTTATTAGTGAATATTTGCTCACATTAACATTTGTGAGTGAGCATGCAACCAAATGTTAAGAAATCTGTATGGTTTGCAGGTGTAAGCAAAGCAAAATGAATAAAATGTCAACAGTATTTTTGGCAATACTTTCCCTTATTTCCTACATGTATTCTGCTTTGACAACCTGCTCAAACTGTTTTGTTTTCCTGAGGGTAAAGAAAGCAGGCAAATGCACATACCTTGCATAGCATGCTATTCACACTCTCTGAACACATATACATACCTGATGGGGGCACTTCTATTTCTTTTCTTGGAACAGACAGCAAAATTCTCACTTTTGAAAATGAGGTCTCAAAAATTGTAATGTACCACAAGCAGAGCAGAGCAGAGGAGAGAATAGAAAAGCAGTCTTTCCTCCCCTACCAGCCTCCCCCAAAAATTCTTTGTTCAWCTGACCAGGCAAAAACTCCTTCCTGACCACAGCTTGGCACTCAGTTTGACCCTGAACGTGTGAGGGATGTGCTCCACCAGGCAACCAATTTCTTGCTACTGGAAGAAGCATAGGTGCCTCCAGCCAAAATCTCATCTGTAGTTATATCCTGCCTGCAATGCTTTGCAGCAGGAGCTGGCCTGAGATGCATATACAGACCTGGAGTCCTCATAATGGTGATTCCAGTTCAGTTTTTGGTTTTGATCTTCCAGGAATATTAGAGAAAACTCAGACAGAAAGATTCCCAAAGAATGTGCTGCACTAAAGCATATTACTAGCTGTGCTAAAGCTTAAATCACAGTATTTCTGCTGATGGAAACATTGTATAAACAAAAGTCAGCTATTTACAGTGATCAAAGAAACACATTTTGTGGTTGCATCTAACCAAATGTTTTCTCTAAAAGGCAAACAGTTTGCCTGTTAAAGGACATGAGCAGAGACTGTTTAAATGAAACAGAACATACTTGCTCATATTTCTAGAGTGCTAAACAGCCCTTCTTGTGAAGTGTGAAGTGCCATTTGAGAACTGAGATATTGAACTGTTCTTACTATTCCTCCAAGTTGTTGTTTTCAGAGGAATGTTACAAATTTCCAGGGATAATTTTAAAATTGAAATATTATGAGGCAGCCCCACATCAGTATTTTAGAGAAGCTGAAATACCACTGAAACTTAGAATATGTCTGAATTTTCACCAGGTGGGGACATACAAGACTTCAGGGGTCCTTTTGTAGCATCTAACAGTGAAACATCTTAGAAGGGAATCACAGAATATTCTGAATTTAAGAAAGGGTCTTAAAGAGCTAGATTTATACAGGTGTCGTGGGTGCTATGGGCCTCTGGAGGACAGAGAATTTGTTATGATGTGCCACTGTACTCTTCATCACAGATGAGACAACACTATGGTAATGATATAAAGCTTTTTTTTAAGGTACCAAATGAATGAACTGTATATATACATACATACATATAAAGCTCGCTGGGCCATGGAATTTTTTTGATTCCTTCCATTTCATAGGTTATGTTTCTCCTAAGTCCTGATTAGTTTCAAGGGATAAACAGCACCATAGTCAAGTTTTTTTTTTCATTTCCTCCAGAAAGTTAAATTTTCATTACCACCTGTTGGCATTTCTGGTTTTGGGGTTTTTGCTTTTTTAATCAATTCAGTAAAGCTGGATCTAGTGCAAGCTTCCACAGACATGAAGAAAACTACCCTGAAGGCACAGAGCACAGAGGCTATGGGTACGCTGCCCTTGGTAGGGTCTTGTCTGTGATGTCAAACCCCCAAGACTTTTGAGGTACACAAGTCATGTTTTTCCTGCAGGTGGTGGTACAGGTGGCTGCTGTATGCCGTGTCCATTGTTCCATAACTATCATCTTCACCTTGACCCATAACTATACTATATCCTGCATGCAACTTTTCTGCCTCCTTGGTAGTGGGTGCCCACATCAGTGTGCTGTAAGGTCCAAGCCTGAGCTAAGCCCTCTTTGCTGCTCACGGCTGCCCTCATGCTGCTGATGGCTCTGGGGCGGATTAAAACAAATAAACACTGTCATGGCCATCATCATGCCCTCGTTGGATAGGGCCGGGCTGGGCAGAACTTGAGCTCTACATCACCCTCGGGGATGGAGAGGGAGAGGATGTCCTGCTGTGACCTGCTGCTCTTAACCTTTTGCAAATGCAACTGTGAACTTGACTCGTTCCAGTCTTTCCTTCACTGAGCTGTGGTTTCGGCAGTTTAAAAAAAGTACCCACTTTATTAATGGAGAGCAGAGTAGAGTGGCTGTGACACTTATAAGGGATGTTCAGAAAGGGTAATGGACAATGATTGACATCTCTTCTAGTGCTAGATGAGGATCCACAGGAAAAAACAAACAGCAACCAAAAACCCCTACACATTTCAGGAGGGAAAGAAACATGTCCCAGGCTAACAGGCAAAATGGTTCTTACAAGCAGAATTTGACCACTGAAACTAAAAGCAGCCTCATTTTATATTAATCAGACCATTCAGGAAATTATTCCTGCTAACTATTCTTTCCTATGTATGTTACGCCAGAGTACAGTCTACAAGAAAGAAATAACACTTTTATTAATTGCAAGGAACTCTGCAATCAGACAGTGCATTATGTGATAGTTACAATGTTAAGTGCTAAAGCACATCATTTCTTACGGCTTCTACAAATCAACTAAAGATTTATTTTTTTTTCTCCTTCAGYTCCTAAAATACCTTTTAATCTTTCAGTTAAACTATCTGTGCTCTGTGCCTCTTTCTTCTGTGTTACTCTCTTCTATCATGTTTTCTTTTTCTTTTCACTGCTGCGGGTTCATGCTGTTTGCCARTCCTGCTCAGATGCTTGTTTTGACAAAACAAACTTGCTTAAGTGTAAGTTAAAGGAGCTCTGTAAAGTCTTCTGGAGGATACTCTGACCAAAGTGTCTATTTTAGTATGACAATTGAGTAATACAGATATTAGTATTTTAATTGAAGCACATATTTTTCATTTAAAGAATGTGAACAAATAGATGTGAATACCCTTAAGAATAGTAGTGCATCAGAGCTGTTATGCTCGTGAAGGTACAAACTTTGTCCCTTTAAAGCATTTCAGAGTTTGAGTCTGACTGGTATCTAATTAATGCAAAGCAYAGATTCAAAATCAAGATGCAGTGAAGAAATATCAGAACTGTTTTGTGCTTAATACTTAAAAATAAACCAGCCAGATCATTCGGACATGGAGCTTGTCTGGGACACAGCGCTGTTCACTGCAGGAGTCCAGAGATGGTCTGCTCCTCAGTCTCACAGGGAAGACAGATTTAGTAGTAGGAAGACAGTTTAGCTATAGTAGTTCACTCTTGTATTACCTGACTCTGCCATTTAGATACAAATCACAGAAAACAAAGTTAAGAGGGACTATGAGACCTCCTTTTCATGAGCAAGGCAGTGTCTGTTGTTTTTCTGCATAGACTCTTGCCCCTTTTTCCCTCCCTCCCCCAGTAAAAGAGAGACAACAGCATCATCTCAAGAATCTGTTTTGGTAATGAGACATGCAAACCATGGAAAAGTTTTCTTAGTGTCTAACCTAAATCTTCCTTGTTGCACTTGAATCCAGTGCTTATTTGTTTTATTTGTAGCTTATTCCTATTCTTTTTACAGCTACCTTTTATTTCTTGAAAACTGTTACCTTGCTAATAAAGCTGTGGCAGATAAGGGAGGTACCGTAAGGTATTCTCCGCATGCAGACAGGATGACTAAGGAAGAGAGAGAAGGGATAAACAGAATACAAGGGGGAGCACCTGTGATACATGTAGCCAGTTTATATCTTTAAACCTTTTCTTGATAGAAGTGGTATGTGCTAGTACATGACAGCTGCTCTCGGTTGGCAGCGGGGTTATTGAAGGGTCTGGACAGGTACTGCTAGGAGCTGGCAGATTATACTTAGTATTCTGCTTGAAGGATTCACTTGATAAAAGCAAACCTCTTCTCTGTTCTTGAGTTTGGTGGAACAAACAACATAAACATTTAGGATTAGGATAAGGTCTAGAATTAGGGTTTGCCTTGGAATGCCAGGAAAGATGAACTGCAGTTACTGCCGGGTTTCCATAAATTTGCTTCCCTATATTACAGCTGGTTCTGCAAGGGGAAAGGGAAACATGATACCATTTTTTTGGGCAAGAGCAAGAACTCTGGTTAGGGATACAGTAATGTTTGGAAATAGAGGAAGGGCTGAAGTGTAGTGTAGTTAGGTTTGCTAACCTGTCTTAAAGGACCTAAAACTTGATGGACTTGATTTATTTCTCTAGGATTAAGTCCAATACTATCATCATAATCCTAGATTAGGATATAAAATTCCAGGATACTGCTCTGGAAGTTAATGATGTGTGTAGCAATCTTTTGCTCTAGAGTTAATTATTTCCAGTTAAGGTTAAAATGAAGGTACAAAAATCAAGGGGGTGCTGAGCTGCAATTATTGCTGCAATTATTGCTGTGTTTGGAAAGGCTTSGAAAGTAGTGACACTCTCTGGCCACTTGTATTTCCAAAAATAAAGCCTATTCTTGAACATAAAGCCTTGGCTTTGCATGAGAAAAGTGCACTACCAGAGACCACACCATGGTGTGTTCCCCAACTTCCTAAAGCAATCAGTCTGACAGGGCCAGTCTAAAGATCAGTTAACTTAGCTAAAGCCAGCACTGACTATAGTTAGGCCTTCCTGCATTTCTGAGTCCTAACCCTGACTTTAGCCATGCATTTATACTAGGACAAGTGATGACCACTGCATGAAGCTCAATATAGAATCCTAGCTCTTTACATTTGCTTATGTTGTTCTGGAAATGGAAAGTCTGAGCAGCTCCTGTTATTGTGGGACATAGACATGTTAATTGACCTAGGCTTATGGCTGGTTCCTTTAGGACCTAGAGGAACGTAATAAATTCTGGATATTTCCATGGTATTTTGCCTGGATTCCAACATGTATACAAGATTATGTTTCTAATGGTGTTGTGGTTGCAAAGGTTAGAATTTGGTTAGGATTTTGAAATGTAGAAAGTCCTCAGCTGTAGTCAGTTCTGGGTTTAGAAATGTTCACTAATATAACCTTTAGGGCTTGTACGCAAAAGGAAGTAATATACTAAGTGACTTTCCATCACTTCCATTATATTGTACCTGAGTTAAATCTGGAGTTTGGGATAAAGAATGTCAAGAGATCAGGATTCATTTTAATATTGTGGTTAGAAAACATGGCTGAGCTATATTTCGGGCAATATTATTTGGACCTAAGAGATTTTGTTGAGTTTTTTGAGCTACCTTTCTATCCTTGGCATGAGTTAGGATTGGATATAAGAAAATGTCAGGTTTGTTACCTGTTGTCATTTTGGAACCACTGCTTTTGAGAGAGTAATTGGATAGCCCATATCAATTATTTGGGGTGGGACTCAGTTTGAGATTAAAGTGCCTGAATTTAGGCATTTTAATATATGTGACTGCTTGTGAGCAAGATGCCTAACCTCCTTTTTGTAGTCAATAGAGATCTGGTTAATAAGTGACTAATCTGAGATTTAATCCATCGTGAATAGTCTCAGAAGTGATTATAACTCTCAGGAGCAAGAGACTCCTTGGTGCATTTAGGTTTAGGATTTGATTTGGTATGGCTAGGGATGGGGTACAGCAATGCAGTAAATAATTTAATCATCTCATTTTGTTCCCCTAGTTCAAAATTGAGCTGCTGCTTTAGTTGATCACCAGAACTTTTTCCTTGTGCTTTCCAAATCTATAACCTATGCGTGATGTTAAGATAAAACTCAATGTGTTCATCAGGCAGTTAATGCAAACAGCAGTAGAACTAGGTTAGCAGTATTTTTCAAATCACAGGCTGACTACTGTTCAGCTTTCCCTGTATGTATGAAGTTATTTCAAACCCTAATCCTAATAATTTACTTTACTTAACATTGGGCTGCAAGAGGTAGACATTCACTATGTTTTTGTAGACCCTAACAGAGCCAAAGCTAAAAATAAGTTGAAAAACCTATTTATACTAAGAATTAACTGCAGATTTGTCCTCTCTGAAATTCTAAACCTGAGGCTCTGCTTGGCAGCAAGAGATTCACTACTGCCAGCTCTCTTAGCTCCTAACAGGACCACTCCTAAAAATAAGCTGTCGAACCTTTAGACACGCAGTGGGTGAGCCCTCTATTGACTTCCAAAGCTTAATTCTAATCTCCAAGTTTGCCTCTTTAGGGTTATGGATTGTTCATATAGGACCTTGAGAGTATATGAAGCTTTGTATTCTAAAACAGCAGGCTACTACAGTAGAAGATGTAACATAATGTAACATATTTCCAAGGTCCTAATCAGAGAGTCTGTAACACCAGGTTGGTCAGAATTTCCTGAGTTTATATAACCTAAACTTAACATAAGCCGAAACTCTAAGGCACCAGTCTGTTAGAGACCAAAGTTCAATATGTTCATTTAAGCCCCAGTGGAACCAGACATAAAGTCATGTTATCATAGCCCTTCTGATCTCAGATTTGCCCACAACTCCTAACTTCCTTTATTTCCAAGCACCCATCTAGCCCTAGTTTGCACCTTAAAGAATATGGCATTGCTGGCTAAAACTCAGTATTTTCCCCTAGTTCTCTAAGGCATTAGCTCTGACTCTAGACTGGTAAATCTGCTTAAAGTTAGCTCCTTTATTAACTCCAGTTCACAAGCCTGTTTTGAAACTCAAACCTTAACTTTCATATTAACCCCAGCCCCAATCTTATATTTAACTGCAGAGCACTGACCAAAACTCAGCATGTTCCTTCTAATCCTGTTATAAATTTGTCAGCTAACTTTTCCCAAATCTCTATTAAGCATGGATCATGAGGACCTCTCTGCTCAAACTCCTAACTCTAACAATATTTCCAACCCTACTTTCCACTATAGACTCCAGCCAGGAATCTTTCTTCTCTAAAAATGTTAGTTTCAGAACCCAAAAATAAATGCTGTATATTAAACCCTTATTTTATTTCCAGTCCTATACAAATGCTTTTCACACACTTCATGATCAAGATATTCCACTGGTCCCTTGAAAAACTTGGTGGATCACTATCTGGACTTGTCCCTATTTGTACAAATACCCTTTCAGATCTGAAGTAATCGTGTTCCCCATTAAGCAGAGAGCAGGAGCAGCAGTCCCATTCAGACAGCGAGAACTGCAGAGCTATGTGCCCTTTGACTGCATCCAGTGCTTGAGGTACACGGCATTGGCAAGTGGTCAAAGTGAACAAAGATGTCAGATTGACATCTTTATTTCTGCTAGTAAATCTGCACCTGAGAGTTTACCCTTAATTGTATGGAGCATTTCTGCATGCATAGCACGGGAGATAATAATAAGCCTGTGCTAGAAAATAGGTGCATTTGTATGAACAGGGAATCCCTTTGAGAACTCTTTCCCTCCATGCTCAGAACAGATCATGCTCAAAAACAGACCCAAAAGATAATAAGAGCTTAAATTATGCTATAGTTCTCTATATAGGACACAATTATCAAACCAATAAAGAAAGCTTTTTCCAAAGCAATACTAATTCCTCTCTGATTGTGATTCTTAATAGAAAAAAAGGTAACCTGTATGTGTACTGGGCAAGATAGAGTTAATTTTCTTCATAGCAGCCCACATGCTGTTGTGTTTTAGATTTGTGGCTAAAATGGTGCTGATAACACAGCAATATTTTGGCTACAGCTGAACGGTGCTTACACAGCATCAAGGCTGCCTCTTTTTACCACCCTACACTTCTTCCCTCCCTCACCCCAAGYAAGTAGGCTGGGGATGGGCAAGAAGCTGAGAGGGGACATAGCCAGGACAGCTTACCCAAATTGGCCAAAGGGTTAGTCTATACCGTATAGAATAGAATCATAGAATCATAGAATCATTAAGGTTGGAAAAGACCTCTAAGATCATCGAGTCCAACCATCAACCCAGTACCCATGCCCACTAAACCATGTCCCGAAGCACCTCATCCACACGTTTTTTGAACACCTCCAGGGATGGTGGTGGAGTCACCATCCCTGGAGGTGCACCACAAACAGCAATAAATATAGCACCACAAACAGCAATAAAACTGAGGTAGAGGAAGAAAGGAGGCAGTTGCCTTCCAACATGGCTTGCCCATGACTGGGCATCAGTCTGACTGTGGAAGGTGGTGAGTGATTGCTTTTGCAGACCTCTTTTTTTCCCTCCTGCCTCTTTCCTTCACCTATTGATCATTCTTCACCTTGACCCATAAGTCTGCTTGCTTTTGGTTTTCCTGTTCTCTCCCCTGTCCTGCTGGAGGAGGGAGGAGTGAGTGAGCAGGTGTTTGTCTGATGGCTGCAGACAACCCACCACAGTATGGTAAGGGGAGGCTGATAATGTGATCAGCTGAGCATGAAATAATGACTCCTTATATCAGTAAATTTAAAGTATTGCCATTTCAGATTACCCTGGTAGACCTACACTGTGGCTTGCCTGTATTTCATAAACCTCTAAATAAATGCATGGGTAGCCTGTCTCGGGCATTAGCATCTTTTGCAAAACATATATCCTAGCATGAATATTTCTATCAAAAGTTATCTGGCAGCTGGATAATTCTTGCAGTCTGGGAGGCTAAGCCATGAAGAGCATAAAGTATAATTGGTTTTCATTGTAAAAATGGTATCGATTCTTACTCACTGGATCTGTTTTTCATATGTATTTAACTATATATGCTTATTTTAGGGCTACAGATAAAGTTCTACTGGATTAACCTATGCAACAAACATGTGGGTATTATATATGCATATAGCTCAGGTTTTCAGCTGGAAGAACTTAGAATTAGACTCATTTCACAATGTTTCGATGACATTCATTCTTAATGACAGCAAAACTGAGAAAGAGAACTGGCGGATAGCAACAACAAGGATGAAAAATATTATCAATGCTTTATTCTTTTTCATTTCAGCATTTAGTGCTTCATCACTAAGCCTCCCTCTTTTCTTCCTTCCTCACCCCATTTAGGCTACTTGATAAACAAAGATGAGGAATTTTAATGGCATCTACCTTGTCTTATTATTCCAGTCAAACTATGTTTTCTGTTAAGTCATTAATACAATAGGTATATGATTGGTTTCATACCTCCACATAAGGGGAAAATCATAATAACCTAAGAATGATTTTGTAACAAATTCTACAGAATGAGTTATTAGTACCTTAATGACTCAATCTTGACATTTAACATTATTACTTGTTAAAGAATGAATGCTTCTGGATAGGTTTTCTGATTTCTCAGGAATAGAAGGCTGGGCTATGTTATAATCTCACACAGAATCTTATAAAATTGTTCAGCAATTGTGTTCATAGGATTGCAGCTCTGAACTCACTTTTTGAATAGTAGTGAATGCTCCATAAAATTTGCAAAATTGCCAACCTTGTAATTATGAACCTTTCAGCACAGAAGCAAAACAAAAGGTAGCATTTACAGACAACCTTACTGTATTACTGAAATGTGCAGGAGGAGTTCCAGTTCTAAAAGCTTTCATTTTATCTTTAAATTAAACTAATCCTTTAAATTATGCCTCCAGGAAAGGAAGTTTGAAAACTGTCAAAGACAGAATAACATCATCATAGATACAGTAAGACATAATCAGTTAGTGAGAGGACAGTGGTGTTCCTGAAAATATTAATACTTGCTAATGAAGAGTCTGTTGCATGATTTCAAGCTTGGTAGAAGTAGTGTAAAATTAGCTTGCCCTCGTATTGAAAGGACGGCAATCATGAAAGCATTATAGGTGTATCTTTGGCTCATCATTTGTCAAGGTAAAACAACATACCCTTCCCTGAGGTTTGTTTGGGTGGAAGATATTCCTGTGCTATGACATTGCTATCGATGTCACAACTAAGCACCAGCTGCACTTTTAAGCATGCAGCTCTATGTTTAAGCATGCAGCTCTACTTTTAAACATGTAGTCAACATTGAGACATGCTTTCAGTCTTTCCACCTGAATAGTTAGACTACTTAGATGAACTTTTGTACAAACTAGAAATTGATGCCCTCATTGCTCTGAAAGACTTCCCTAATACATAACAAAGCACCAACATGCTTCAATTTGAAATACTGGTGAGGAAAGGGCCAGTTCCGCTCAAAACACAGATTACCAGCGGATTAAATGAAATAAAGTGTGACAACCTCATATAACATCTTGGTTTGGTCCTGGGTCACTGCCCCAGATACCTACCACACCTGATGTCAGTAAGATGAAAGCTAGGGACAGCATAGTTCAAAATGAATCTGAAGCAGGTGTTCTCTCTTTRTGGGTAGTAGCTACCATGACACTCATCTTCTCAACAGCTCTGTACAGCACATGAGCATGGGTGGGTAACATGTATACAGAATGTATCAACACCCATTTGGCCAGGGGTACAAAAATAGTTTCAGGAACACTGAAGCTAGCACCAAATGTCTGGCTTCCAATCTTCATATATCACACCATCATCTCTGCTTAGAAAAGCTGCAAAGTTGTGAAAATACAAGCATGTGGCAATTTTTTGCATGCATCGAGACTTCCAAAATCTATAGAGAGGCCAACTCTGAGGCAATACTTTGAACTATTTAGGAAGAGCATGCTAGCCTGTGGAGAAAACATCATCACAGGCCTGACAAAATAAACCCGGAAAGATTAAGTCACTGTGGTTTATGAATTGCACTAAATCACATCAAACCATGACATAGGCGCTGCAGTCACCTAGTATGCAAATGGAAATGAAAGGTAAGTTCAAGACAACACTGATACAAAAGACCATGTAAGTAAACCAAAGCTCCTAAAACCAGCTGTGCTTAATTCTGTCAGTGAACTGCAAAACTGCTCGCTTGCCGTATTTCTCTTAATAAGCATATCCTTTAATTTTCATCTTTCTTCTACTGTTAGCTCATGTGTTAAATGAGGATTACAAGGAAAATGACAATGTTTCATAGAACTACTGACTGTGTGCTCTCCTCTAGTTCATCTATTCATGCCTGCATATAAAAGAGAGCAAAACAACACACAAGTAGGTATTAACAAGACCAGAAAAAGTACTCAATTGATATCTCTTCAAATGTTTGTAAAGAGAACTTGCATGCATGGTAACTTGATGACTCTCTTCTAAAAAGTAGGTGAATTCTGTGTTTACAGAATTGAAAGACATCCTTTGAAAGGCTGACTTTGAACTCAGATCCAGAGAAAGTAAATCTGTGAGATTCTGTAGGCCTATTGGTCCTAAGACACCTGCTCTCTAACCTTTTATTTCTGACCTTATCCTGTGTAGAAGTCATGATCCATGCCAGGTTGTCTTGTTTTGTATGTTGCATGCACAGGAACTGGAACACTCCCAGCATCTTGCAAGTTAAAATTTGAAATAGAGTTTACAGAAGAGAGTGGAAAAGTGTACCCAAAGCTGTGACATGCAGATCATCATGCAGGATCAAAGTGATTGACCATGAAGTTTTCTGATATTTTGGCATAAATGAGTGATTTTTTCTGGGGCATTTTGCTGCAAGTGCATACATTTCTTGGAGCAGAACTCAGTTCCAGTTGCTCTCAGAAATCTCTAACACCTACTTGCAGCCAATTTACTTATATTTTCCTCTTTTTCTGAGGCAGGTCCATGGGCTTCATGAATTACACGGAGAAGTAACCTCTGCTATTGCCCTTACAGAATGCTAGCAAAAATTTCTAGGAAAGGTTTGTTTTGACATGTGGAAAGAGCTCTTCATTATGTATTCATCATTAATCATCTTCTTTCTTTATGTGAAATTTCTTGCTAAGCTCAAAGCAAGTATATATTCAAAACACATCAGTTGCAGTGACTTAATTTTTCTGTCTTCTGTAGTAAAGTTCAAGTGCCCAAGATATGTAGCTTGCTTTTACATTTTAACAAATGCTTTTTATATTTACTTCTTTTCTCCCCAGCTTTACGAACTTTTGTCACTTTTCTGATACAACTGGCAAATCGAAGAAATCATGAAGTTCCTATTTTTTTTTTTTTTTAGAAATAAGTCAAACCATTCACGAAAGCTGTGACGCAAAAATACACTTAAATTTGAATCCTGGCTTCACAAGTGTAGCTAGTAAAACTGATACAAACCCAAACCCACAAGTATTCAAAGACGTCATTGGTATTGCATGTCTCATGCTTGTCTTCAATTTTTTTTCTTTTTTCTGGATCATAGCATTGTAGATGGAATAATTCACAGTGATAGTGTTCCTGTCAGAGCTGTAACCAGTTTGCAAATGCTTATAGTTATGCTGGGCTCATTGTGATGAAATGCCAAACAAATCCCAACGATAGTTCTCACAATGGAGAAACGTCTCTCACCCAAGCTTTTAGGCAAATATTCTTTCAGTCTTTCCTGAATCTTCATTGCTTAAAAGCCTGTGTCACTTTGCAGCTTGCTCTGCAATGTGTCAGTTTGTTTTAAAGAGTTTATTCTTTGAGTTCTTCATTGGGTGAAAATTCACTTGCATCTGTGGAAACGTAAAACCAAAGTAACCAACCTTTTTTTTCACAGCTTTCACTGAACTTAATTGGAAAATGTTGTCATTTGCTTTAATTGGAAATGGTAATGTAAAATTTACAAAGACAATTTAATCCAAAGGAATTAAACACAAAATCACCACATTAAAATGCTAGCTTGTAGGTGTATTGTTAGCTGCCCTACTACCATGGAAATTAATGTAGAAGTCCTAAATAGAAAGATAGCTAACTTTCTATGTTATATAATTCAGTATTTAAATAAACTCTGTTAGCCAAAATCAATTATCAACCATAAGCCATTTTAGATGAAAATCGAGGGAAAATTTGAATTGCACAGCACACATTTAGCAGGTCAACATTTAGTTCTGTGTTGGTCCCTAAATATCATGCCACAAACAGCTTGTTTAAAATTTAGAATATCTTCCATTGTCTCCTCTCCTTTTCTCCTTTCATAACCTCTCCATCACTCAGCATAGTGATATATGTTTACCTTTTCTGTGCCTCTCTCTTGAAAGAAATTCTTCTTCATCACATGCTTCTCATGACTTTTTTTCCAGACTTAAATTTGCAAATTGCTTCACCAACCCTCAAAGTCCCCTCAACTTGGTTTAATCAAGCATTTATGAGAAAAATGAAATAAAAAAGGGGAAAGAACTTTCAAAATTTTCAATGTTAGATGCCAGCTTGTGCTGCTTCAGAAGAAGTGTTTCTTCTGAATGGCTAAGAGGGATTCTGGTGGAACTGCAGATTAAATTTTGATGCACGATGTCATTTTTATATTTCTTTTGTTTTTCAACTTATGCTGTCATATAATTTTAATGAAATGTTTGATAGAACTCCTTGAAAGCTAGTTCTCTTGCCACTTCTCTGAAATCCTAACCATATGTCTCAGTAACTAGTAGTATTTCAATCACAACATCAAACTAATATTAAACCCCATCCTACATAATTCATATTGTCCTAGGTACATGAAGCAAAAGGTTTTCGGGGCAACAATAGAGGTGTTGATAGAAAGCTTTTGTTTTCCATCCTTTTATGTATATAGAGAACAAAATTCCATTGGAGTTCATTAATGAACCATTAATGTAAATGCTTACACAGAGTAACAGAAGAAAAATCTGCTCCTCATTGAAGAGAAAGTCTAACAGCATCCTAGATAGGAGAGCTAAGTATGCAATTATTTACCACCCCAATATGTACACTTGAGAAGAAAATAACAATATAAAATTGCTCTTTTTGTGCTATGCTGAAGGCCTGGATTACTCACAAATCCTTGCTTAGCAGAAGGTCATTCTGCAGAGGCCCATATGTGTTGGCTGCAGACAGCAAGTTGGCTGCAGACAGCAAGCTGGCTGCCTCCAAAATTCTGCTAGTCTCAAATAAATGCATTTAAAGAAACTGTACACTGTAGTGTTAAATAAGTAGAGCCATGCAGATATCTCAGGATGAAGGTATTAGATTGACAGAAGAAAAATGGGCACATCTACATGGCATTGTATACCAAACAACAGAAGTTTCTGGCAATTGTTTAACTACAATGCTAGCCAGACCCAAAAGCACAATAGCAAGAGGATGTTAGCTGTAGACTATAATTTAATGCAGAAGCTCAGTAATTTTCCAGAAACCTTCCACAAATCAGAAGCTGGATTAGATATTTGTTTACATTACAGGAGAGTTGCATTTATTTCAAGGATACCTTCTTTGGTGTAAGAAAAAATGAAATCTGGCTAAGATTTCATTGAAGACTACTTTCCTTTAATGGTGCAAAGCACTGAGAAATCAAATATTTCTTGTGGTAGTCTGAAAATGAAAGTTCCCCATAAGTCCAAAATAGTTAATGAGAGTATACTGTAGTTAGACAATGAGGAGTCTGGAGTAAGGGAACCAGATTACTGTAATGCACATGGCTGATTCTATTGCAGGTCTAAAAGATGTAGTGACATTTAAGATATTTAAGAAGAAATATAATTAATTATTCTACCTAAAGGTCTGGTTATCCATAAATACTCCTCTCTGTAGCTATTTGTCCACATGAAGAAGGATTGTCAAATGGAACTTATGATGACAGAGGATAGCAGATGTTAATTTAATAACATTTTATATCTACTGTGCATAGGAAATACACATTTACTGGCAATTCAGTGCAGTTGTTCTTAAGATTTCTGTCCAAAAATCAAGACATCATGATGGCAATTGTTCTTGGTTTTTGCAGGATTTTCTTTCTGACTTTCCCTAGTAAAGGCTGGGGACTGGGTTTTCATTCTGCTTTAGGAGTGGACAAGAAAGYAGGACTCAACTTTTGTCTTAAAATGATTCCCTGCTTTCCTGAGAAGAAGCCAAAATGATCAGGCTTTTTTGAACCACTTGTCATATTGATTCAATTATCACTTCCTGCACCATGCTGTGGCCTGAACAATGGAGCTACACAGCTTTTCACCAGCTCAGCTGCTTGAATGTTTTCAGTGATTTTAGAACTGTGATGAACAAGTCCCCAARTAAATTGAAGTGTTGTTCTGGCTCTCCTAGGAATGTTCTTCTGCCCAGAACTATTGCAGTATGTTGTGCAAAAGCTTTGTCCTTTCTTATGCCATCCGGGGATTCCCAAATGCTGACTAAAATGGCAGCTGCATGCATACAGGAGATGTAAAATCTTTTTATACCAATCTAGCAGGAAAAGGGAATTTAATTGGAACCAAGAATTTTATGGCTTTTATTTGTTTGTTCTTGCAAATATTGACTGAATGGTTCAGCTCAGGTCATGCTTTGGAAAAACAAACCAAACTTCCTGGGTTATATTCAGGCCACATTTGTACTTCAGATATTTTGAATTGGTGGTTTTCTGTCCCTTGGGACAGATTATCTGACCGCTTTCCAACACAACAGCCAATTTGGGCTGGCCCTGTTGACATAAAGATTAGCCCAGAAAAGTTGTTTGTTTTCTTTCCTTTGGCTGGCTACAACTGCCTAAGCTATATTTACACCTGATAAAGACGGGAGGCAGAAGGGAGCTCTAAACCACTATGTTAGGGTATTAAGAAATCATTCTAAATTAGAGCAGCCCTAAGGCTGCCCTCAGTTATGTTCAGACCAGCTTTGAGCAGCAAACTAAACTACATGCAATAATTTCTTTCGCAACAAGTGCATTTAGGCTGAGGAGAGAATCTGACTGAGTGTACTGTACATTATAGGAGTCAACCATGGGATGAATTCTGCTGGCTAGCTGCAGCACTTCAAGCCCTTTATCTCTTGAGTCTTTGATATCTGACTTTTATAGCGAATTCCTCCAGTGTTGGTGCGTTGGATTTCCTCACTCTGACAGATCTGATTCTGCAGTCAAATACTCTACCCTCATTTCATTACTTTTAAAAATGAGAAATTCTATTACTCTTAATTTGTGGACAGTAATCAGCTTCTAAACAGCCCCATCACACTATAAAAATCTGCTGAGGAATTGGCATCTGGGTCAAGTGTTAATGAAGATGTAGAATTAACCGATGAGGACTCTGGCAGTAACCATTGCTGACCTGTCCCTGACCAACTTGTTTCTCTGATCCTTCYCTATCTTTTTATATGCTTAGTAAACTCATTATGCCACTTTTGCCGTATTTTAACTCTCTCTTTCTCTTCCCTCCACCCCCTTTTTTTTATTTTATAGTTGAAACATCTGTTTTCATGTTTCCCGTCTTTTCAAATTGTTTTCTGAGTCTTGAGTGTAATGGCAAACAGGTTACTGGCAAGAGGAAAACCCCCAAACCCTGGAACTTACACAGCTGTGCACTGCATTTAGGAAAGAATGACTTTGACATTGGTAGTTTAGGCTAACTGAAGCTTTATAAATGGTATGTGAATTTTTTACAACTGTAGCCTTAAATTTCCGCTTTGAAATATTTATTGCAATGGATTACTCCCCTCCATATGAAATTCTCTGGAGCAGCCCTTCACGTTTTCAAGTTGTACTTAAATTATACTACTTTGAAATTAGTAATACTTTTATTTCCCCAKGGTAACAGTTTCTAGATATTCAATAACCTTAAGAGGAAATTATTATAGGAAAATTACAGAAGCATATACCCTTGAGAGCTTAAAATGATTGGGATGAATAGAATGGAAAGAAAGGCTATATAAGAAACCTGAAAATAATAGCTGATCCTGATAAGGGTTTTCTACATAATTTATTTTAATTTAATCTTACCCAGAGATTTCTTTATCTGTTAATGTAATTAAAAGATTAAGCCATTCATCATGAGTTTTGTGTTTATTTTTCTTCTGGTGAGATATATATATACACATATAAGTGATAATAAGGCAAATAAAAGCAGCCTACTACTATATTTGTCTTCATAGTTCCYTCCTTGTCTGTTCCGTAACTTTCTGAGCTAGAAGAACAATGAGCTTTGACTCTCCTGCCGTGTGTACAAGTTAGCAGTCATTGAACAACAGCTAAAACTTCTGAAATCAGAAATCTTAAATGTGAATATTCTGAGACACTTTAAGAAACCTTCCAACTACAGTGTTTACATTTGTGTTGCTTTTTTGCAAATGTTCTGATAAATTAATCCCGTTTCAGGAAAATTTACCAGAACAGTGACTTCTAAGAGAGAATTACAAAATATTTTTAAAAAGGGAAGTTTATCCTTCATAACTGTAAATATTCATGCCTGATTAAGATTAATATACTCATCCAGGAATGGGGCACAATCATACCATGTGATCTATGTGCTGAATCATCTCAGATTCAACTATTCAGCCGGATGGGATCCACCCGAGAGTGCTGAGGGAGCTGGYGGAGGAGATTGCCAAGCCGCTCTCCATCATTTATCACCGGTCCTGGTTAACGGGGGAGGTCCCGGATGACTGGAGGCTTGCCAACGTGACGCCCATCTACAAGAAGGGCCGGAAGGAGGATCCGGGGAACTACAGGCCTGTCAGCCTGACCTCGGTGCCGGGGAAGATCATGGAGCGGTTCATCTTGAGGGAGCTCACGAGGCAGGTGCGGGACAACTGGGGGATTGGACCCAGCCAGCATGGGTTCATGAAGGGCAGGTCCTGCTTGACCAACCTGATCTCCTTCTATGACCGGGTGACCCGCCTAGTGGATGAGGGGAAGGCTGTGGATGTGGTCTAACTGGACTTTAATAAAGCCTTTGACACCGTCTCCCACAGCATTCTCCTGGAGAAGCTGGCAGCTCATGGCTTGGACGGGTATACTCTTCGCTGGGTAAAAAACTGGCTGGACGGCCGAGCCCAGAGAGTTGTGGTGAATGGAGTCAAATCCGGTTGGCGGCCGGTTACGAGCGGTGTTTCCCAGGGCTCAGTGCTGGGGCCCGTCTTGTTCAAAATCTTTATCAATGATCTGGACGAGGGGATCGAGTGCACCCTCAGCAAGTTCGCAGATGACACCAAGCTGGGCGGGAGTGTTGATCTGCCTGAGGGTAGGAAGGCTCTGCAGAGGGATCTGGACAGGCTGGATCGATGGGCCGAGGCCAATTGCATGAGGTTCAACAAGGCCAAGTGCCGGGTCCTGCACTTCGGTCACGACAACCCCAGACAACGCTACAGGCTTGGGGAAGAGTGGCTGGAAAGCTGCCCAGTGGAAAAGGACCTGGGGGTGCTGGGCGACGGCCGGCTGAACATGAGCCGGCAGTGTGCCCAGGTGGACAAGAAGGCCAACGGCATCCTGGCCTGTATCAGGAATAGTGTGACCAGCAGGAGTAGGGAGGTGATCGTGCCCCTGTACTTGGCACTGGTGAGGCCACACCTCGAATACTGTGTTCAGTTTTGGGCCCCTCACTACAAGAAGGACATTGAGGTGCTGGAGCGTGTCCAGAGAAGGGCGACGAGGCTGGTGAAGGGTCTAGAGAACAGGTCTTATGAGGAGCGGCTGAGGGAGCTGGGGTTGTTTAGCCTAGAGAAGAGGAGGCTGAGGGGAGACCTTATCGCTCTCTACAACTACCTGAAAGGAGGCTGTAGAGAGATGGGTGCTGGTCTCTTCTCCCAAGTAACAAGTGATAGAACGAGAGAAAATGGCCTCAAGTTGCGCCAGGGGAGGTTTAGATTGGATATTAGGAAAAATTTTTTCACTGAAAGGGTAGTCAGGCATTGGAACAGGCTGCCCAGGGAAGTGGTAGAGTCACCATCCCTGGAGGTGTTCAAAAAACGTGTGGATGAGGTGCTTCGGGACTTGGTTTAGTGGGCATGGGTACTGGGTTGATGGTTGGACTCGATGATCTTAAAGGTCTTTTCCAACCTTAATGATTCTATGATTCTATGATTCTATGATTCTATGGTGAATATTTGTATAATTATATAAATACTGACTCGGGTCTATTTAAAATACTAAGTGAATAATTTCTAATGCAGTTTGAGGAACTCATGTAGTTTGCTTGAGTTTGTCAGTGTTATTACTAAGGTTTGCTTCCTGCATGGCAGAACTTTCCTTGGGAAAAAGCACATCGGGATAAATCCACTGCTCTTCCTTCATCCACGAATCCAGTCATATCTACTCAAAGATGTACATTTTACTTCAGTTCTGTAACATGCCTTAATAAAGACTGGAGCAGAATCAACCTTATACACTTAAATTAGAAATAAATCTGTTGAAATGTTGTTGGGCATCAGTGATAAATAAAAATGCAGGTCCTTATTTGGTGTAAATTGATACTTGTGCCAGCTGAAGCATGAATTCAAAATATTTAGCATTCTATTGTTAGCTATTGGTTACATCTTCCTCTCCCTATTAGTCTGTTTCAGTTAGATACATACAGGTTTAACATATCTGCACATTTAGTTCTTAAGCTCTCAGTGAATTAGACATTGTGTTATATTAATCTCTGCTGTAACTGAATTGAGATAAATATCACAAAGTGGTATGATTTCACAGACAATAATGGAGTTATATTAATTGTGAATTTGATGCATGTTTTTCCCTCACTTCATTTTACTATGTTAGATATAATGCCTTGTCAATAATTTTATGCGTCCTACATATAAAAGACTTACTGTGCACAAATATATGTATGTGCACAAACGTAAGAGGAACACCTCTCCAGAGTCAAGCTATGCTATAAAACTCCACCTGGAGTTCAGCCTTGTCTCAGATGAAGCTACTACATATACAAGACTGCACAAAAATGTATGTGGTGGTTTTGTGTTGTGACCTTTGGAGAGATGATACCAGCAATGCTTTCTGAAGTGCGGTCTACTGTGGTTCAGGACTAATGCATTTAAATATTATTGTATTAGATAGTATTTTATTGGGAGACTTGTTCTGCTCTTCAGGCTTTTGCATTCATCAGTAAATTTTGCTACCAGGAATTCTTCTGCTAGAGACCCACTCTCTTAAAATTAGCTTTCCATTGTTTTATTTTTCTTCCCCAAAGTGTAAAATCCTGTGTTTTGTAGCTTTGTTGACAGATTTACTAAGCTGGAGGACATCCTTGGTGATCAAAGTAATGCTGCAAGTTTTTCACTTTAACAACTATTTTGTAGTTTTGGAAAGCATACCACAGCTCATACTGTACACCCAGTATCCCTCACCCAGGTTATCTATTGATTTTTTTGTGGTACCAAACAAAATAAAAATGAAGATGATGTTGACTGGTCTAGGCTGCTTTTCTTTTATTCATCTTGAAATGGAGAATTTTCATGAGTTTTTTTCTTCTTGGATATATTCCTCCTTCTCCTTAAGAGAGCATGCTACTAACAAATATTTTCCTTCCACTTTTTAAAAATGATTAGGACTTCTCAAGACAAGGACTTTAAAAACTGAGGCTGGTGTGTTGCAYAACATGGTCAGTATGGCCTTGTCGTAGTTTAAGCCCAGCTGGCAACTAAGCACCACACARCCGCTCGCTCACTCTCCCCCAGGTGGGACGGGGGAGAGAATCGRAAGGGTAAAAGTGAGAAAACTCGTGGGTTGAGATAAAGACAGTTTAATAGGKAAAGCAAAAGCCGCGCATACAAGCAAAGCAAAACAAGGAATTCATTCACTACTTCCCATGGGCAGGCAGGTGTTCAGCCATCYCCRGGAAARCAGGGCTCCATCACGCGTAACGGTTACTTGAGAAGACAAACGCCATCACTCCGAATGTCCCCCACTTCCTTCTTCTTCCCCCAGCCTTATATGCTGAGCATGACATCATATGGTATGGAATACCCCATTGGCCAGCTGGCCTAGCTGTCCTGGCTATGCTCCCTCCCAGCTTCTTGTGCACCTCACAGAGCATGTGAGCTGAAAAGTCCTTGGGACGTAGACTACCTAGCAACAACTAAAAACATTAGTGTGTTATCAACATTCTTCTTATACTAAATCCAAAACATAGCACTATACCAACTACTAGAAAGAAAATTAATTCTATCCCAGCCAAAACCAGGACAGGCCTTGTCCACACCATATACAGAATCTTCCTAGCCAGGATGTGTTTGAGAGAGAGGACTTGAGGGAAGTCCCATCAGTCAGCATTTTATTCTCTCTTCATCAGCAACAAAATGTGCTGACTTTAAAAGATCCCTTTTGCAAGTCTGTTATGGTGGGTGGAATTGCTTATCTGGATTGATGTGGCAGGATACTAGGAAAGCAAGTTCAAATATTGTCTTAAGGATTGGATTTTAGGAGGAATTTAATATTAATTTTTGGGAGCTGATGTCACTATTTTAGAGTTAGTCTTTCTTCATAGACGTGATTGATTTGCCATGCTACTTGGGATCATAATAGATGACCATTATTTTGTCCTCCAATTTATTATGACCTCACTGAGGATTTGTGGCAGACCTCGTAGTAGATTCTCATTGTGTTTTGCTTATGCCATACCTCTGTTTTACATAGTCACTCTCATGATAACGATAAATAGCTTGATGACCCATAGAGAGAGAAGGAGCTAGTGGGGAGGTTCTAATGAAGTAGCTTTATTTCTCCAGCATTCAGGAGAGCTATCTGCTTCAGAATAAGCAAAGGCTTACAGAATACATTTTGTTAGCTTGCTGTGAACCATCACAGAGAACTGATTGTTTCTCAGGCCAGCCTACAATAACCAGTCCCACTGGCTTGTCTCCAGTACTATCTAGAAAGATTTCTTCCTCAGGCAAGAAGACTTCCCAATGTGATTTACAGCCCAATCTGGCTATCCAGACAGCTATTCGGTCTCCTGAGTAATGCAGAAAAAAACCTGTCTCCTTTATTCAACCCAACCTCTTTTTTGCAGAGGGAACTTTTGCAGGAGCACTATTAGACTCTGTCTAAAACTTTTTATGGCTTCCTCAGCTGAGGATGCCAAAACACTCAGCATTGATCAAACAGTCCTCTCACCAAAGCCAACAGGATCACAGTGAGCCTCTGAAAGAAGAGCTCCTGAAAAATCACACATCCTGTTAGCCATCTGAGTGCTCTGGGCTATAACAGCAGGTACTGTAGACAGCTATCAATGTTTATTATTATTTGTATTCCGATAGCATCCCAAAGGTGTCCTGCTGTGTCCACACCCCGATACAGTCAGGGTTGAAGGACTTCTTTCCCATTTTGGCACTGTCTTAATACCATCAGAATTTCACAGTGAGTCCTTGACTCAAAGCATTTACTTATGCAACAACGGTAGAAGATTTGCCTGTGCTCAGTATGTATAAATAGCCTATCTTGGGTTGACATTTTGTATTGTGAATTTCACTTGTCTAATTTTATTTTAATAATTATTTTATACTCTGACAACATTGTTAAAGCTCCATTGTTTGTGAATTGTAATGAATGAAGAACTGGAAGTCTGGCAATAAACCTCCATCATCATTAGGATGTAGAGAAACCATCTACCCCCACAAACACATAAGTTGTGTCTGTGAAAGTTTTTCTTCTTGCATTAAACAGAAGAAAGGTCCACAAAATTATGTGGCCAGACAAACAAAGAAGAGATTTACTATGTTTGTTCATGCTGTTTTCATTAATTTTTAATGTGCATTTTGTAGAAAATATTCCGTGAACAATTCCAAACTAGAAACCTACTGTACGAGAAGGATGCTAATAAATGTGATTAGTTAAGTGGGCTTGTATTTAAATAAAAAATTGACCATGAGAAAATACAGTTTCCTTCTTGTTCTGTCACCTGGTAGAAAAACGAATTGCACCATTGATATGGTTCACTAATCTAGAAAAATTAAGCAGGCAATGGGAGGTCGGTGTTTAGCAATTGCACCAAAATAAACAGTGAGCAGATAGTCAAGGTGATTTGCAAGGCCAAGTGAATATCCAGAGAAGAACAGAGGATGAACTTTACTGAAGAGGAGAGCATGAAAGTGCTTGTACCTCAGCACAGCACCAAGCAATCACTTTATTATTTGACCAGATCAAGACTGAGCATGTTGCACCCTATCTGAATCAGCAGCMAATATCCCAGCTACTCTTCCTGTGCACACTTCGGATGCTTTGAGCTGAACCACCCTGCCCCAAGACACTGAGGAGAAAAGAATTACTGAAGTACTCATTCTTGTGTCTGTTTTTAACCTTATGAGGTGTATATAGCTTCTAATTTGCTTGGAGTTTATTTCAGGTTTTCCAAAAATAACATTGTGAAATACCAGTGCAGGATGTTTCATTATAGATATAGTGAACCAATTCCTCATCACCATCATCATAAGGTGCCTGAAGCCCATGTGTATTGAGACAGATTTAATTATGGAAAGGAATAACTAGTTACTAACAGAAACACACAAAAAAATTTAAACTCTTCATATACTTTTCCCTTTATAACAAAGGTAAGGCAAAGTCAGTTCTTACTGTTTCCAAACCTCCTTTTGCCATGTACTTTGTAACTTTACCATTCTTTTCAGGAGAGATTTTTATAGTGGGATGTCTCTTCCCTCTTTCTTTAGATTTGTCACCCACCAGCTCATCTGTATGGGTTCTTGCTGATGTGGAACATTCTCTGAAATATATGTAGGGATTTATTTTTAAAGATACTTCTTTGTATTTCAAAGCATCTGCACAGCAATGTCTCCAGCTTGACAATCGCTCATGGACAACTCATATTCTAGAGCTCACTCTTGAAAAGAAATGAAAACTGAAACTGAAAATTGAAAACTGAAGTGAGTCTTCTCAAACAAGTTGTACAGCACATGACATTTACAAAGTCTAATAGTAAGTTCCATTATTTTTCCTCAACACTGCTCCTGGTCAAGCCTTTATTTTTAGTGAGGTCAGTAATTATTATATTTGTATTTAGCAAAATGCTGCATTTAGTAAAAAATATTGCCATTACTACCTTCAAAGCACCTCTCTTTAAATAATAAAGATGTCATGAAAAAGCAATCCTCAGAATAAGCAAGGTGCAATTAAAGAGTGAAATAACTAAAAAGTGAGGATACATAGAGGCAGAGGGCATACTAGAGAGAAAAAAAAATTCTAAACATATTTCATAGAATCATATAATCATAGAATAGTTTGGGTTGGAAGGGACCTTTAACAGTCATCTAGTCCAACCCCCCCTGCTGCGGGCAGGGACATCTTCAACTAGATCAGGTTCCTCAGAGCCCCGTCCAGCCTGACCTTGAATGTTTCCAGGGATGGGGCATCTACCACCTCTCTGGGCAACCTGTTCCAGTGCTTCACCACCCTCATTGTAAAAAATTTCTTCCTTATATCTAGTCTAAATCTACCCTCTTTTAGTTTAAAACCATTMCCCCTTGYCCTRWYRCWACAGGCCSTRCTAAAAAGTCTGTCCCCATCTTTCTTATAAGCCCCCTTTAAGTACTGATAGGCCACAATAAGGTCTTCCCGAAGCCTTCTTTTCTCTAGGCTGAATAACCCCGGCTCTCTCAGCCTTTCTTCATAGGAGAGGCGTTCCATCCCCCTGATCATTTTTGTGGCCCTCCTCTGAGCCTGCTCCAACAGGTCCATGTCTTTCTTGTGCTTGAAATGGGACAAAGACATCGAGAAATATAAAAAGCTATTCTGGATGATTGAACAGATGAGCTGCAGCAGTTTTGTCTATACTGAATTTTGTCTGAGCTGAAATAGCAAGAGGCTACCTACTGCATATACCTGGGCATATGCAATATTCAGATAAAAAATGAGCAAGGTCTCACAACTTGTGATTGGAGGAATTCAACTGTTATTTTTGTATAGAGATGAGGAAGGGCTGGACACATTTTGAGATGGATTGAAACATGAGTATTTGACCCTGACGTTGATAGCTGGCTTCCTGCATGTACACATCTCTAGTAATGTAGTCGTCTTCAAAGAATTAATTTCTATACCGTTAGAAGAAACTAAGCCCAACAGGTAACTTTGAACTGAAATGAAAATTATATGTAACCTGTAAAACCTTAAATATTTGAAAACAGGTGAAGAAACATGCTATTTGGTAAATAATACTTGTGCTTCTGTCAGTAAGCCTTAACCATATGGATGTATCTTTAAGTGGTTACATTTTCTCTGAGAGTTTAAGGATTCCAAAAATGTGTTCATACTTTGCATGATGCCTGTCATTAAGTCCACCCATACACCTGGTGGTATTTAGAGCTAACAAACTATTTTCCTTCTCCCTATTTCCATCATGCATTGCTGTCAAGTTTACTTTCTTGTATTTTTAAAGGAGTTAAAATATACACAATGTACAAGAAATATTGAGCAAAAAGATAGTCCTTAGAAAAAATGAGCATTACATGGTGGGTTGGCCCTGACTAGCAGCCAAGCACCCACACAGCCACTCGCTCACTCCCTGCCTTCCAGCGGAACAGGGGAGAAAATAGGAAGAAGAAGAGACAACTCGTGAGTCGAAATAAAGACAGGGAAATCACTCAGCAGTTACTGTCATGGGCAAAACAGACTCGACTTGGGGAATTTAACTTAATTTACAAAATTTAATTACTGATTCAGGTATTGGAAGACAAAGATGACAAACATTTAAATACTATAGGCTGCCGTCCCTTTGGGGGTGCTTCTGCTCTGGTGTGGGCTCATCCATGGGCTACAGTTCCTTTGGGGATGTCCTGACTCCAGCACGGAGCACCTCCTGCTCCTCTGGCCTTCTTCCTTTTCTCTAATTTCTGAAATATGTTTTCACCGAGTCACCACAAACTCCTCTGACTGGTTCAGAGGCAACACCAACTCCACTGTTGGGCTCAGCCGTGTCCTGCGGTGGATCCATTGTGGAGGTGGCTGGAACTGGCTGTGTCTGGCACAGGACAGTCCCTGAACTCCTCCCACAAAAGTCGGTCATTAGGCCCTCCCCCCCAACCTTGCCATTTATACCCACACATTAGCAACTCTTTTGCAGAACATGAGTTCTGTTGCTATGAAGTCATACTCTTGGAAACCAGTTTACCTGCTTGTGAAAAGTGCATGGCAGCGGTTGCCTGACTGATGTTCTCCTCATGAATAAAGTTCAACCTACAGGGCACAACTTGCCAGAACGTGAGCTGATTTGTTATCTAACAAGGCCTTATGCAGGGTACTAATCTTCAGCATTGGCCCTGTAGTGCATGAGGGCCTGAACGTGAGCAGAAGAGTTGAGTATTAATGAAACTGGAGACACAAGGTCCTCTTGCAGAGCTCAAGAGCTGGCTCGACTGCCAGACAGACCTGGTTAGCCTGACTGGCACCAGCGGTAGGTGGCTTTTGTTCCCCTCTAGTATTAAGACAACCTAAAGCAATGTTAAATCTGCCATTGATCTGAAGGTTGCAAAGTTCAATGCCTAAGCTGTTGGTGGAGCTTCAAGAGTGTTATTGACAAGAGAAACTGGTATAACCAGTCTCATTAGGGTGAGTATATGCATATTTATACAAATGAACTGCATTTTTGTAACAGTTATGCTATCAAAACTGCTCTGATACCAACTCATGAACAGGTACCCATTAATGCTCTGCAGACTCAAAGCACATTGGCTAAAATTAGTTGCAGTGCAAAAACGGAGTACAAGACCAATATGTGTTTTTCCAAGAAGCCAAGAGGCCAAGTCTCTGCACGAATAATTAGCAGCTGCAATAATTAGCAGTGTTAGCTCTTTTAGACCACAATCAAAGATTCACTCAAGCCTCGAGGATCCACTGAGTCAGTGTAGCTAACACAGAGTAGACTGTGTAATGAGCAGGGCATGAGGAGCTGGATCAGCCACCTCTTACTCCTGAGCTCAAAAGGATCAGGTGGTGTAATGGTGAGCAGCCTTTTGGTATGGGTTCAGACCAGTGTGTGCCATTGACAGACACCTTTGCTGCTCTGTCCCACAGGTTAATGCAGAAAAGACTATGAAGCAGCTCCTTGGAAAATTAACTTCAGAGTGACTAAATTTAGGGAAAATAATTTCATGGAAGTGATGAGAAGGAAATAACTTGCTGCTTTTTTTGTTTGTTTGTTTTTTTATAACTTGGGTTTCTTTCTTGAGTCCCAGTCACTGAATTCGTTGAAGGTGATGACGTCTCACCCTAACAGCCAGTGTGTGGAGCAGCACAGTGTCGCTGAACTCAGAGGCTTCCACAAGCCGAGGGAGACCGGAGTGACCTGTCTGCATTACTATGATGGAGAGCAGAACTGGCCTCTGCGCTTCCTTTCCTTTTCTGAAAGATGCTTTATATTCTAAGAGATAAAAAGGAAACTGCAGCCAGCAAGTAGTCCTGTGGTGGCACCCCAAAAAAAAAAAAGTGAGTGTGGAATTAAAGGAACCTTGTTTGTGAAAGATTYTTCCTTCCAATGGCTTATTAAAAATAAGGATTGAAAAGTTGAATTCCGTCAAAATACGTATTTTTAAATAGCTGTTGCTGGATCTATGTGTAGGAACTTTATTACCTTTCTGTGAAGCTTTAGTTCAAGGGATTCTACACCTAAAACTTCCCCCTCAAAATAAATAAAAAGTCTCTTGTACTTCACAGAATCCACATAAAACATTTTAAAAAAGGAGGTGGCATGTTGGTAAATGTATATGAGTCAAATTCTGCACATACTTAACTGAAGTTTTTCATAATAAACACTTTTTTATAGAATGGAAACATTTAGACAAAGATTAACCAGGAAGACCATTTATTACAGTGAGGGAAAACCTGGATTAAGATTTAGAGGATCAAATACACCTTTACCTTGCCATTGAAAAGAATAAATAACAATACTGTGTATCAGAAAGCAGAATTTGGTCCACACCTCCCCTGCCTGTTTGCTTGTCTTGTCCGTGACACATATTCTTGAGGTGAGATGACTTTATTCCAATTTTGTGACATCTGAGAGTCACTTCATACTTTCTCTGAGCATGAGCTTGGTGGGTGCAAAGCAGAAAAGAATGAGCTCAAAGACCTCTTCTCTGCTGCCAGGCATGAGACATTGCAAGAGACCCTAGACTTGGGAATGTCAGATGCCTGTCTAAATAATTGACAATTACAATGAAGTGAGGGCAAAAGTCATTCCCAACCAGACTATATTTAAAACTGCTAACCTGAGCAGGCTTCATGTTCTAGGAAATGTGTCTGACATTCATCTTAAAAACCTTGCTGTGTGTTTCCAAGTTCAGTCATCAGCTCCGGTACATTTTTAAATGATTTACTGAGCCAGTTACTGCACAAAACTAGCTATAGGGAAAGTTACATTTTGCTGATGAAAACAAAATATCTTATGTTACATTATAGTAAAGCTAACCTAGAAACCGTCTGATGTCACAAAACCTCTAGCTGGGCTCCTGCATTGGAAAGAATTGGTTTCATTTATGATCCGAGGTTGTGCTTTGCTCAGAGACCTATGAAGACCTAGATTGACTGTTGGTGTAATGTTAAATTCCAGTCAACACATAGGCAGAAGGAACAAGACCACTATCTAAAGGGTCTGTTGGTTGTGTGCCAAACCACTAAGTTGGCACCAAGCTCARGGGCCAAATTCTTCACCGCATGAGTATGCCCTGCTCCTGCCAAAGTCAGCAGGAGCAGTGTGCCTACATTGCAAGGCAGAGAGTTTGACAAAGAAACAAAGATATATTTCTGCAGAGAAATCTTTCTTGTGTTCTTTATGAGTATTGTTTGGGTTTTTTTTTATAAGCCTGCAAAGCTGCGGGATATTGAGAAAATAGATATTGGATGAAATCCCGGTTCCACTAAAGTCATKGGGAAAATTCCTATTGACTTCCCCAGGGTCAGCTTCCATTTACAGTATGGTCCCTTGTATATTCTTTCTTGGTGACACCCAAATAAAATGTGCTTTGCTTACAAATCAAAATGKTTTTTTTTAAGCTGTTAGCTCTTTCAGCTCAGCATGGTAGCTGAAATACAAGCTGTGCTCTTCTCTTCATCTCCTATTATTACCTGTCATAAAGAATCCACAATTAGGGTTTAGCTGGCAATTTCGTTGCTGACACACGAAGCAAATGAAAATCCACATTGTTCTTCCAAAACTGTTTTAGCTGTATGTTGCCAGTATAACAGCTTTTTGTGGTGGTGTTGGTATAGTAAGCAGATATGTACCTCCATCCACGTTGCCAGATCGGAAGCCCAATGAAATCAGTGGGTGGACTCCCACTTAGTAGAAAATTAATATACCCCACAATGTTGCTATAATTTAATTTCTACAATCCTGTAGTTGGGTTTACCGCAGCAGTTATTCCAATGTACCTGATCTCTGCAGGAGTTTATTGAATGACTTCAATGACAGCAGGACCAAGCCTGTAATACTTCACACTAGTACCTGCAGGGACACACAGGAAGAAGCTGAAAGTTTCAAATATTTTTTTCAAACAAATGTGACTTTAAAGAACCTGAAGTAGAAGATAAATATTCATAGATATGAGCATTTCTACAATACCACAGTAATCTGTTGAGAGATATCTGTTTTACCTACTGAGGAGTGAGAAATGGAAGTTGAGAGAGGATGAGTAGGGAATAACATAGGGTGTTCGGAGTATGAAAAGGAACCGTTTTTCTTTTGCAGATTGACCAGTGGAGCAGGAAATGTCTTGTACCTGACTTAGGAGTTTAAGTCAGGCAATTCCTTTATAAATGGGAAACATTAGTTTTCAAGTTGCATGCAGGGCAGACAAACTAGTTGGCCTATACCTTAATCTCTATAGCTGTTGAAGACGACTAGTACAACAACTCATGGAGGGTGTCAGAAACCTTACATTTCTTCCTGTGAGAAACGTTCTAACTTGATTTCTGTCCTGTTGGAACAAAGTCAAGTTAAAATGTTTCTTCTTGCCACAGAATGTCAACATCAAGTTAATAGTTATTATTATATATGGAATAATTTCACATCCATCCACAAAAAATGGAAAACAAAATGACTAAGAGGAAAAAARGCAAATCTTTCACATTTTTTTAATTAAAAATGTTATTGAAATCAAGTCATTCCCATGTAATTTATATTTTCTCAAAAGAACTGTTCTTTTAAAATCGTTGACCCTATCTATTTATAGATATTGTTTGTACTGTTCTCCTTATTTGTTTCTTTTTGCATTACTGCTCAAATAATTTCAAATTGTGATTTAAGTTTATGTGGCAACACAAAGGATTGAAGCCAGTGACATCTATTAAAATAGCCTGTGTCAGAGATTGTTCTGTATTTACCTCGTCCTGAGGCATTTTCCTGTGATCTCTTTGAATTAATTTAATTTGAAAAATGCTGTTCTGGAGTTAAAGTATACTGAATAATAGTCAGTTGTTTTGGAAACTGAGTAACAAGAAATAACTTCAGCCCTTTATGTCAAGCTACTAATTGTTTTGTTTATTTAAATTAAGAAAACTGTATGCCTACGGACATGTTACGAATTCTCAAGATTATACAGCATTCCCTCTGCCCAGCAGCAAAGATTAAAAAAAAAAATCTGTAATTAATGTTTCTCTTCACATATTTTTGTAAATGGAGAGCAAAAAATTTAAACCAAAAAGCAGTTGTTTACTTCCAAAAAAGGAAAGGCTGGTGTAGTGGCTCTTCAGTTAATTGGAGGCCTTTATCCTTCTTGAAACAAGAGTGGAAGTCAGGGACATAGCCAGTCCTCAAGAGCCGGGGTGGTTATCATGAACCAGCTCACAGGGAAACCTTAAACAGTTGGGGACCTTCCTTTCAATGAGGAACTCTCTTGTTGACAGGCTCTGGGCCGAAGCATCATCATGTCTGTCCAAAACCACAGAATATTGTGCCTTGAGCTGGCATCACAGCAAAACCCTACTGATTCAGACCTGGAGTGACAACRCTTACTGCTTTCTTCTACATGAACAAATGGCACTGGAGTAGGCACAGTGCTGACAGCCTCTGAGAAGGGCATGCTCTAAATAAAATCAGACAAAAAGGAAAGCGCAAAGATTATTTCTATCTTATGAATGGGAAATGCAGTACAAAAATAAGAGTCTTGTGAGAGGGCTCACATGATCTCGATGTGCATAAAAATCAGAAGGGAGGGTGCAAAGAGGATGGAGCCAGGCTCTTTTCAGTGGTGCCCAATGGCAAGACAAGAGGCAATGGGCACAAACTGAAATGTAGAAGGCTCTGTCTGAACATCAGGAAACATTTTTTTACAGCGGTTGAGTACTGGTACAGGTTGCCCAGGGAGGTTGTGGACTCTCCATCCTTGAAGATGTTCAAAAGACGTTTGGACATGGTCCTGGACAACCTGCTCCAGGTGGCCCTGCTTGAGCAGTGGTATTAGACCAGATGACCTCCAGAGGCCTCTTCCAACCTCAACCGTCCTGTCATTTTGTGATTCTGTCTCATCAGCAAATCTGGAAACTGACCCTGCCACTGCTCACCCTCAATCCAATGGTGCAGGAAACCCCTTACTCTGTGCCTCTGAACTTAAGTTATTTCTGGAATAGTTCATTCAGTCATTTTTATGTTATTTTCAGGGAACAACAGGCTCTTATTTAATAGACTCAATGACTGAGTGAGAAGCAAATATTCTGATTCTTATGTACACTTAGATCTCTTTATGCTGCTTTGGAAATGCAGGGGTTATACATGAGCATGTGGTGTAGAAACAACTTACCTTGTCACAGAAGTGCTTCCTCTCATTTTTACATCTGCTTATGGCACACTAGTTTCACTCGCATATTCCTGATTTATAGTTATATAAAGGAATACAAAGTATAATTTTTTTAAATTTAACTTTAAATGTGACTATGAATTTGGCTTAGTAACTTTGTGGTGTATTTCACTAGCCTGGCAGGTTTTACTCTGGTGAATGTTTTCTGGTTTTTTTTTTTTCAAGTTGTGATGCCCTGTTTCCTTTATCAATATTATCTAGATAGGACCATATACAAATAGCTTATCTGTCTTTCCATGCTAAGAAGATTTCAGAAAAGGCTTTGCTTAGATCCTAAACAAGTAAGAACATCTTTTGGTTGACATATTTAAATTATTTGAATGTTTAACTGGGGCAATTGCATTCTTCTCTGAAAATGCAAATATTCCTTCTAAATCAGTAACCAGAAGGAGGAACATTAAATAATTTGAAGCAATGCTAAAATATTTTCAAAAGGAAAATACTGTTTTGGGGACATTTCATTTAGATTAAAAGCTAGTTTTTGAGAAAAATATACATCTCAACTGCATTAAAAATTATTCCTAATACACATGGGAGAAAGGCTCATATCAAATGTACTAAAAGGGAGACATCCTGAAATGGCTGGGGGGTCATAAAAATAGTTTCCACTTCTTTTTTTTTTCATGGTAATGTTAAAGCAGTCAAAAGATGCAAAGCAAAATCAATTACTTCTGTGCGTATGGTTTAAACTGAGAGAGCTTGGAACAATGGTGAGGGAAATCATGGTTTCGCGAGAGACAGTCTGTTCAGGCCCAGTGAAACAAGAATTATAAAAAGCAAATAGGAATGAAGTCTCCTAGAGATGGCTGAGATGTCCTAAGGCAGTGCTCTTCCTCCCCTACCAAAGGTCTGATGGGGTCTCTCTCTCCCAGAGTAGCACAGTCCCAGCTCTGAAAGAAAATGTCAGTCCCATGAAGATAACCTGCTCCGTTCCATCAGAGGCTGCRGTGCTCACAGACATATTTTAAGGAAGGCATGAGAGAGTCTGTGAAGGCTTTTAAAATACATGTTTCTTAGACTACTGTTGTTTTATTTTAAGATGCTTTGGCACACACAAAAAAACAACCCTCAAAAATAATTATGCAGTAATAAGCAGTTTTTAAAGTAATTTGGTGTAATTATCATATGGAGATATAACACACAATCTCAAAAAAAGTATCAGGAACACATGTTGGGGAATGAGCTTTAATCAGAAACTAAAACACAGCTCTGTGATCCTGTTTTCAAGACGGAAAGCGCTAAGCAGAAGTGAAAATACTATTGCAATGACTGTTAGAAATTATTACAAAATCAGTCTTTACTATTAGCTAGTACCCACTGTTCTGCTAGTTGGGAAGGTATGGGATTTTTTTGGATTGCTCAACTACAGTAATTGCTGCCAGATGGATGCAATTTTAAGATCATTATTTGTTATCCTTCCTGTGCCCTCAGTATTTTATCTTGAAACAATTGCAATTAAGATGTTCCTCAGCAGTTTTTTGCTGAGACACCTTCTTTTCTTGCTCATCCAGGTTAAAATGCTACTAAATTAATCATTGTACATTTTAGCTAAGGTATACAGTTTTGTTGATACACTGTTATTTTTAACATTTAATTAGAAAGAGTCAGAGAGCTGATTAGCAGTACAGTATGATAGCACAGATCATTAAGACTCAGAGRCAAACCTAAACGCACTATCTTGTTCCACCACATGCAGGTGGCAATTACCTGAGTAAGCAGAGCCCTCCTGGCAGGAAGCATGCCAGTAGCTAAGTGAGGGGAGATTTTGACGATGGGACCTGGTTTCTTTACCAGATATGTGTGAACTGATCTGACTGAAACCTGTGGGAACCAAATGCACCAAGGGCAAGTAGGAGTCCAGAGGACTCAAGGTGTGTCTCTAGGGATGGTTGTTTGAGATATGCTTGCTTTTCAGAGCTGTAAGGCCAGCATTCTAACTTATAATATTACATCTATAGCATATATTCATATAAAGCCCAAATGGGATTTTTATTAGGTGAAAGAAAGAGCCAGGGTGCCTTTGGCCTCCTCCTGCTGTTAACACTGGCCATTTTTGCATAAGCTCCCTAATCCCATGACAGTGATGTGACTAGACAACCTTCCCAGCCAGACAGCAGGTCTAGCTGCTGCTGCTAAACCATCATCAGTACACAGACATTATTGACCAAAAATGGTCAATATGAGTTTTATAGATGGATGTAGTAGGATTTTAGTCTACCAATATACCCTGTGTTGTTTCAGCTGTAAAAACTATCTGTAAATATTGACCAAAAAATAGACATTATACAGCGATACCCAATTCAACTTACATTTCATTCAGTAGAAAAATTTCTACCAACTAGACACGGAATTGCATCAGACTTTAATAAAATCATGTGTTACAGAAACTAACAATTTGCTGGGTGTAGTCCAAGAAAAACTGATTTCCAGGCATGTTCACAAATCACTCTTTCAACTCTGTGCCCTCTAAGCTTACCATTTTGGACTCCTTTTTCACTTTCTCCATACAGTGTGTTTCTTATAAAAATGATTATTACAGTTTGGCAGAGAAAAGGGATTGATGGAGGCATGTATGGTTGAACAAAAACCTTTTTGTTAACCGTTAATTCCTATTTTTGCCTAACATTGAAAGAATGAGAATAATTAAAGTTTAGTCCCCAAATACTTTCATTTTTATTTTGAGTTTTTTATTATTTTTTTCTGTACTCTACCTTGGGCRCAAAAGTTTAACAATTGTTTTGCAAAAGTGTAATGCAACAAAAGAAAACCCAGTTCCAAATCTCCTCAAGTAACAACCCAGATGCCCCATGCTGAAGGACTTTGCTCTACACAATGTATCTCATTAGTGGAAAAAATTATTCAGTGGGACATAGATTCTGATCTAATTAAAAGCGCTGGCAAAGGGGAAATAACCACGCTCCTTATTCATCTGCAAAACTATCCTGACAGACTTTGGGTTAGGGCTCTTAACAGGGTTCATCCCAGCTGTTATCTCTTTCATGACTCATCCAAAGAATAYGAGCAGGCAACAGCTGGAGCCTGGACTCTGCCTTTTTTTACAGTTTATCAGATGCCAAAAATGGGAGCAGATACTGGTCCTAAGGTTCTCGAGTGCTACTTTCTGGGTTGGCACTATTCCTAGTTACTATTCCGGCATAAATCCCTATCATGCATGCGTTATAAGTGGCCTGTCAGGCCACTTAACATGTGCAGGTTTGTTCTAGCCCTCATTCAGGCCGTGCTCCCATTTAGGCAAATGTGAGCTTTGTGAATCTACGTGATGGAGGCTGTAATGACTCTGATTCAGCAAAGCCCTTTAGTGCATATTTAGCTGTACATGTGTTAGGTTCATCCTCATTCAGGAGAGCGTTATTCATAAGGTGAATTTTGAACACACACTTGAGTGCCGTACTATATGAGAGCTGATATTACTAAGACACCTTCTAACCTTTATTACTTGAATGCGCTGCAGGATTCTAAAAAATGGTGCAAGATCTAGAATGCACTGAGGTTCTAGTTAGGCACTCATTTCATGGCATTTTAGGTTTGAGAATGCTTTATTACAGCCTGTACTGTAAGAAAATATTTTGACTGCATTCAGTTTGGAAGGGTTTAATTGAATCTCGATTTAATGGGCTTCTGCGGAATATGAAACTTACCCCACAAAGTGAAGGCCAGAGACTGAAAGATGGCAGAATGTCAGGTGGGTTATGTAAGTCATGCAATTCAAAGAGTACTTTAATTTACTATCCTGCAGAGACTGTTTATACATTCTGTTTATATAACAAGACAGTAATGATGTTATCTCACTTTTGCTATGTTTTGAACATCCAAGGTTAATGTATTAAAACAAAAAAAGGTGACTAAGCCAGGATTTTTCCTGGGCATTACATCGAATGAATTATTTGCAATCAAGATTTGTGTTCCTCTCTTTATTTTGGATCGGTATGCCTAGTGTTCATCCCAACCAGCAGAGTAAATTGGTGGAGACTTCTTGCAAGCAGAGACAACATAAATGTCATTTGAAAACTGCTCAGTTTATTGCAGAGGACAAGATGAAAATGAGATGTGTTCAGAAGATGTCAGTGAGATCCTTGTGGCATAGCTGGTGCTAGGAACTGTATCTGGTAACTTTTGTATGCTCACACTTAGTATGGTAGTCCATTACTTAAAGTGCAATAGCTTCAAGACTGTAGGCAGGTTTCAGAAATCTTCTGAACAAAATGCTCACTGTGTCAGTAGATTTAATGATTACTGAGTAGAGTATAAGAAAGCACTGCATAGCAATGGTTTTTTTAATTTGTAAAGCTGCTATAAGCATGCTATATACCTCTATAAAACCTCTCCATAGCTTCACAGCTTCAGGAGTGGAGCTATGAGATGTACTATAGAGCTATGGAATGACTTCTCTAGTGGTTCAAAATGAGAGTGAGAAAATCAAAGTGCCTCTATTTAGTGTATTACTGCAGATCATCTTCTTGGCAATCCTCCAGGCAAAGATCCTAGATAAAACCTTTCTTTCTAACTTAGATCCAGAGGTGGTGTGAAAATCCTCCTCTCCTGTCCCAATTTTTTCAGAGCATCCTCTCCTACTAAGAAACCCTGAGAGATGCTGAAGTGTGGATTGTAATATACACGTCAGACAGAGGGAAGCTGGAGAGTTCAGCAAGGACTCACTCCTTCAGTATAAGACCCCTTTCCTGCCTCAGTTTCTCATAAACAATTCACAAAATAGCTTAAGTCATCAGGTTGCTGGGGGGAGCAGATTACTTGGTCAGACATAAGTCAGATGAAACAAGGACTTAATGGATCAACATGGATCTCTGTTCCTGCTGGTGCACAGGTTAGAGTGTGCAAGGCAGTCTTTGCCCCAACACTTTTTAACTCACAGCCCCTTGACATCAAAATGAAAAGTCCTCAGCAAGGTTTTTCTGCATTTTCTATCCCACACTATTTCTTCTTTTCCCTTCTTGTGGAAAGAATGGCACTATGTGACCCTTCTCTTCCCCTCATATATTCAGAATATTCATGTGTAAGGGTTTGGGTTTGTAGCAAGTCCATGCATACTTGCAAGGATAAGCAAGAGACAAGAAGACCCTGCATTACTTTCCAAACACTCTCACTTGCCATTCCCTTCATGCTCTACTGAACTGTCCCATCTTCTCTCTTACAGCCCCAGCCCATCAAAATAACCACTGATTCCTCCTAAACTCCTTTACCCCCGTGAGCACTGCTGACACTTGCCAGCCCTGTCAGTCCCCAGCAGTCCCTCTCTGGTCTCCTCCTCACCCTTTTCCAACAAGCTATGCTGTCATCATCACAAAATTGCATTTGCTGTCCCCAAAATAAGGACAAAAGTGGGCAGAAAAATGTAACATTTGCCTACATTAAGAAGACTAGTATTAGCTTTGTTTTCCTTCCTCATGGAAACAAACACAACAGGTTCCATTAAAATGTTCTCTCCCTCTGGCTTTTAGCATAAAACAACAGCTCAGCTCAGAATGATAAGTTGCTGGCCTCTAGTCTTGTCAGTCCCCAGCCCTCTTTGCTTCTGCCCCCAAAAGCAGATAGCTCCAAGATTTTCTTCTCCATGGCAGGGAGAACTTTTTCTTCATTCTTCTTTAATCCTGAATCCCATGGAAATTGCATGACAAGAGCACTTTTCCTTACATCTAGATCTTACTCAGCAGGGTACAATCCTAGACAGATACCATCTGCAGAAATCCTACCTTTAACAGTTTAAATTGCTTCCTCCTACTAAGCAGGGAGAGCTCCTTCTCAAAGGAAACTGTGCTGACAGGCCATCACTGGCCCAAACCACTTTGGAAAGTGTGTGCAGTTGAAGTCTCCTATGTCCTTAGTGAAGAGCCTGTCCATCCTGTGAAAGAAGGTAAATATTTTAATGATCGTCTGAGAAATATATGATTACTTCATACACACAGTGTTTGACCATACAGCTCAAAAGAGTTCCTAAAGCAACCAGTTTTCCATTCTGCCCTAGGTTCCCCAGTGGGTGACATCTCCTTTTAGTGAATCAGAGATGATGGGTCTACAAAACTCATCCTCTGGGTTAGTGAATGTCATTTCATCTGATTTATATTCCCCAGATCTCTCTGACAGCCTGTTTAGCACAGCATTACTGCACCAAGAAATGCACAGGAACTGTTTTACAAGTATTAAATTCATGTTAGTAACAGAGGAGTACTTGTTTTAATTAGGCATTTCAGTGCTGTATTATACTCATGAACAGAGCTGCTGGGTGAACATGGGTCTGCAGATGCGTCCAAGGGTCTTCACTGGCAGGGAATTATCTGCTGCAGAGCCAGGGAATCATAGTTCCTGGGAAAACTTAGTCTTTCCTGATGACCATCATTTCTTGCAGCTTCCACAGAAACCATATTAATATAGAAAGGGTGTTTATTTAACAGGACATTGATGTTAGATGAGAGACACCTTCTCCGTTCAGCTACAGACTTTATATACAATGTTAGGCAAGTCACTTTAAAGATCCTGTGACTCATATTCTTGTATACAACATGGGGTTAAGTAATTTCACATGCACTCTTAATTAATGTTTTGATGAGTAGCGGGAGACTTAGAATTTGTGCACAGATTTCTGATCTCTTCTGCTGAAGAAGAACCTTCTCCCATCTAATCAAGCTAGTAAAAGGTGCCTTGAGGGGAACAGACTTTCTTAYAGCTGTAGACAGAGGGGGTAGTTGAGAATAAATCCAAGAAAAAGTAATTTATACCCACTCTTAATTTGGGCTATATAGAGTCCATCCAATTTTCATTACCCAACCAAAACCTGAAAACATGTGAAACTTTCCACCCAACATCAATGACTGTCACAAATCCTCTAACTTCTCTTGAATAAAAACATGTACCAAGTAGTTTTAGAATATGTCATCAGATTTTTTGTGTGTTATAAACCAATACCTTAATGACTTGATCCAAGAAAAAAAATTGTGACCTAACAACCTTAAGAGCCACATAAGTGCCACAGATCCTAGCTTTGCTGGGGCTGAGCTACCCATTCAGCAGAAAGTTCGTCTGAGTATTGAATTTTAAACAGACAAAATCAATGACAGTCCCTTATCTTCTCCTGTACAAGATTCTGATGGGTTTTGCTTCCCATTTTAGAACATCAGTGCCTGCTAATTTAGAGTATGAACAAATTGAGGAGTAAAATGTACTGAGTTGATTTTGCACAAAAAAGAGGGAATGTTCTAAAGGCTGTTTTGTACACATTTCTATAGATAGGATGCAATTGATACAGCTGGTTTTAGAATGAAATCAATGGACATCTCTTTGTAGAACCCAAGGAACTGTATCACCCCAAACACTTAAAAGCCGTTTGTTAGAGTGCTGCTCTCCATTGCTTTTGCTTCAGTCAAACTTAATTGAAGGGATCCAGGTGACAAAACAGTGTAAAGAGATGGAATCTGCAAAGTATGGTGAAAGCAGCAGGTGCCTGTGAAGAGGATTTACAAGCTCCCCTTGAGGCTGAATTTTTCCATTCCCTAAAGAATGTCCTGGTAGAAGCCATTTAGTCTATGATGTCATTTATTCCAAGATAGCCCAACTCATAGCCTTTAGGACTGGCTAGAAAATAAATCCGTAATGTAAAAGAGTAATCCAGCTTCCAAGATCACTCAAACTTCTGTTTATTTGCCCAAGACTGCTACCTTATACCTGTATATTAGTAACACCAACATTTAGGGAGTGAGTACCTCCCCTCTTGGAACAGCATCAACTTATTTCTCATCTTCTAAGCAGCCATACGATGGCTGTACAGTTTCAATTTTATTCACAATTTACCTAGGCTGAATTGGATTCAGTGGCCTGAATTCTGAATTAATGCTATAGGCCCAGTTCTTATTCACAATGAAGMTCTTTATAGTATTGTTTTAGAGAAACATGGAATTAGGGAATAAATAAATTCAACCACTTTAACAGAATGTATTCAGCTATGAATACATGCTCAGAAGTGTTACATAAAACTGGTAATTTCCAATGGAGCAGCTATAACCTTCTTAGCGTCTCTCCTTTTGGCCATCAGAGCTGTATAAAAGGGGCTTAAGTATAAATGAACCTTTGTACTCTGATTTCTATTTCTTCATTGCCAGTACTGTCATCCAATTACACTTCATCCTGCTGTGTGACTAGAATTTTTTTTTGTCATTTTAAAGTCTCCAATGAAAAAAAAAAAAAAACAGAAAAAAGTTTTCCTTCAAAAAAGTCAAGAAGAATAAGATTGATGAATTTTGTTCATGAATCCAACAGTTTAAATTAAAAAATCCAAAACCCTCATGACCCTAGTTAATTGTACTTTGGAGATGGGATTTCAGTATTTAACTTTCTGCAGTTATAATGAAAACTTTCCTGGACATTGAATGATTTTTAATTTTTTTTTCCTAGTATTTCATCATAATCTTTTTGTTATGGGAATCAGACATACAGGAAACATTTCAAAACCAGTGAGCTAAGACAGTAAGCAGTTAAATAACTCTGGAAAAGAGTGCCTTAATGCTGCAAAGATGTAAGCATGTGCTGAAATGTATGCATGAATAGTCTCATGTGTAAAGTTAATTACCTAGATCAGCACATAATGATGATGCAGCACCATAGTACAAATAAACTAAAATGATTACATGGAAGAGACTGTATCTTTTCATTTTAAAAAGATAATAATTAGAATATTACATTTCCATCCTGTCTTTATTTGAAAGGGTGCAAAACAGAGATAACTCACGCAGCCTCTCCTGGGCAGTCTTATTAACTCCGACTGAGGTCTTGCTTAGCTCTTCACCTCTCTGCAGTCTGCAGATTAGAAAGCAAGCACCCAGAGCACTTCTTCTCCTGCCATTGGACTCCAGTTTTATATCCCTGTTTTAATAATTGTCGCATGACGCCATCTCCATCTAGGACACACTCTTCACGAGGTCTCTTTCCCCCCATCTCTGACAGCTTATTATGACTGAAGTGGAAATGTTACATAAAACAAGCTGTTTATGGATATCTTATTTCTGTCACAAGAGCTCTGCCCTGATATGACAGGCACTCTATTTGGCTGCAAGTATTAAATATATTAATTATATCCATCATTATGCAATTCCCCTCTTATCACCACTGGTTTTTATACTCCTGGTAAAATATACTCAGAGCAGTAAAATCATTGCACCTTAGCACACTTTAACGTTTATAACAATCTGACATAATAAGGATACTGTCATTACAGAAACACCTTCCTACACCCATGTGGGCACTTGAAAATCTATGCTTTCTCCATCCTCCTACATAAATATAGTAGCTTAGGAACTTTTATGCTGTGCCTTGATTTTTAATGATAAGAGATGTCAGGTACCATTTAAAACATGAGATGAAAAGGGTATAATTCAGCTTTAACTGTAATGCAGCTTTCCTTTAGATGTGGTCACCTGTTCTGCTTCTGTGAACTGGGAAAAGTGTGAGAAAATATGAAACAGCTAAAGTTTTAAACTAGAAAGCATTAAGATCCTATCTTAGGACCCCTTTCTCTCACTCTTGAATACCTAAAGAACATAAACAGCTTAAGGTGACAGACTTTGATGCCAGCCTAACTCCACAAACAGCAATTAAATATGCAAGATTTCTACAAATGAGATCTAAACTCTGGCCTGTAATGGTGGATCTAACCTTCTCAAGTGTATATATATATCTATGTATAGCTTGTGCTCTTGCACTTTAGCATCCTGTCTCCCCCCATGACAGTGGTTCAATGGCTGTCTTCTCAAAACACAAGACACAGGTTTTGGAGCCCCCAAAATAAGTTCAGTCAGGACTTTGCTAATCTTATGCTCTTGCCTCCAAATTGTACCATCAAAATAATGGATAAATAATAGACTACCCTTGTGGACTCTGATGCCTGAGTGTAGGATTTCTATACAGGTTAAGAATGTCAGATTTTTGCATACAAGGAAAAATTCCATATATGTTATGTTTAGAATAAAAAAATAGAATGTATATAGAGAAAATTAGCTAAATCCTGCAGGACACGGATGTTTTTGAATCAAGATCTAGATTTTGGGAATATAATTGTTGAAGGAGCGCTTTTGCCCTGTTGTTAAGGTAACTGTTCGTAGGTTGGTGATCCATATTTAGGAGACCCAAGATGCTAGACTGTGTTTGTGTGTTACCATGTTGCGCAGCACATCTGGATTGTAAAACTGCAGTCAGAGTGGCAAAGCTTTCCCTGTATCTCAGCCGCAGAAATAAAGATTGGTACCAAGCAATCCAGTATGGCTCAAGTAGCAGCTCTGGATCTCTTGTTATATTTTGCTTTGTTGCTCATTTGCTTTAGGACTGACACAGTTCTGGCCGTTGTCAGAGTGACAACAATGGCTACAGCGGTTGCCTGTTTTGGCAATAGTGTTTTGGAAGAGATCAGAGAGTTTTGCAGTGGTGAGACATGACAGGATCCAGCCTGTATACTAATACCAGAGGAAGGTGGACTTCCTCCCGAATTTTGACAGCAGCACCTGGGAGGAGGGAGGCCTGCGCACACCCCACGGGGTGCTCACCTTTTACAGGAGCGTTGCGCGGCGGCAGCCCGCAGCCGGCATCGCCACGGCTCCCCGCGTCCTGCCGCCAGCCCGGTCGGGCGCGGGACGGAGGAGGTGTGCGAGCCGGGGTGCCGGGGGGAGGACCGGAGGAAGGTGCCGTGCCTTGTGGCCCTGGGGCGGGGCTGCCGTAGCGCCTCGCCTGTGCATTGGGTCTAGATTCATACATAAATATAGCCGGGGTGGGCTCGCCACACTCCTCTCCCCCCCACCCCCAACCCAGGAAGAGAGGGGGGAGAGAAACAAGGGGGGGGGAAAAATCCCAGTGAGGTCATTTCAATGAGAGCGCAGGAGGCGATCAGACAAGGTCGGCTTTTCCGGCGGCGGCGCAGCCCCTGAGGAGCGTGGTGCTGCATACCGACCGCCGCGCTGCCCAGCCGGGCCGGCACCTTGGAGAGCTCCGCGGCGCCGGGGCCGCGCTCGCTGCCGGTGCGGCGCTGCGCGGTGCTGCGCGGGGCCCGGCGGCGCTGGGGCCGCCCCGCCGCCCCTCGGCAGCGCCCGCCGGCCGCGGATGCGCCGCTCCGCCCCGGCTGCCGGCGAAGGAAGAAAAGTTTGGGGGCGACTTAGGGCCGCGGGAGCGCCGGAGGAGAAGGAGGATGCGCGGTTTCCCCGGCTGATCGGGAAGGAAGGATGACCGAGGGAGGATGTGCACCAGCAGCCAGATCATCGGGAGCCTCCTGGTGCTCTCCGTGCTGGAGATAGGGTTAGGGGTGTCCAGCGTGGCCGTGGGGGCGGTCAGTTTCAGCCTGGTCCTCACAGAGCATAAACCTCAGCTGGGAGACTCTTCTCCGGTATGGAGCGGGGTGTGTGTACGTTAGCCATTTCACTCTCTCTTTAACTCTTTATGGTGATGATCAGACCGTGCGAAGGCATCCCCCTCCCTTCCCTTTCCTTCCCTTCCGTGTATGCATGCTGCGCCGAGAGCCTCGCCGGGTCCATTTCCGATGTGCATGGGGTACAGTCTGCGTACTCGTGGGACGAGGGGGGCGCTACGGGGGGGAGAGATGTATGTGTGTGTTGGCGGGGGGGACCCCTTCTTTCTCGCTCCTTTTCATTTTTCAATTTTGCTGCGAACAATTGAACTTTCTGTGAACCCATTCTCACACCTGGGAAAGCCCGATGCCTCGAGTGGTACACGGGCCACAGCTTGCAATCTTTAAATTGACTGTGAGTTTTGCTTTTAAAAAAGAACAGCCCTGTCCCTTCTGACAAGACTGTCAAAAGGTGTTTTAAAATAATGTCAAGGGTATGTCAGCTGAGTTTTGAGCTTTTGGAGGAAAAAGAGAAAGAGGAAATGGGAAGGAAAAGGAAAGAGRTGTTCTCATGATCTGGGCACCCTGAGCTTCTTGTAAAATGAGCAAAAAAATCAAACACCAATGATGGGTTAATAGAAGCAGCATGTTCATATCACAGAGCATTTCTCACTTCTCAAAAACGTTTCTTATTTTTTCTGTTTGAGATATGCATGATTCTAGGAAGAATTTTCCTCCAAATGGTTATTTATATTTATGAAAAAAAGAGTAGGAAATTTTTAATATTCAGCCTAAACATGAGTGGGCATTTTTGAACTCCAAAGCTGGTTTTGGCCAGCTTGGATTGTACAGCAGTATTTCTAAAAGGATTGTTTGCTTTGCTTGAGATAAGATGATAAATGCAAAACACTCTTGGTTATTCATCAGCGTAACCTCCTGTAGATTCATTCTGACAAAGTGCTTCATGTAATATTCTCACTGTCAATAATTATTAATTATTGACAGCAGTCATAAATATTTTGGCAGTATATAAACACACACATAATTCTGCACTGCAGAACAGGTAGGTGACAAATAAGAATGAAGACCAGATAAGATAAGACAGTGGCCAACAGGTAATGATATTATCAAAATCACTTCAAAGAGGGAGGTTTCTGATCATTTCTGATGAAGAAAAAAGATTACTCAAAAACATATGTCTATCTGAAGATTTAATGACGAGGGCAATATCCTGGGTTTCACTGAAGTCAAAGAGTTTTGACCAGTCAGTGAGATCCATATTTTATGCAGTGATTGCATCTTGTGACAACGCTATCACAGCTGATACCATTTAATGACGATGCACATTTCCTGCACAACTGCCTCATTCATTTTTATGGTTCCTGTTACCCCRGAGTTTGTACTAGCCATAGATTAAGATCCTATTACATTAGATGTTGGCTCCAAGGACCTTATAATCAAAGTAAGAGACAGATGTAGGATAAAAGGATGCAAGGGAGCATAAAGAAACAACAAACCAAAATTGATTGGTGTAACAGGTGGTTGCATTAACACACCAGCAGTCTGGCTGATTTCAAGCTGTTCGTAGGTAGAGTTTTAGAGAGGAATAAGACAGAGGACAATGAAGTGATTTTGCAGGTGTTCGTAGGGAATTCTCCCCATATGTGAGTGCAGAAACATGGAAGGGAACCCAAAGGGACTTGTTTGAAAATGTGACAAGTGGGTAAAGGATGCCCACAACCAGAGCCAGCAGAGGCAGGCATCAACTGCTAGGAACTGAGCAAACAACTGCAGGTCGGGTAGGCAGAGTGAGGCCACAAAGGAACTGTAAAGTGGAAGCAAGCAGCTTATGTTTCATGTAGTAGAGGAACAGAGAAATCACAGCAGTATGCAGAGTGGGGTGACATGGTTATAAAGGCTTACTTACTTTGCCTTGAGCTAAAGATCTTTGGTCTAAAATGTCCCTATTATGGCACCCTCTTTGTACCACTCCAGAAGTTCAAATTATCTGCTAGGTTGCATTCTTCTGACTAGAGGACTAGCAGGTGAGACAGGACAAGAAAGGGGCCAGGGATCTACCATTCTCCAGGGATGCTTAGGGCCATGGGTGACTAGGTCCAAATTAACTGGAGAAAGGTTTGTTTGCACAATTCTCAGAATTGTCCTGCTGCAGAAATGGCATAAACCGCCTTTCTGCTCACTGGATCTTACACTGARCTCATGTTGCCTGTATTAAAGAATGTCTTGCATAAAATATGTTATCTTTTCCAATTCACACTCTTGAATAAAGGTTTTCCTCTGAGAAATGAACAATAAGGAAAAGAAAGCGACATTAAAGGAAAAACTAATACTTTGACATGTTAGGATGCAAAACACTGGAGTTAAGTTGAACAGCGTCATGTCTCCTGTTGTAATTTACCTGGAAATATACTGAAAACTTTTGACCCTGTTCTATCCTTCACTTATGTGGGTGGAACTCAGCAGAGGCCCAAGTTCACATGGAAGTAGATGAAGATAGCATCACCATGGAAACCTTAACCTGAATTCCTAAAATTTGGGCATCTTAAAATTATGCACATTCTATCTCCTATACTTCCCTCCCTATGATGCTTTGCATTTGACGCACATTAGCTTTCTTTTTAAAAGAGTTGTTCTCATTGTTCACTGTCTCCATTCAGCCAGATAATTTACTAACCGACCTAACACTAAGCATGTGAATCCCGCCCATAGGATTAGAGATACAAGTGAAGTTAAGCATGGGCTGAAGTCCTCTGCTCATTGCATGCCTTGCATTATGTATAAGCAAGACAGGGAAAGTGGAGTAGACAAAAACGAAGAAATGGAAAGCCTAGACAACGTCTACATCAAAAATGCATGGAAATGGGAAAACAGTTTCTAAATTTGTTGTTCTCATTGGAGTTGAGGTGGATTAAAATAGTAAAAGTTATTTAAAAAGTAGCCAAAAGAAAACAACTGAAGGTGTGACTGACTTCTCAAATTATCTGGAGCATGTGGAAACGACTATCCAATTTATTTTACATCAATCTGTTCTTTTTAAAATAGGCCATGGCTGCTAAAATGAAAAAAAAAAAAGAGTCCCATATAACCTAAGGTGAATGTGTTGTGGATTTCTGGATTTTCTTTCTGTTTGTTATGATTTTATTGGTATAATCTACTCCACAGGCTGTACTCAGTGTCTCTGATTTCTTTTTTCCAGAAATTGAGGTATATTTCTGAAATCCACCATTCTAAGTCAGTTATATGACGTACTATAGAAATGATCCAAACAATGAGCACGCTGAACCACTAACACTAGGCAGCATTCATACGAAAGGCTTTTGCACAAACAAAAAAAATCAGAAGATAATCTTTCAAAAAGTATTCACAGATATTTTTTATATGGTCACATACTTTCCCATCTATATTTAGAACATAATGGTTGCATCACTATCACTATGATTAGTGACTATATATTCACACATGCACATATGTATATGGCTCTAATTGTCATTTATTCTGCAGTGGTGAATAAATTCTTGCTACAAATGAGATTCTCTCAAAGAGAGAGAGAGAATGAGAGACAAAAGCCACATCTTTAGTCAAATATGCCATGTATCTTCATTTGCAAGAGAGATACCTGATGATTCACTGATGGCTATGCCCCTCAAGAGCAATAGTTTCTTCCCTCATAAAGACAAATATCTAAATGTATTTGAGAGATATGCATTCTCTGGATGTTGGTCAGTCGGTCTGTCTGTCTGTAGGGGCAGAGTTTTTGTTTCCATGATTTGTGATTTTAGCACAGTGGAAGTCTGCCTGCCCATTAAAAATCTGCATTCATAGTTTGGCTACAGAAATTTGCTCCAAGTTGGCACTTGAAATATTTTATTCCAATGACTTTTTTTTATCCAGGATTTGAAGGAAAAGAAAAAGGTTCAGTCAGTATGGAACTCTCCCAGAGTAAGAACATCATTTTAGACTGTTAAATCAATGTTGGTGGCCTAAAATTTTAAAACATTAAATTTTGCATCTAGTTTTTACTGCTGCCAAGTTTCCTTTGGAAAGAACAGTCAAACTATTTTTTTTCAAAAGAACACTAAAAAAATCATATTATTGTTTAGCATGCAGACAAAATGCAGATGTGATTCCTACTTTATTTTAACATGTGCATTGCATTTTCATCAAACTGACCATATTTCTGGCTGGCTCCTGCTCCTGATGAAATGAATCGCAGCACTGTCAGTGAGCTCAGTGGAAGCTGGAGAGAGTTCTCTACCTACAGATGAGGGAGGATGTACCAAGCGTGGGAGCTTCTTGCATTGCATGGAACCAGGACAATTCACTCCRGCTGAGAAGTCTTTCAGTAGGTTTTCTTTATCGTTCAGACACTCCAGAAGCATAAACCAATCTGGAAGGTGGTCTATCCAAGGGGACTTGTAGTTCCTGGGTTGTTTTTAAGAGGATCTGTTGAATACAGACTGACTTAAGCATATGCTTCAATGTTTTGCTAAGATAAGACTTTAGTTCACCTGCAGGGAATAATCATTAATTTATTATTTTTTGAGATGAAAGCAGTCATACTCTAAACTAAATATTTGACACAAAAACAACAAAAAACATTATTTAATATTTATTATTCTGATAGGTCCTAAACAAGTAAATAAATATTATTATTTTGTGCAGAGGTTTTTTGAATCACTGATGGCAGGTAGACTTTCAGGTTCAGAAACCCAATTCTAAATTTCCTTGAGTGTTTCTAAAAAACATTTCTCATTTTTAAAGCATCTCTGCAGGCCTGGAACCAGATGAACAGAAACACTTATCACAGGGACTGGGATGGAATTTAAACTGCTTAAATATGGCTTGAATCAGTGGGAATTGTAGCACCAYCTGAGCTGATATAACCAAACAGCACACTGCCAGGTCAAGGTATTAGCTCAGATCAGATATGTTTTAACACTATGTCTCACCTCAAATAGCAGAGCCCCCCCTCTCAGTATGACAGATTTGGTGGGACATAGGCTTGGGTTGTGGCAATGGTGTTCCTTCTGGTTCTGGATGACTTGCAGCCAGCTAGACATTCCTGTCACCACAAGCCCTTGCATGGGACAACAATGTCATTAGAAGTTTCCATCTCCCTTTTGCCAAGGTTATTGTGTTTCTCTGTGGAAGTAACAGGCAAACCTTCTACCTAGGCTCGCTCTTATTGCCCATTGTCATTTTTCTCTAGTTTGATGCCTTTGTTTTCATGAGTGGATTCTGTTCCCTTTATGCCTGCACTAAGAAAACTTAATCCTTGTTCTAAAATACTGCTTCAGAGAAGAGTTACAATTAGAGATACCTTCTCTGCTCAGTTCATCCATTAGGGATTTCAGCTTTTTTCTCAATTGGATGGAGTTGAAGCAACAAGATTATTAAATAGAATGGACCTTTCCAGACATTACCCATTTCAAATTCCTGGGTATTCTCATGGTAGCCACATATTTATACAGTTTTATGTAAAACGCCGATTTTCTGGTTTACCCCCTGACAAGAGTAGATACAAGTGAAGCTGTTGATTCTGCCTTGATGGTTTATTCTTCCAAATGGGAGATTATTTGAATAAGTATGACATGCTTGCATTTTCACTGTGTTATATTCAAATTTGGAACAATTTCCCTTCCTCTATTTCATCAGATACATACGGATGACCCAGAACACTAGAGGGCTTTCCACAAAGTGTATGTAGTTTGGGCTGCTTCTTTGTCATGAACACTAACTAGGGATCAAGCAGTCAACAGGTTTTCCCTACTGTTTTCTTCAGCCTCTCTCCAGAAAGATTTTCCACAGACAGTTTTCATTTTCTCAAGGGTATTACACTCACCATTGCTTCTGCCACCTCAAAACAGAAGAAAGAAAGGTTTCTTAGGTTCAGTATACAAAATAAAAATAGTTCCTTTACTTCTGCATGATGGAAACCAATAAATCTTTGGCTCTCTGCAGATAAAACTAAAACTGAATCTTTTTTTCAGACTACCAGTAAGAAAGCCCCTTTTTTCCAGGAGAAAGGGAATGAGGCCAAGTCTTTTGTTCCAGAAAATATGAAATAGGGATGGATCCAAACCACAGAACTTGAATCTAAATTGAGATTTCAGCCTTCTTACCGAAATTTCTGGGTGTTTGGATCTGAGGTTTTGTTTCAAGCCCATATTTAATATAAAGTAAATTAAAGCAAGCTCAAAATAAACATTCTCCTTTTCTGGGAGGTCTTTGGTTCTTTATTCCAAAGTTCAACAGACTAAAAGGGAGAGTTTCAAATATGCATATTGAACATAAGCAGGCACAGTGTGAATGGCAAAGACTCCACAGACAATTAGACACTACTGCATCACCTTGCAATCGCACTAGTGCTATCAGAGGGACTCTGACTCTGCTAGGTCCCCAGCAAATCTTCACTGAAAGGGAGAATGAGGCACTTACAGCCCACTGAGTCTCTAAGTACCTTTTGTGCTTTGTAGTGTCTTTCTTTGGATTTTTTATCGATCACTCAAGAGTGGTTCTGCCCCTATCTATTATTGGATGACACATTCAATCCCTGCCTCCTCTGCTAGTCTTGAACATCATGTATCATAGGAGGTATGAATAAGTCTGCAACCAAAAGTAACTCCAGAAGTAATGGGAATTGGTTGCAAATAGTGATCTATGTAGGTAGGTTTTTAAGTGAGATTTTGGATCTTTTAGCCTTTATGATTTTTCTGATTTATAATAATTAAAACAAAAGTCCAACAGTGAAATATCTGTTTCAACAAGTCCCAGCTGAAGGTCCCTCTCTGGCTCCCAGGGCATTTTGAAGGGCTTATTAATTTAGCTTATCCTTCATGAAATGTTTTAGCCTTATTCTCAGCATGAGTTGTGAACACCAACAATTGATCATTTTTTATGAGAAGCTTCTCTTCAGTGATATATTGCTTTTCCACTCCTGATTTACTGTATTTTCAGCATGTGTTTGCCTTAACTTACTTCAGGTTTGACATGGTTAGAAAATGTAACTACATTTAAAGAATCCAAGAGATTGGTAAAAATTGACTGAGGATAATCAATGATCATGTAGAAAGGAGCAAGTCCTCACCATGACAGTATTAGTTAGTCATGGATAAACTGTAGTCCAGAGTAGCTCAACAGTTACAAGTCAAGTTTAAACGGTATGACATTGACAAGATGAAGTCTTTCAGGATAGGCAAAAACAGATAGAGAGTGGCAAGACAGCAGAGCCTCTGGTGGCTGTATTCCAGTTGGCAGTATTATAAAATAGAAGAGTTCAAAATTAAAAGACAAACAGGAACAAACATAGGAAATTCCTTTTGAGTCTGATTTGTACTCATATCCCTTTTCTGGTACAAAGAGCTAGTGTAGTTTCTCCCATCTGCTTTTCACTGCTGCTGATCACAACACTGTGACATCAAAAATTTTACAGGAAATTACTATAGCACCAACAAAAGAATTCCCGAGTCCCTTGCTGATCTATCAAAAGCAATGATCAGAGTCAATCGCATAATGTTCCACTGATTTCCTACCCTTTCTAGAGGTCTCTACATTGAGAAGCCTGTCTAAGGCAACTCTGCATGGGCAGTGTTCCTGAGCCCCGGTTATTACTAACATTCTCTATGTAAAGCAGGTTTCCACTGCTTCCAGTGGATCAGAATCCTCTGCAGTCTCAGAAGAGAGGGCTAAACTTGGCCCAACATTTTCAAAGCTTTGCATGAGGTTTAATTACCTGACACTGTGGTTCAAATTCACCCATTGGTTTTAATAGCAAAGTGCCCGCTGTCATAAATAAATAACCATACTGTTTCTTGGGAAAGCCTTTTCTCTGTGAATGTAACACACTGTTATCCAAAAAACCTCAAATAATATTAATCTTTTGCTACTGCCCAAGTGCTTTTCTTCCAAGGTTTCTAACATGTTCAGGCACAGTAGTGCATTCAGTTTCACAACTTGCTTGTCGCATAGTCATAGGAATTATAAAACTTTGGCATGACCTTCCCAAGCTCACACAGAAGAATGTGGAAGAACCAGGAATACCCAACTCCTCTGAGTTCTCTGTTGAGTTCTTTAACTACAGCACATCTTATTCATTGTGTATATATATAAATATTGTAGATGTACAGAGAGAGAAAATACTTACAGAGTATACATACAGACCCCAACAGAATGAATTATTATTACAGAATCAGAGAATCAGAGGATATCTCAAGTTGGAAAGGATCCATAAGGGTCATTGAGTCCAACTCCCTGCTCCTCATAGGACTACCTAAAACTCAACCATATGATTAAAAGCGTCGTCCAGATGCTCCTTGAACACTGACAGGCTTGGTGCTGCGACCACCTCCCTAGGGAGCTTGTTCCAGTGACCGACCATCCTCAGTTGAGAACCTTTTCCTCATGTCCAGCCTGAATTTCTCCTGACGCAGCTTCATACCATTTCCATGTGTCGTATCGCTGGTCACCAGAGAGAGATCAGCATCTCCCCTGTCGTAGTTTGGGGTATGGGTTCAGATGCAGACCAATATGATCATGCTGAATGCCCGGACTGAGACGCAGACCAATATGATCGTGCTGAAGCCGTTTATTAGGAAAACTTAAGCTATTATATACTCTGCTACAGCATGGGTTAGTACTCGTGGCAAGTGCTCACTGGCTTCTAAACCGATATACACATATTACTATTGGTTAAGCATAGCGGTATCTTAGTATAAACAATAGCGGAGGGTATGTAACAAGTGGATTCTAAAAATAGACAGAGACATTACAGCAGTTTCAGTATCAGCGCATGAACTCCTCCTTCCTTGGTGACCTTCGGACTGCAGGGGCTGTTCTGTGCAGTTTCAGTCTCTCATCTCTTCTCATAATTCATAAGTTCATTAGTTAAACGTGTCCATTGCTTTCCAAAAAGCTTCCCACACTCCCCCTCCGCTGCCCCCCTTGAGGAAGTTGTAGACTGCGAYGAGGTCACCCCTCAGCCTTCTCTTCTCCAAGCTGAACAAACAAAGTGACCTCAGCCGCTCATCGTAAGTCTTGCCCTCGAGACCTTTCACCATCTTGGTCACCCTCCTCTGGACACACTCTAATAGTTTGATGTCCTTCTTATATTGATGTGTCCAAAACCGCATACAGTACTTGAGGTGGGGCTGCACCAGTGCAGTGTAGAGTGAGGCAATCACCTCCCTTGACTGGCTGGCTATGCTGTGCTTGATGCACCCCAGGACACGGTCGGCCCTTTTGGCTGCCAGAGCACACTATCAACTCATATTCAACTTGACATCAACCCAGACCTCCAGATCTCTTTCCGCGGGGCTGCTCTCTAGCCTCTCATCCCCCATTTTGTATGTATACCAGGATTACCCCATCCCAGGTGCTCTTGTTGAATWTCATATGGTTGGCGATTGCCCAGCTCACTAGTCTATATAGGTCTCTCTGCAAGGCCTCTCTACCCTCAAGGGAGTCCACAGCTCCTCCTGATTTAGTATTACCAGCAAACTTACTTAATGTACATTCGACTCCTGCATCCAGAACATTACTCCGGGTAGTCCCTCAGACACTTTAACAATTACGGTATACAGTAGTCACTCCCTGTTTTTGAGAAGCCAGTACCTTAGGGCTTGCAGATTAGCTCATTCACTATTCTTTGGATTTCAACTGGGAAATACTTTAGCTAATATATATGCATATGGTACTACATAAAGGTGGTTTGGAAAGGTGTGTGTCCTGTCCTTGAAAAATAGTGAAGAATAGCACTGCCCAAACTGGTGGGTTCTAATGCTTAGTGAATCTGTAATTTTCCTGTTGCTCCTTTGGTCATATGTAAGGCTAATGTAACTTGTTCATTGCATTCTCTTCTGGCTAGCAAAGACTCTACAATGGAAGTAGAAAGTCTTCTCCAATTGAAATCAATGGTAAAAAATCTGTTGACTCTAATAGGAGCAGAATTAGAGCATTCTTGAAAAAATGGGTGATCTATTCTCTCACCTTTGAAGGTAAATTATCAAAACTAGTCCAGATCCCTTCTGTAAGCTTTCCAGAACTCATAATTTTTTCTTTACACAGAATTTTCTTTTTAATCCTATTCATTCACTACAGAGAGAAATTATATTATTAACCTGCTTTATCAAGTCTGACTGAATAGAACTTAATTACAGTGATGTCTTCACCAAAAATGTTTTTGAGGTTTCTGCATTAATGCTGAGAAATACAAAGCACTACATGTAAAAATCTGAAGCATGTCTTCAGTTGAAGGCACTCTGCAATGACAGGATTGGGAGTGAAACTCCAAAACTTCACAGAAAGCCCGAGTGAAAACTTACAAGGCAGGTGTGATAGTTCTGAGCTGAAGTCTCCTCTACCTGTGGGAAAGGGGCAGAGGGAGCCCTACCCATTGGTTTTTTGATTGTTATGCCAATGGGTGAGCTCCAGTAGCAATTACCAGTTGTATGCCCTGGTATGTCCTGAGCCATTCAGCGCCATGTTCTGCATGACCCAGCCCTCTCAATAATCAGACTGGTATCAAGTCCACATCCCATGCTTAGTGTAGAGGTAAATAATATACAAAATTTAACCATATTCATTGTGGAGAACTGATTCAACAGGCCTAACTCAGAGTAAAAATACATCTCAAGGCTTAAACTTAGCTATATGCATGAACTACTTTAGTTGGAGGTAGATAAACTATGTATTAAAGCATCTCTTCCACTGAGATACTGAAGTTGCAATATTTTGGAGGCTAAATGAGATGTACATGCAATATATTACATGGATCCTGAATGCYGTATAGAAACTGCTCAATTTTTTTTTTATTCTTATGTAACAGCCAGGACTGTTCCGTGATTTAATCCTAAATCAAGGTCAAGCAGAGCCTTTTGCTAGAAATAATACCATCTCAGTGCAAAAAGGATGTGGAAAAACCCAGTTTTAAAACTATAAAATTACTTCCCAATGGARGTGTAGAGTTAACTTTTCTGAAAATAAGTAGTGTAGATTTCTTAATAAAGGAGTTTATGAGGTATCCATCTTTTGACAGTATTACAGACACTTGGAGAAGGCCTTATTGCTTTCATACAACTACTGTAGTTCCCATCTTGACTGCTCCCTCAGGGACTGTTTGCTGTTTCCCTCATTAAGCTTTTTTGTAGGAGGAAAAAGAGACATCAGAGACCATCATTGGTCTTTGATGTAGGTCACCAAAAAGCATTAACACCTATTCATATCAGCTGGTAGAGGGTGTTTCTGGTTTTGTTAATCAGTTTTTGCCTAATGCTTGATGCAACAATTAGTTCCCCTTGTGAGGCTTTTTTTCACGTTTTGTTTACGCAAGCAGCTTAAAAGTAGGAGTTTGTTTTGTGTTTTTTTTTTTTTTTTTTACTTTTTTTTATGAGTGATCATCCTCAGTCTGACTTCTCATTCCAGTTTCTTCTTCTCGGATAAGTGTGTTTATGGTTGAGTTATAACTTTCTGAAACATAAGGTTTGTGATAAAAATGCTGACAACAACTGTAACCATTGCCTAACTTACTGTTGTGGTCACCACTACAGCAACATAGCAGGATTTAAACTTGAGACCTTAAATGATGAAATAATTGGTACTTTTTTTTTTCTTTGCAGTTTCTGCTTTGTGGCATATGTGGAATATTGTGCGCCAAAAAAAAATCTGGACTTGTTGTAAGTTTTTCCACTGCATATATAACACATAAGTATTTGAAAGGCATACTTATCTAACTTGAACTCCTTACTGGGTGCTTTCTGTGTCCAAGTGTTTCAGACAAAAAGTCAGTAAAAATTGCGAGTCAGCAGTCCGAAAAGGCAATCAGCACTTTGGGCTAATCAAGCAAAACAAGACAGTTCTGAAATTGCCTATTTAGGTCTTGCCTATTTAAGCCACGCATCCCTATTTATCCCTGTCTGGATAAATATGGATGGAAAGCCTCGTGCCACAAATTTATGCCAAGTCAATAAAAAGCTCCTCAATAACATCACTGGATTGTATCTTCTCTCCTTCAAAACCCAACACAGGGTTGCCACCTCAGTGAGGCTGCTAATCAAGTTTGAGTCTAGGTATCGTAGCTGTTCACTGTTTTAATAAGTTCTTTCTGCAATCAGAATCACATATAAGCCAGTTTTAAAGTGATGGCGGATGTTTTCTGTCTCTTCTAAGAATCAGAAGTACAGTCATTTTTCTGACTGCAGCAAAATGGTGTTATTACTACACAACTCACAACAGAACTTTATGTTAAAGACATGATCCTACTGTAAGTGATACTGTCTGGCTTAATTTTCTGTCAGCTTGATTATTCTTCCATATAGAGATGGAAGTCACATAAAACCCGCATAAGTGTGAAGGGAAACAAGATCTCTCTCAGATTATTTTTTAATATCAATGCGTTATCCTAAACCCTGTTACAATGACAGTCTCATTTCTTAAAGCATGTGGACCATAACCAGTTTCTAAAAGCTGTCTGTTCTGGTAGTCTCATGGAATAGTCACTTCCCAGGGGACTGCAGCATACAGCCTGCCACATTCCTGATGAAATTCTCATCCCAGTTGTGTACAGAAGTGGGGTGTAAGGCTCCATAAATTGTTCCTACCACAGCAGATAAGTACATATACAAAGCCATATTGAGTAACATCAAAGGCCTGTCTAGATCAACATCTGCCAGGCCAGCAGTATCAAGGGAAGTGAAAAAGGCAATAATTTAGCAGTATCTCTGTAATAAGGTCTTTTGCCCTGGAGTCATTTCTGGCTCAAGGACATCCTGAACCTGAGTGGCATCTTTGTGATTAAAGTGATAGGAGGTCTTTAAACACATCTCATTAATTACAGCCTGTTTCACAACCTTCTAAAGTTCCCAGAAATATTTTAACCAAGTTAAAAACAAACAAACAAACAAACACATAGTCACCACACTGACCTTCTGTAGAGCTGCATCACAGATTTCTTTGTTGTTTCTCTTGTTTCTTTGTCCAGCACATTCACCTTGAACACTTTTGAAGTCCCCACAAAAGCTGTAGAAAGCCTCCAAAATGCTGTCTGACTGAACAAATTAGAATTGAACAGGAGGCAGAGTCAGATGGCACATAAAGCAAGAGAGATTCACTGCGAATACATGAGGCGTTCACTCCTGAGGAGTGGTGAGAAACTGCACAACAGAAAATTATGACCCATTCTGTCATGTTACTGTTTTGAATGAAACGCTGGAAATCAGAAGATTTGTGTCCTGGTAGTCCTTCCATTGACTAGCTTTGAACATGAGCAACTCATTCTACCCAACTTTATCTTACACGCAATATCAATCTTAACTCTTGTACACCAGAAGGTATTGTATTCCCTTGGAGCTCTGTGGGAGCTGAGGGAGTTAAAAATGAGTGTCTGTGCAGTGTTCTGCAGTCCATGATGCTATCAAAGCATTGAATCATTTTTTATATGAATGAATCTGTCTCTGAAAAATGTTTCATAAACTCTCTTGTCTTTCCTGACAGATGATACTTTTTTCTGCCTGTTGCATCTGCGGACTAATCGGAGGAATCTTAAATTTTCAATTTCTGCGTGCTCTGACAAAGAAGTCGTCTGCTCTCTATTCTTTGCATCTTGCCTCCATGTCTCTTGCATGCATTGGAATTGGTGGTTGCACCCTTTCTTCATGGCTCACTTGTCGGCTAGCCAGCTATGAACAAAGGCGAATGTTCTCAGAAAGAGAACATTCATTGCATCACTCCCATGAAATGGCAGAAAAAGTGAGTTGTGTGTCCTCCCTTATTTGTTCTGCTTCTCCTAAAATGCTACTGTATGTGTTAACGTTTACAATTGGCAAGAGATGTATTCAGTTTTCAGTTTTATATGAGAAAGAGCTTCTGGGAAATGAAACGCTGCCATTCTGTGTAAGCTTTATTATGTTGCATTATATGGAGCTATTTTTAGGTACTGTATATTTGCAGTACATCCATTTCAATGAAGTACATCCATTTTCAACATAATTCCATTGTATAGCTATTCAAGGGCTTAGCTGCTAAACATAGCACTTCATAAATAATCGGAAGCCTTATTAATATGGATAATCATGTATTGTAATGTGAAAAAGCCCAGAATACTTTCTGTAACCACATCATTGCATGCTTCCAGGATTAATCAATTTCTTCCTCTCCCAAGTACTCAGCTTATAAAGTCGTTTTTTTAAACACAAAAGCCACAGTTCACAAACCTAGATGACTAAACCGACGCACCTAAGGGCATATTTAGCCACCTAAATGAAACTGGTTGGATTTGCAGGAGCACTGAGCATTTATTGCCTTTCTCTATTAAAAGGAAGCTTACCAAGGTGTTTAGGTCTATGTTTAGGTGCTGAAACTTAAGCTCCCAAAGTTGAGCACGCAGGACCAAAAGTATTAATTGAATGGAATTCTTGAAATCAGCTCCTTGGATTTACAGATCTGAATAATATTTGAGGAGTAAAATGTTCACTGACACCCTGTGCTTTACGTTTGGACTTCGTATCCAATGCCTTTCATTTGAGAAATTAGTAGAGAAGGGAACAAAAGTCAAGTGGACTGCCCACCTAAATCTCCACGTGCAAGTTTGCATTACAGTTAAGTTCAACAGTCTGTATCATATCTGCTGAGACCTCTGAACAGCAGAGCAAGGATTAATTCATTCCGACTGTAGAATGTTTTCAGATTCCCTAACAAAACACGATATAGCACTTAATTGTCCATTAAGTAAAAATGAGTTGTCGCTATTCTTTGGTTTCTTGACTGAGACTCCAAGTAGAAATATAGACAGAATTCACCTTGGAAGATGTTTGAAGCATGTTTTAAAAAGTTAAATAGTATAGGTTACAACAGTAACATAAAGCAGGGTGATAAAATCGAGGGAAGAGATACATTTCTGCCTCTCATTTTGAAATGAAGCAGAGTTCTGATGAGCTATGTAGGCAAGTATGACCATGGCCTTGCAGATGGTAGGCTAGATCCTGCCTTTCAAAGAGGCTCTTGCCTCAACAAGGACAAAGATGAAGCCCATTTGAGAGAAAAAGAGAGAGGTAAAAAAACAAAAAAACAAAAAACAAACGTCCTGGGAAGAAAAACCTTTCAAAACACAAATACCTGCCAACCCTATTGATTTGGGCTGAAGATGACTGTGTATAGCAGTAGTTCACTGCCTCCTTTCCTGGCCTGTTGACCTACTGAGCTCTTAGACACTTAGTGAGGACTGCCAGGTGCCCACTTATCTTGGGTGAAGGGCCATGTGCAKAGCAACCCTATTGCACACGCTCCGCGAATGTGGGATGTGCCCCACCGATGGTGGACTCCCTGCATGTGTGTGGTAGAATCAAATATGCATGCGTAAATGGTATGATCTGGGACTTCTTAGACCTACAGCCTGTGGATGGCCTGCTGCTGTCAGGTTTGAGTACATTAGCTCAAGGCATGCCCCTAAAAAATAATGAAGGTTACTTAAAAACTGACATTAAATTAGGTCCTGATTTAGAAAATAGCTTTAAAGTGTTTTATATATGTCTATTTTGTATATTTATACTGATATACAGTAATATAGACATGTACTGCATGTGCATTTGTTTGTGCTATATTTATTGTATAATTGTTATATTTATATTAGAGATTGAGGGGTATTGAAATAACCGACCTGCCCAGCTGCCCGGTGGTTCCCCCGACACCAGAGTTACCTCCAAGGTACGCTGAACACTAGGGAGCTACCATGTTGTTATGTCACTTCAGGAAGGGCCACCTCTAGGAGGAAGTCATAGTTTCAGCTAATCAAAGTTGGCTGATGCTGTGATGTCACTCTGAGTCAGGAATGGTGCTTCCAGGTGGTGACATAACTCTACATGGTGAACGCTGCAATCTGGAAGTAAGTTGAGTATTTAAAATAATCACCCTAGTTATAGACATCCAAATGCTCCTAATTTGGATGTGCCACCATTGACTCACTCTGCTTCTAATCTGTGTGCTCCTTCATTTCTTGAATTCAGCAACGTTTTTTAATTTATTAATACTTTTATTTCTGAAAACAGAAATATTGGGGAAAAATTATTTTCAATATTTTCTGAAATTATGATATTCTAATAGCTGATGTCTGCAGAGGATTCAAGTGATAAAGCTGACAAAAGGAAACGTACACTTGCTCATAAGTAATCTTCTGACAGATTACTATCAAATTGTGGCTGACTGATAGTTAATATTAAATGGCTTTGGTATTCTTGGTCCCCTTCCCAGCTGTCTGGTATCTTCAGCATAGATCCAACAAAGGGTTTAGGCACCTAAAAATAGGCAACCATAGTGCAGAGCAGGCAGCCCCCAGACTGGGACCCTGAGTTCAGTGTTAGGCATGCATGTTTCTCTTCAGTATATAAGGAGAATAAGGCACCGTACAAAAACATCCAACACCACCACCTGCCAAATGGAGAGCTGGGTGGTAGAAAATGCTCAAAATTCAGTAAGTTTACACAGCTTCTTTTCTCTGAAACTTACACTTGATTCAGGAGTATTAACTGGCAAATCTACTTTGTTTGATGGCCCCAAGTTTACTTTGTAGAGAGGAATAGCACATCCCTTCTTTCAAAAACTGTGCAGGCAACAATTAAGTCTTGYGATCTACTTCAAAATGTAGCTGCTAACACCTGAGAGAGGAGGCACCAGTGCTTCCACTTTATGTGAAACTTTGAGTTCTGGTCTCTGCCTTCCAAACTATTTATAAATCAAATATTGTGGATTAAAAGAAGAGAGAGAAAGAGTCAGACTAGGAATAAAGACCAGGTCCCAGAATTTTCCTCTCTTTACCAAGAATCTCTGCTACTATGCTATAGAGTCAGGCTCGCTCTTTCTGTCTTTCTCTCCCTCTCTCTGTTTAGCCCAAAGATTCTTGCTTTACTTTCTTCATAGAAACTTCCACAAGAAGGGGGACAAACACATCTCTYTTCTTGCACATTTTCTCCAACTGTACCTAGGAGGTTCAAGAGGTAAATTTAATCTTTCCATGCAGAGAAGAGCTTCTGGTTCTCATGCAAATATTTTAGAACTAGCCCAACTGTGGCACCTCTACCTCATCTACCTGAATTTTAAAAAGAATAGCCCAAACTGCATTTTTATGTATGCCCATTCCTCTGGGCATAGTTGGATGTTTTCTGGGATCTGTCATTGGACATAAGCAGCAGATCATTTCTGCATCTTGATTCAATTTGGTATGAAACAGGCCTGGGACTGCTCAGAATAAGGCAGTTCTGAGCATAAACTCCATGTGGCTTTGCAGCCTTGAAGGTCAGAGAAGTGCTTAATGAATGTAGTCATATCCAGGCTTAGACAGCTGCTAAGCAGGTATTGTTTGGATTGCAATTTGAGAATTAGAAAATCTAACTCCAAACAAATCTTGGTTTAGGTGCTTTAGGATTCTGACTCAGGTCATCTTGCTCCAGGATGACTCACCTGCCACTTGAATAGCAATTGCTGAACTGTTAAAAACTGTAGTCTGGCATATTAAGGGAAAACCAAAACCAGTCCCATCCAAAGGCAAGCAGTCAAAACCCTTAGATCCTGTTTGGATCTAGACCTACTTCCCAAGTGTCTATCCCAGCTAGCATCAAATGGCATCTGTTTGTAGCATGTCAGCACAGAAAAAGGTTTGAATGGAAACAAAGACTTAATTACCATCTTGTTCCTTTGTAGATTACTACACAAGCTTGAGTTGATGCACTTTCAAAGGACAAAGTCACAAAACTTGCATGGATGCCATCAATGCTGTATATGTGGTCTGAGAGTAATGTCCAACTCAATCAGTATCAATGAGTCTATCAGCTTTTTCTTTACAGTGAGATTTTATCAAGCCAAATAAAAATGTAAAGTTTTTCTGAATGTCTGAAATCCAGAGTTTGTTAAATTTTTATTACAACCTTAGCTAACTAAATTTCAAACATCATAAAATAATTGCAATTTTAATCAATGTTTTCTATTCTTGTTGCAGGAAATGACAGACAACCTAAGCAATGGTGGCCCACATCTGATTTATAATGGAAGTGTGTATTAAGAGATCTTAAAAAGTTCCATGGAAAGAAGTGGTTTTAGAATTTTCTTCAGGAAAAAAATAGACTCCAAGAAATTGAGAAAATGGAACTATCTTAGCTTTTATGGCTCAAATGTCACAACTGCAGAACAGCACAGTTGCATCTCCCTTTTAGAAACATGTTCAAAATTTGTCTCCTAAACATTCTGCGGATATACAATATTTATTCACTTCCTGGCTACTCTCTTTTTGTTTTTTGTYTGAATAACTTTTCAGAATTGTGATAGTATTTGAAATAGACTTCTCAAGACTCTTCTTCTTATGAAGACTCAAAAACCAGAAAAAAAAAAATTAAACAGGACCACATTTAGTCCAGTCACAGGATTCCTAAAGAGAAGAGAAGAGGGCAGAGGAAGGATGGTTCAGGGGAATCTTTTTCTCCTCCCCTTAGCATCTGGTGTAATAGGATGGCTTCAGACCATGTGGCATGGTACCAGCAACGCATCTGCACAGTCCCCCTCCCCGCATTGCAAATGCATCCAGCCTCAGTTTTCCCAGTAGATCGTATCAAAAGAAAGTGCAAATTACTCCTCCAAAAGTCTCCCATTTCACATTCAGGGTGTAAATGAACAGCGTGCTGAAAACATCACCAATGTCTTTGTTTTGAAAGACAGAATGCTCTAAGAACACCATAAATCGAAACCTCAACAATGCCTTGTTGTAAAGAAATTGTAAATATTTCCAATTTGTGAATGAAGTATATTTCGTAATTTGTTCATAAAAGATGACAAATAAAATGAAATCTAAACCAGAGATTTTAGAGAGATCTTTTGGTTTTTTTTCTTGGTAGAAAGCTCTTGCAAAGCTGAACCATCATGCTTGAAGTTTTGCACAACACATTGAAAGGTTCCTAAAGGGGTCAAGAAAGCTCAGAAAGGAGAAAAACAAAGGCTGAACAGAAGCATGGTCAAGGTCAGAACACACTGGCAATTCTGCACACCCACAATAGAGTTTGTCTGTTAAARCAGTGTGTATGTTAAGGCAGCAGCTTTAACTGACCCCAAACTTTACTGCAGGAACTAGACTGGCAACATTTGGTGATTTATATCCATGTTCCCAGACAAGTGTGAATACAACCCTGCTATTATGCAAGCCATGGCATAAAAACCTCTAGAAATTATATTAAATTGTTTTGTGAATCTATATGGTATAAAATAATCTTTAATTCAATGACCTTAGGATTTTCTAAGTCTGTAAGGGAGTTTCCCATCTGATTACAACATAGGTAATATCTTCACTGTGATTTAAGGCTCTCACTTACACTTCATGAAAATTAGTCGGATGGCTAAGCTTGTGAGTCAAAAACTGGTCCACCTTATAAGGCTTCTATTCACTTATCTACTGTCTTAAAGGGCTTTTGAATCTTCTCTAAGCCTCTGATATACTAATACGTATTACATACATTAGTAATTGCTAATGAAACTGTTCAAGTTCATAAAGAATATAGATACTGTCATAGCAAAAGAATTAGATGTTAAGGCATCTCTGCTCGAGGGAAGTGCTCCCCTTCCCAGGTCCTACCAGCTTTTAGACTATATCTCCCCTGCTACATTCCAGCTTGTTTGGGCTCTTTATAGATGCCTCTTCATCTTGATGCTCCTCTTCCTCAGCAGCAGGAAACATGGGATATATCTGCCCCAGTATGTTCCCCTTCTGRGAGAACTTTTGCTGCAGCTCTGGACACAGCCTGTCAAGGCAGGACTAGTGTCTAAATGGGCTACAGAGTTTCATACAGGCTGAAGAAATCCACACCGGACATAGAACCAGAGGAGGTGGTTCTGTAAGATTCCCCTCCTCACTGCATCAGTACAAAGAGTGTAAAAGGGCCTTATCAAAGAAAAGCCAGAGTAAAATAAAAAACGACTCAAAAATCCACCTCACAATTACCTGGCTGAGGTTCCTCACTAGCTCTGAAGGACAATCACGGTTCGTACAGAGGTTTGTTGCGACACCTCAGGGCTAGGAATTGTAGCTTCAGACCCTAGAGAGTGGGTTGGAATTGCAGTTCAGAATCTGTTCAGGAATGACATGAAAGAACACACCACAACACTATCCATTTACTTATCACAAACACTTCACTTCCCGGCATGGTAGTAAGAGTGTGGAATGCTGCAGGGGAATAGGTGATTCTTCTATATCCAACATAGTAGTCCAGTGCAACAGCCTCTTTCTCATGCTTTGGAAAGGAAAGGAGTATATATTCTCCAAGCTCACAATGTTTGAAGCCTTACTGTAACTTATGAAATACAACCACACTGCTTCTGCTGCTTTTCAGGGGGTGCTGGAAGGAGAGAGGAGAGATCTGGGCCCCAGAGAACAAAAGATTCAATTGTTTGGGTTTTTTTTCTTCTTTTCCTGCCAAGCCTGTAGAATGCAGAAAAACTGGCTGGTCCCTGCATTAATAAGAGCCTTGAAAATACAAAGCTGGAATTCAAAAGACTTAGGAACAAATGTGATAAAGAAGATTGCTCCCACCTGAGACATACAAAGAGCATCAGACTTCATAAATTCAAAGTAAATTACCATAATATATGGATGTGGTAGGGGAATTTTAGGAAATGTTTTACTTTGTTTAATGAAGTTTTGTTCCATAACTGCATACAGAGTCCAACTGTAATGAAAATATTTTCTGTACGTTTTCATTACTGGTACAGTTGACCAGACACTTATTCTACTTACCAACTGTATGAAAACCAAAACTTTCAATTTGCAGAATGTGACCAGCCAACATATCTACACCAAGAGCCTGAAGGCTGGGCATGAAAATCCATTTTAATCTAAATAAGATGAAGCATGTATTGTCTTTGACGCAGTTATTTCTGATTCATGCTGCTGTAAAAGCAGATGCTGGCTCAGATTCTCTCTGAGATATTCAGCTGTTATTTACTAGGTCAAGCAACATTCTTCCTGAAGGGGGTTACTTATTGAACCTTGTGCATAGGACTTAGCTGGTAAGTCCTTAATGCATGTTTTAATATTTTAGGCTATATTTTAGGCTATGCTTGGCATTTCATAGAACCTCAGTCTATGAGAAACACACACATGTTTTGAATTTACAACAATCAACAGTTCTTATTGCAAACTGTGCAGAAAAGTGCATCTAATACATTTTAAATCTTTGTCTTGCACAATCTTCAATATATATTTGTTGCATTAGGACATATGAATTCCCCTTCAGATGGTCTGGGGAGGTCTGAAGGACAGTGGGGCAGGTCAGGTTCAATAGGAAATTTATATGCAGTAAGCCATAATCACAGTCACATTTATACCAAAATTTTCCTTGAGAGTGTGATTTTGAAGATAGAGGGAAAAGAGGGTATAATGGTTTAAGCCATTTTTAATCCTTTCAGATCCCAGTCCCAGGCAGGTTAAGGAGTTAAAAGGAGCCTTTTATAATTAAAAGCTCAGAAATATCTAAAAGCAGACTGGTATTAGACTACCGTACCATTGTAGATATTACTGGATAATCTTTCTGCCTAAAATGATTCTAGCTAGCCTTCCCTTCCTGTATCAAAGTGACATCTTTAGCTCCACTATAAACCTCCAACAAGTTCCACAAAGCTGTTGTGCATGCATCTGGAGACAGATTTTGAAGAATATTTTTAGAACTTGTAGAARGGCTAACCAGACAGACTCACAGTCTCCAGGGGGGGTGGAAAACAAGAAAAAAAAAAAAAAGGCAGAATGTTTTTGCTAAAACATAATTTGATTGAAGATGCTAAACTCACCCTAGTTTAATATCATCAGTCTGAGGAACTCTGAGTGAACTTGGGAAGCTTGCTCAGGAAGGGCTTTCTTTCCCCTAATTATAAAGTTATGAAAATGAGATTCAGTGTTCTGAAGGAAAAGAGGGAACTGGGTGAGATGAATCAGTAGCTGGAATTTCAGCAAAAAGTTGTGTGCCTGGAGAGACTTGTGTGGCTGTGGAAATGTTGTTCTGCTTCAGAAAGAAGCAGCTTTGATTTGGAGCAAAAAGTCCAGAGGGCTGCACCCAGGTCTCTCTTGTCATCTCTCTACAAAGTAGTCAAAGAAACATCAAAGACACAGGATAGACACATATACTTCTGCCAGGGAACTAACAATAAGCTGTGCAGAGCAGCTTTACAATTGYTCTGTGGTTCCCTCAAATGAGCCCTGAGCATATATAGAATTGGCAGTTTGGTTGTTTTTTTCCCCTTGCATTACATTTGATTTGCTGTAAGGTATATCTTTTATGTCCTTTAACCACCGAGTCACAGCAGGTTGCTTTAATGATTTCCACATCAGTGTAATTTTGCTTTGTAATCAGTGGAAGGTTTTTTTCCCCAGACACCCTTTCTGAAATCCAGTTTTAATCCTGCCATAAACTGCAAAATGTGTCCTTCTAAAATATATATGCAGTTATGGCATGTTGAACAGGTTGACCACGTACATTAATTAAAAATAGCCCTGCATCCATGAAAATAGCTGTTTTGATGAACTGGCATAATGTGCAACGAGAACATGCTAGGAAGACAGGCAGGAAGAGGGACCACAAGCACAACTGAAAAAGCCTTGAACTGCAAATTGTCACTACAGTGCTGCATATAATTCCACTGATATAAAACAGGTATATGAGTCAACACAACTTCTCTTTGTACCCCTAAGAAAGCAGACATAGATTCAAAAGGAGCTAAGAGCTGTTAGGATTTCCTGCCCTCTTTCTCACATCCCATTACTAGTAGCTAGTGTGAGACAAATCAAATGATGTAACTGGGACCACAAACTTGTGCAGCTCCTCTCCCACATCATTAGGTGAGCCCTTTTTTCTCTCCCTCTCACTTCATGCTGGTTCAAGCTAGGAGGTCATGTCTTACACCTTCCCTTATCTCTTCTGTTAAAATACAGCTGTATCCTTTAAAGTGTTTAGTATTGAATAAATTCTTACCTTCCCTGCCCAGAGAAAGCAAACACAGATCACTGCCTTCATTCTACAGAGAGACTGCAAACGAGGCAAATCTGAATCTAAACCATGAAGTCCAAACACTCAGACTAACAGTATTAAATTCCTGTGGTTTGCTACACTTACTGATATCATTGCTGTCTTCCCCCCTAAATCCAGGCATAAACTCCAGGAATGCTGACAGCTAATGTTTTTCTGAGGACTATTTATTAACTGTGTAGCACCCTGGAAAAGTCAGAGCTCCTTTGGTAACCATTACACATAAAGGACAGTAGGTTAATATTGATAGCCACACTGTGGTGGCAGCAGCAGAGATCTTGAAATGGCCCAAGTTCTGGAACTAAACACCACAAAAGGCACGGGATTCTGTATGATCGTATTTATGCAAGGGATTGTTTTGCTTCTATTTTATGCTTGCTAAAAATATTGTATAAAACCATGAATAACACTGTTAAGTTTGTAAATTAAGACATTCAAACATGAAGAAATACCTGAATGGATTTTAAGACTAGAAAGCACCTTATGATCAACTAGTTTTTCCTTCTGTATAGCACAAGACATGATGCTTCATCTGACAATTGTTGTATCAATCAAATAATATGTGGGTAAGCAACATGTATTTTTACAATGAAATCTCATCTTTATTTAAAGACTTCAAAAGATGTAAACTAACACCTCCCTTATTCCAACGAGCAGAAACTTTCCTGCTTTAAAGTAATTTGTTTCTATGCAGAATTTTTTGGCTTTATTTCCCAGGCACTGGCTCTCACTACGCTATTGTCTGCTAAATTAAGGAGCCTTGGAGAAACTGGGATCAAGTCATGTCTCAACCCTCTTTTGGGTGAGCTTCTTGAATTCTCTCACTGTGGGGCAGATTTCCAGACATCAAATATATATTTTTTTTTAGTTCTTTCCTGAACCCTTTCCAATTTTTCCATGTAAACTTAGTCTTTTTTTCCTGTGCATAGGAATTATGACAGTATCCTTAACCACTTATCCCATTCATCCCTGCCTTACCAAGGTTACATTGGTCCTATAGCCAGCAGACTAAGAGTTCTCATTTTATCTCTTTCCCTGATTGCTTTCAACTAATCTTTATACTATAAGGATTTTAAAATTGAATAAAATTTCATACTCTCTTGGCTTTCTTTCCCCAGTTTCTTCTCAGACCAACGGCCTATTTTACCCCTAGAGTAACAAGGAATATAAGAAATTCCTTATGGTTTAGAATCTGTCTCCTTCCCTGATTTCCATCAATGGACAGACAGACCTTCTGTGTGAGTTTGTTTTAGGCTGGGAAGTTTACTTTAGCACTGACACCTATATACCTAGGATCTTAAAAGGTTTACACCACGCAACAAGGAATTCTGCAGAACCCCCATAATCCTCAGATGCAGAGCCAGTTACAGTGTAGTTGTATTAATGAGGCACTCCTGACCTGAGCCAATTAGCCATGCTGAGAGGTAGGGCTGACAAACCTGAACACAGAACCACACGCGTATGAATATATTGCTTCTGCACATTACAGATCTTGTACAGAAATGCACTGTGTGGCACAGGCACACCTATACTGCTTCAAACTCATGCCTAACTCTGCACAGAGAGAGCTCTGCTCTTTAGCTTTCAGAGCCAACTGTCAAACAAAGCTGAAAGACTATGCGGAGATTACATTTCCATCTGTCAAAAGGAAGTTTGCCTTATGTTAAATGGCTTGCTCAAGAGGGAATGACCTTTCTTCCCCCCTCTTATGATATACGTTAGCTTTTTCAGAGTCTATGCTATGGACTTGGGTCATAACAGCCTCTTGGCAAGTAATGCAGCCAGGCTGAGCATCCAACAAAACAGCTTCAAGGATATATAAATACTAATTTGTTGCAATTTGCCATTCAAGTAAGTGTTGCAACATTATTAACTCTGTGGTAATTCTATGGCTGCAGTGAAGAACTTGTGTAGGCACAAAGGAACCAATTGCATCCCTGTTGCAAGACTGGAAAATTTGAAAAAAAAGCTTTAATTCTGAGAAAAAGGGCTTAATGAATTGGCACATCATACATCTAATGGCAGTAAAAAAGGAAAAACAAGGTAGCTTCAATGTATCTTTAAATTCTTCACTTCCATTTTAACAATTTTTTTTGTGTTCAAGTTATTCTTTTATTTCATGTGTTTGGGACTCCCCTACGCTGTATAGTATTATATTCAATATTTGGTTTGAAAATCCCACACATATAAAATAATGAAAAAGATTTAAAATTAATTGTTCATGCTCTRTGTACCTTGGGGCCCAACTTGCCAAATCCTAAATCAATGTCCCTTTTGACAACTGTATATAAACATGTGCTTAATGAACTGCTTCCACTGAGAGCAATGGGACTAAGACTTACGTTTGAAGTTAAACCTGGACAACTGTCTCAAACACCGATTCTTCTGTGAATGACAGCCTAACATTGAGATGAGTCCAATGACTCCTGGTTTGCAGTGGTGTCAACGTAAGAATCAGGCCCTTAATCTGCATCGCCCTGAACTCTACAAAAATAGCAGTTGGATGTGCAGACAAAAAGCACAGATCAACCAGAATGAATGAATTTTATAAGTACAGATTTACTGGAGGGAAAAAAAAAGGAAAGGGACAAAGGGATTTCTACTTCCTTCTCCCAACCTTTCCATTAGCACCCAATAGGGAAAAATGTCCATTTCTATCAGTCAATGCAATCACAGCTGCCTTGCCTGCACAGTCCCCTGAGGCAGACTGCACCATCCTTCACCCCTCACAGCACCTATGTTTATAGTCTGCAATACCTGCAAGTCTTTAAGATGACCCTTTTTAATGGTTGCCCCAAAAAAGGTTCATGCTTGAACACTGAAGATTTGTTTGGAAGGCTTTACTTTTGATTTCAAATGAATGTACATTCTGGGGACTTCCAGGATATTCACTGGATCTGTCAAGGAATGGAAACATAACAGATGCCCACCAGCTTACTGGCAAAGAGAAGAGGTTCTGTTAAAACAGCATATTTATTTGGAATGAAGAATCTAAATTTAAATCTCCTCCTTTGGCGACACTCATATCTTTGGCATTTACATTTCCAATGTTTATACTACTGCCTTAAGAACACTTAAGTAGAACCTTTATTTCCAAATAAAGTTTCATAACTTGGCAGGCTTATGCTCACTTTATAAATATAAGAACTTTAAATCCTTTTCCATATAAACATGTGTAGTATTTCCTACCAAAAGCGTGTGACAGCCAAGAAGTTCAATTATTCTCAATCTATAAATCTGTGCAAGACAGCTCATCCAAAATAAAGCATCAGCCCAGGCATAATTACAAATATACATGTCCAAGTAAAGGTAAATAAATCAATACCCTCTGAAAGTATGAAATAGCAGAAATTTGCCAGGAAAACTATATTGTATGTTAGAATATCCCATAGGTTCATTGGAACACAGTTGCGGTGAAAAATGACAGGAGACCTTTTCCTCCTAAGAGTGTCACAGTTCTCTGCTGAGTTGGAAATTGGCAAAAAGTGAGGAAGAGAAAGACACCCCAAGTTGTCCTCTTCACCGGTATGCATGCAGCCCAGAAGGGAGGAGGCTGCCAGGAAGAGCTGCTCAATTCCTCCCATCAGCAAGCATCTGTGSAGATGGTCCAAAAATGCCCAACAATGATGTAGGCACCTTGCCTTCTGCTCTGCGACACAGAATGAAAACAGAATGGGAAAAAAAAAGTCTATTTTTCCAACTGACGCCCTCAATGCAGAGTGCCACATGAGCAGTCCCACTGATTGCACAGGGGGTGATTGCAGAAGCAGATGCTACTCACCGAGGATGAGCATGGTGCTGTTTCAGCCCAGATTACTTAACTTTTTGGATAGATCAGCAGCAAGARATTAGGAGCAGGCTTGAACATGGGTTTAAGTGTGCTGAACCCTGTGGCCTTCACTGTTCGTAGCTCCTACCGGCTGTCAGCCTGGCTGCCGCAGCCACGCTGCTTTGGAAGAACTGACCCTTGGCTGCCTGTGAGTGAAGCGGGCTGCACGCACTCACACCACTCTGACTCACCTGCCCATGAGGAAGTTGGGAGCATACTAAAGGACGCAATGTCCTCACACCACTCTTCTCTGGAGTTCGGCTTGAGCCTGGTTGTGCTGGTGAACCTGTGTTTGACAACAGGTCTGGATTTTCTTATAAAGACTCCAATGGAAATAGTGTAACGTGGACTCAAACTGAGGCTAAGCATAATTTAATTCCATGTAAAGTTAAATCCCACTGATGAGTCTAGTAGAGCATTAAAAGGCATTAGATTCTGATAAACGCTTTGGGTAGCTGCAAACTAGGCCTTGCAAGCCTGATATTTTATGTGCCTTGCTCTCAAAGTGGAATATCCAATGTTTCTTTAGATATTTGGCTAGCTAGCGAGAAAGGGAGGAGCTTTGCCCCTGCAGACGAAACGTTTCCTGCCCTCGGGATCCAGAGCTCTGAATCTTTACCTTAAATCAGGAACCTATGAAGGAACCGGGCACTTAAAAGCTCAGGCTGCCTCGAGAGGACTTCATGGTTCTACCTCTTGAATCACACCTCAACAACAAGAGCCCGTTTTGCTCAGCCTGAATGCATTCAAGCTCCTATCCCCATTTCTCAGGAGTGTTCACCAAATGTCTTGCTAAAGGTTAACCTGGGAGGCCCTCTTCTGTCGAAATGAAGCATGCATGATTTACTACACAGAAGAGCACACAAAGCAGCACAGCTCTSGGAACTACAGATTAGAACAGTCAGCTCCAAGCCCTGAATTTTGCTGTCAGCTTGTCGCAGTATTTCTTTCAGGGTTGGGTGTTGGGGGTGGTGGTTGAAGTGGTTCTTTCCTCCACGACTGCCTAAGCAAACCTGAAAGTAGAAGCAGACTACTGAAAAAAATCAGCATTACCCAATGCCACCTCACTCTCCAGTGGCTGCAGGACAGCTCAGTTTTAACCCTACTCTTTTTTCCTGTCCTCTCTCAGCCATACAGCTGGGTTATTAAAGCACTCCCTGATACTGCAGGTTTGCATCTCCTCCAGCGGGGAAGGGAATCAAAGCCCCTTTCCGGCTCACTCTCCTAGCCACTGCATAAAATAAGGGCTTGTCACCCACCTCCATTTGAAAAAAAAGACTACAAGTGTGTGTGGGGAGTGGGGGGAGCAGACAGCTAATACTATCCATGTATTTTACAAGTATTTTCACCACGTCACAGATGAGGGCCCTCGGGACATATTCTGCTTAGAAGTTGGCTCCCGGCAAGGTTTAGGATGGAGCTGGAGAAGGAGCCTTTTGAAGGGGGCAGGTTAGCCCAGTGCACCATGCTGAGCTTCAGGCAGCACAGAACAACTCATACTGAGTTTTGTCCCAGGATTAAAATAGAATTTCTGAATTGGCACCTGAAATCCATCTCAGCCCCATTTTAGCTGTTTAAGTCTTTCATAGGATCTGATTCTTTTTGTACAGCAGCTCAGACCTTTATTCCATCAACACAATGCAGTCTAACAACAGTTCCTGCACTGGTATATCCAGGCATGAACCTGTAGAACATCTACAGATGTAGATCTACATCACCTGTAGAACATGTTTTGTCCTTGCCATAAGCAATGCAGTTAAAAAAAGGGGGGGGGGGGGGGGGGGTGAGGGTTGTTCTTGGATGCTTTTTTTGAGGCTTTTCTGCAAGTTGCAGCTGAATTATTTGTAACCTGCTCAGTTGGCTCTACCAGGCCATCTAGTAATATTAAAAAGGGGGGGGGGGGGGGAACCCCACATTAGTTGAAAATTCCATTTCAGACTTAATTAGCAAACTTTTTTTTCACTCTCAGAAGTAAAGATTTAAACCAAAACACTCAGATTTGTTATCTCCTCTTTCTTACCCTAGCTGAAAACCAGCATTACCTCCATTTAAGTCAGCAAGGTTAAAAGCAGACATGGGAGAAGAATCGGTTCTGACTGGCCAACACTGAGACCTTTTCAAAACCATCCAAATATATAGTGCATGCATAAAATTAACTAGCGAGGTGTACAAGCTGCAACTGAAAACATAAATAAGTTGTGCAAGTCAGTATTTTTGAGGTTGTCCCTTCCTACTGTTTCCTAAAACAACTGTATCCAATAGTTCTGTATTCCTTTCTTCATTAGACTATTGCCCAAAGGAATGATGATAACCCACTACCGTGATCAGATCACCTAAAAGACTCTGACTCTGCAAACCACCTTTCATTGGAATTATTTTCAAGATGACAAATAGCTGCTTCTTCTACCTGTGATAAAAAATAAAGTAATTTTAAAATACTTTACATGAGAAAAAAGACTTTGAATTTTGATAATTTATTGCGATAAACCTGGGGTAGTTACACCATTACTAACCTGAAGCTTTTGTACAAAGCTGTTGTTCATGGAAAGCAACTCAGGGTTCAAAGGCTTCATTCATTATTTTTTTTTTTATCCTTCCCAGCTGAAAAGGGACCGGATAGATTTTTTTTCCTCTCATAGCTGTAGTGACAAGCTAGTTATCCCCAAGATTTTGTGTCCTATTGTTGCTGTGGCATTATCTGATTCTTTGCATGCTGACAACAGTATGAATCCTCACATTGATTTTAGTCAGCAGTTTTTGAAGTCTGAGGTTCTCCTTAGCTATATGTAATTGTGTCCCATGGTTTGGACTACTGGAAAGAAAAGACCTCATTGTGTAGACTTAAAAGMCACTACTGTGACATGGCAAAGCACGACTATTTTGGTTACTTATATCATCTTTTCATAGTGAGATAAATTACCTTTCTTTAATAATTACAATGCAGCTGTAGTTCAGTCTCTCTTACCGATGAGTACATACGTAATCATCTGCAAATGCTGCAAAGGGAGCCATGACGACACAAAATCATTGCTTTTATATGAGGAACACTGAAAGATGGGGTTCAAATTCTATTTAAAGAATCAAATATACGTCCCATATTACTGGCTCAGTGGCTGAAATAACACCATGTAAGAATAATAATACGTCCAAATAAGTAAAAAAGCATATTTCACCTAGTAATGTCAAAGTACTTAATGAACTTGAATTAAGGCTCACAACATCTGTGCACGGTTGATGCTATTGTATCAAACTGATACGTAATCTGAAGTCAAGATAAATACAGTCAAGCTGATGGGGGCCCAAAGTCTCAAACTCAGTCACTGTCAGGGCCCTGAGCACATTTGCTCCCTCCTGGGGGTTTGGCTGCTTGGGCTAACACCCAACCTCGACAAGCAGCTGTCAGGCCTTGAAACGGTTATGAAGAAAGAGCTCTCTGAGAAAAAGCTGGAAGAAGTGTCAGCAGAAGCTCACCCCTTTTCTTGGGAGATACATTTAAGCCGAGGCTCACCCTTGGTCCCTGATGCAGCTCCACATGTGCTTGGTCTAGAATCTCTCCGATTCTGAATCGGACCGTGGCCCGGCAACTTGACTTCTAGGCTTTTAGGCTTGACCTCAGACTTGCCTCCTCCCTGCGGACCTCTTCATATTGTAGTGGACCCCAGCTGACCCTGGTTACCATCAAGGACATGGTCTGCTCTTCTAGCTCTGGTCCTGTGGGAYAGTGCCCTTGCTGCACCCTGGCAGTCACTAGCAGGACCAAATGGATGAACCAAACATCTAATTTTAGCTTTAACTATTAGGCAACATGTCTTTCAGAAACATGTACACACATGTCAACATAAACACAAAGTTAAGCTTATAAAAATGGTATAGGAAACCACCAATTACATGATCATAATTTTAAAAGAAAAAATTGTTTTATTTCCAGAGCATTAGGTGTCTGAGAAACTCTTTTATGGCAACAGAAGAAGTGTTTTAACAGCAGTAATATATGGCTTCTTATCACTACCAGTAAGAACTTTCAGTGTGCTTTGCCTCACCAGTTCAACAGGGCTATTATACCCTTTAGCTACTTATTAACCTAACCAGTAGTGACCAAAAAAATAAAAAGGAAATCACACACCATGAGCCTCTTACTAATCTCAAATAATGCCATAATAATAGTAGCCAGTCCCAAGAGGAATGCTTTTTAGTTGATTTTGCAGATAGAATACTCAAACAGCGAAGCTGCACGTTAAAAACTGATGCATTTCAGGAAATCAGATCATTTTCTTTCAGCGTATTTGAGTTCTTTTATAGATGGGAGCACTCACACATATCACAAATAGCTGGAGATATTTACAAGAAATTAATTTAATTAAAGAAAACAAATATTTTTAAAGCCATGTAAAACACGCTAATGTACATGTTTACAAAGTATAAATCATGGATAATGTCTATGTGGTAGGTGCAAATTATTCTAATTGCACAATTCAATCAAGCTGTCTGTAAATATATATTCCTCCTTAAAACACGCATGTATTCTTTAAATTCTTTCACTATTAGCTCATTGGGCTCCAAATATAAACTTATATAAATAAATACACTTAGCATCTCAGCTTCCCACTCACGTCTCTYGTCTTTCACATATATCTAATATGCACAGTCCTTATCCTTACAAAAATGCATGCAATGAAGAAATACCCTGTGGGAAGTTACACTGATTTCAATAAAAGTTCTCACTAAGAAAATATAAGGAGAATAGAGGGTCTGTATACAGACTATATGCAAGGTCAGTAGTAAGCACAAGTAGTTAAAATGACTGCTCTGTGCCCTGCTGTCCTGGTCTAGACTCCTCCCCACATCTCCACAGTAACTGCCRTAGGAAGACTGAAAAGTGTTGGATGAGCCCAGGAGACTGGTTCACTGGTGAGAGAATAATTTAAACTCTCAATTCAAAATCTTGCTGGACTGCCCTCTTTGCCAAAGGCCAGCCTAGCCTGGGCAGCTACACTGCCTGTGGAAATACCTAAGACTCCAGCGCTTGACAATCCTTTGACGTGCTTATTTGTTAGCACAAGCAGTTTCACTGAAGTCCATTTTCAGAGCAAAGCGATCTGTGTGCCTAAGTGTTGAAGAGCGGAGATTTAAAATGCTGTGCAACTGGAGGCTGGCAATGTGACATTTCTGAATTTCCTTCAGCACCTGATCATTAGCAAATATCAGCAATATGTCACAATACTGAGCAGCGCTGAGAGTTGCAATTGGAGGGTCACATTATTTTTGGAGCACAGAGTGCTTTGAAAAAGCCTATTTCAATTTGCAAAGTACACTGATGCAATACACTGCTGTTGTGCTGAGTAAACGTTAGTTACGCTTTGCCTCATCCACCATATACTACGCAATCTGAAAGATTTGCTGAGCAGCAGTACAACAAACGTCATTAATTAAATGTCAGTGAACCAACAATAACCACACAGTGGCATCTAGGACATTTATTTCCTGATTCATGTTGAGATGTATACTGCAGAACTCAGCAACAGCAGTGTCGTAATTTTTGGTGAAGGGTGGTTGCTATTTTATGGATAACAACCACAGTGGCATTACTGTTTAACATCTGTTTAACTGAACAGTGGCATCCTATTTAACATCTTCATTAATGATCTGGATGATGGGGCACAGTGTAACCTCAGCAAGTTTGCAGATAACACAAGAGGAGGAGGAGTGGCTGATGTGCCAGAGGGTTGTGCTGCCATCCAGAGGGACCTTGACAGTCTGGAGAAATGGGCTGACAGGAACCTCATGAAGTTCAACAAGGAAAAGTGCAAAGTCCTGCATCTGTGGAGAAACAATCCCATGCACCAGTATCTGCCGGCGGCCACCCAGCTGGAAAGCAGCTTGGCAGAAAATGACCTGGTGGTCCTGGTGGACACCAAGTTGAACATGAGTCAGCAATGTGCCCTTGCTGCAAAGAAGGCAAATGGTATCCTCAGCTGCATTAGATAACGTATTGCCAGCAGGTTGAGAGAGATGATCCTTCCCTTCTACTCACCACTGGTGAGGCCACACCTGGAGCACAGTTCACCACCACCAGGGTCTCTGGAGAAGTCTCTGTCCATGACAAATTGACACAATGGAGTCATGGCCTCTATTTGTCCCTGGAGCAGGAGGAGTATAGTGATGTGTACCTCATACTATCTCATCTATCAACTAGAGAATACTTTCTAAGCACTCCCTGAGGCATCTAGAATGCTTCTGCTGATGGCTGTCATGTAGACATAAAGTTTCTCAGACCATAGGACAGATTGAGGGCTGCTGCAGGGCACAGTCATATCTGTTCCGCTTTCCTCAGCTTTTACTGGTATGAACTCTGATTTAAAAGACTGCCATGGCCCTGTTTGTGTCACTGCCAAATATTTATTTTTCTGTAATGAAGCTGTCATTTAATCTAGAATCATAGAATAATTTGTCAGATGGGATCTTTGGAGGCCATCTGGTCCGAAGCATTTTTTTAGTATCTCAAAGGACAGGGATCCAACAGATTCTCTGGGAAACCTGTTCTAGTGTTTGATCACCCTAACTGCAAAGAACCCTTTGCTTATATCTAGTAAGAATTTCCCCTTCTACAACTTGCACCCGTTTCCTCTCATTCTTTCACTGTGCACTGCCAGGAAGACTATGGGTCCACCTTCTCCATAGCTAATCATTAGGTTGTTGAATTAATTAATTAATTAATTAATTCCCCTGTTGGCCCTCTCTTCTCCAGACTGAACATGCCCAACTCTCTCAGCCTCTCCATTACAGAGTCATTGTGCTATTGTGTCCCTGTGTCAAATATGGCACAGCAGTGTAAGTCCTTTACTCATTGAAGATACTAGTAATATTTCCTTAACTGTATTTATTAATGATGCAAGCCTGGCTAAGTGGGACTCAACAGTCTATGTCTTTACTAGCCAGAGCTCACGGATTGCTACCATGTTAATCCTGTGTAGCAGAGGCAGAAACCATCTCTAAAGGCCCGATCCAGAATGTACTGAAATCAAAGTAAAAACTCAGTCTTGGCTTCAAATCAAGACACTCCAGTTTTCAGACTCTTTACATCGCTTTTCACAATGAAACAGAAAAAGAGGAGTTCTCCCCACTCAGAGTCAACGTGGTATATTTTTCAATAGGTCCAACAAACACTTGAAAAGAGTTCCACTGCATAATGCACAAAAAAGAATTAGAGACAAAGTAGGTTATTCCTCATACACAGAACAGCTGTACTTTCACAATCTATTCTTATGTCTTCAGATCCCTCTGTAGATTTCTAAGGCCCAAACAGAAGCAGATCCACTGCATCATAATGTTTTATTACTGTACATGATGCTAATAACTACACCCATTTTCCCAGTTGCCACTGTTTCATGAAGATGCCATTCATATTTCATATCTTTTGTGTGTTTTAAAATGAAGCAATAATTGCTGGCTATATGCATTAATATAGGTCAACTCATGGGGCCCACCTCTAGAGCAAATGGCAGCATGGCAAGCATTACGCCCTCCCTCCATCACACACAAGGGACTTCCTCTCCAGCTACTTGGTGCATAAGTAACTGCCTACCCTGTGTGCAAGCCAGTGCTGGCAGAGCTGGCAGGATACTCTCTGTTGGACCAGAGTGGAAACGCAGAGCACTGCATTGTCCAGGTGGCAACCAAGGGCCATGCTTCTATCAAAGATACCTTTGCCTTGGAGAATGGGTGTGATGTTGAGGGCTACGCTTGGGTACCTCTCTGACGGAGCAAGCATGCTGTGCTGGTCTTTACTCAGACAAATTCCTTTGGCTTCAGCTGAAATTTGCTTGAATGAAGACTAACAAATATCTTGGGATTTGACTACTGCATCTCATTTGCTTCCAGGAAGATGGTGATGGTAAAAATAGCGATGAGAACCCTGTGATTAATATCACATTTAAATTTACATAAAGGACAGTGCTGCACTTCAGAAATTTCTCATGGTCTTAAGGGATTTGGGTAAGCAAAAAGAGAATCTGAAACAAGAGCAGGGTTTTGCCCACACTGCATTTATTTTTTTACTACTTTCACCAGTCTAGGGAACATTAAAATTGTACTTTTGTCATGACTTTCACAGAAGAGTCCCTGGTTCTCATGTTTTGTTTTGCTTTGGTTGTTGGGTGGTTGGTTGTTTTTTGGATTTTTTATTTTTTTTTTACTATAACCATGACTTCTGTTATCTTGGGATTTTTGCACGTGGGTGGATGGATGTGATGGTAAACAGTTGAACCAGTTCAATGAGAACCCTGTGAGCTGCCAAACTAAACCATGAACTCAGCAGGAAGTTAAGAGAGAACAGAAAATTTTCTCTTTAAACTAGGACAATCTGGCAATTGCCTAAAAATTATGCTATGTCTGTTCTTACTCCCTATCATTCAGAGATATCATTCAGGCATCAAGTGATACCTAGCACTGAATCACTCAGAGGTGAGTGACACTCAAACACTTTTCAAGAGACAGCTACTACAGGCACAGTACATTGGAGATTATCTAAACTACTGCAGGCGCATTTGCTTCAGTACTGCACCTAGAGCTGCAGTACTCAAATGCAAATGGTGACATCGAGCTCTTCAGTATCCACTCAGAATAATGACTACTACCCTTTATTTGCCTGAAGGTAGATAATGCTGCTACTGATGGTCAAAGGCTCAGCTCTTCTAAGAAAATCAATGATATTAAAGAGTTTCTGAAGTAAAATACACTGCCTGAGAAGGGCAGCAGAAAAATGATAAATCTGGAATTGTTTTACACTGATGATGATTTTTTTATGCTTGTCTTCAAGCAGAGATTGAGGAAGAATTTCTTCATCATTTAGGCAGATCTTTATATATCATATACTGATTCAAAATAATTAAAAGCTTATCTTTCAGTTAACAAAGGCTATTCCTGGAAAAGGAATGCCAGTATTTTTGGAGATTTTGTTCAGAATAAACAGCCAAATGTTATGATGTTTACTCAGCCTCTTTGGTTTACAATAGGAGAACAGAATTCCCATCAGATTTGAGGTATTTTTTTGATTCTTGTAGGTTGGAAATACAACAAGAACAACTTTTTTGATGATATCCAAACAAGTCCACATTTGATGCAAACCAAAACCATATAGTCATATCTACCTGTTAAAGGCTGTATATGAAAAAAAAAAAAAAAATCCACATAACTGAATTCCTCATCCTCCTTTTTAATACTTCTCAAGTGTCAACCCTCCTGAAACTCACTTGCAAAAATCAGATTGCGGGACTGGGGCTTTAGTTTGAAAGCAGCCTAGCAGATATAATCAAGTATCTTTCATTCAAATGGGTGGTTACTTTGGATCTCTCTTAAACGGCTAACTCCTCAGATTAGGGACCTGGTCTCCAGGCTAGAGGATTAACAGTTTTCCATCAAAAAATAAAAAAGAAAAAGGTAATAGATGCAAAATCAGGAACAGCACTATAAATTAAAAATTCCTGTGTCTCATCCAAAACTATACCATTTCTAGAGTTTTGTCTGAGCAAGAATTTAGGTCTAAATGTCTGAATGTTCTTTATTTCATCAAAAATATGACTTCGTAATTCTTCACATGACTTAACAGGATATGAACATAAAAAAGATAGAGAACTAGTAGAACCAGATTATTTTGTCTTCTATAGTATCTTGAAGAAGTACAGGAGTTATAAAGCAGGATGGCAAAAAGACATTTTCTACTCTTAAATTTAATAGCAGCTGGCTTTTCTGGAGGCAATYCCCTGTGGATCCTTGATTCCTATCTTTCCTGACAATTTTAAAAAAGCTGGAGTAAAAGGTTGCTTGACGTTTCTCAGCGTAGAAACCGCAAAATAACACAGCCAGATTGTTAAGAGACACCTCATTTACCCCATTTACAACCTGTGCATCCATCTCATTTGTTAGCACAATTCGTCAGAAGCATTTACAGTGCTGTAGAAAAGCCTTACTGTTCTTTACCTTGGCACAGGCTGCTTCCCTCCCTTGTTTCTTTGGCAACATCACCCCTTGTATACTTGGGAAAAGTCACGTTCTCACATTATTTTCTGTACTTTCAGCTATTTTCTGTACTTTCAGCCAGTATCTGACTTCACTCACTGGCTGGAAACACGGAGGAGACACTCAGCATCAGATCAACAGCCAGATCTCCACAGGTCATGATGTCTCTACCACTGAAACTATGCCTTCAAACACCAGCAAAGCTGGATAGGGGCACCACAGCCAGCACCAGCCATCCTACAGCAGGTTCTCACATTTCCACAGATGTAAGGCCAGGGAGCTACTTGGATACAGTATGCTTTATCTCCAGAGGAGTGTAGGCAATACTGATGGCCAGCCATATCAGCCGTTTCCTGGCAGGCAGCAACCTACTTGGAGAATCAAGGGCCACAGGCAAATCTAGCCAGTCCCCAACTGTTAGGAGATGTCCATGCCAGAAATCATAAATGTCACTACAAATCAAGACAAATTATTAACTGAAAAAAATTAACATAATTGCTGTCTTATCCCATTTCTTTCTCTTAATGTTTCTCTAAGTCATTTCCTAGCTATTAAAGATTGACCTAGTAATGGCTGACAAAACAAAACACAGTCTGCATATTGTAAAACAGATTAAATTTTCAGCCTGCCATGCAGTAACTATCCTTCTCTTGGATGACGGCACTTTTCAGTATCAAGGCTTTCGTGTGCCATCTGGTGGATTTTCAGCATTTGGTACATTTTGTTTACGTACAAACCCAGTGATACAGAGATGCCTGATATACTGACAGGCGTATCTACCTTCTTTGGCCCATGTCTTTGTTAGAGAAAAAACAGTATTCATCTTACCATCCCGTATTTGCTCAGATTAGATTTTTGCCTGAGAGTAATAACTTAATTCCTCTCACATTGCCAGTCAAATGAGTTTTTACTACTGTAACTATTGTAACTTTAGCTAATTCCTTACATTGATCGATTTTATACATAATTGAATGGTGGCTCTCTCAAAAAAAATTCCACAAAACTACCCTAACAGAATTCCATATTTAGGGCCACAAGTTGAGACCCTCAATGACACTTAGATGCTTAATTCTCACTGACCAAACACGCTAGGATTAGTCTCTATTTCGGTCAAAGATATTGAAGCAAACCTATTACCATACAACTTCTAACAAAACTGAGACTTTGAGTAYTGATTCGTCATTCTAAGTACCACAGCAACAACTGTGATTAAAAATACTGCAGGTTTTTATGATACTGCATGAAAAATGTGAAGCCAGCTAAAATATTTGAAAAAAAAATCTGAGCATGAGTTTTCTACTGTATCCACCCTTTCTTTGCAACTATGAGGCATTTCTTCATTTCTCTTTTTTATAGAGCACGAGTTGTGTGATGAGGAACCTGGGATGGATTAAATTTCAAAATCCACCGAGTCCTTTGAGCACACGGCCCTAAGAGGGAGTGTATCTTCTACTCCAGCACAGCACCACGGGCACTCTTCCACTCTGCACGAGATGCAGTATATTCCATTGCAGCTAAGACTTCCAGGATTTTAATGCTGGATGGAGGCTGCCCTATGAATGAATGAGCGCAGCTGCCACAAAAGAGTGTGAATGGGCAGTTGGATGAGGCTTCTACTTAGCATATGATGTCAATTCAGAAACCTGGATTGAAGATGGCAGTGACTGTATGGGAATAAAAGAAAAGACCAGCTGAGAGATGCTGGATATGTGGCTGTTAATGAATCTCCTTACTGGAGTCTGACCTTCTTTCCATAAAAAGAAAACAAGACAAACACAGATTAAAACAGAAAGGAAAAGAACAGCAGTGATTGAAAATGCAGCTTTTGTTTTTGGTCCCGATTGTTACTGGCAACCTGACCGCCAGAGAAAAACAGGCTCAGAACAGTTTTATCAGCCACTGCGAGACTTGGCAAACGTACCAATGCTGTGCTGTTTTAGACATTGATTTTAGCTGCCGTTTTGGACACAGGCTCGCTGCAGTGCTGCTAAAAGGTCAGCTAAGACAGGCTGTTTTTAAACTGAAAGCTAACGTCAGGAAGTGAAAAGGAGATCTACAACTAGGGAAGCAAGAGAAGACAAGAAATGAATGTGGGGATATCAGGATTTAAGTGTAACAGTCCAGGTGGTTTTCAGAAGTGAACTGTGACTGGGGGAGGTGGCAGATGGATTGAGATTCCTCTCTTTGGTCAGGACATCTTCTGCAATCAAGTAACGAAAACCCAAGTCATACGATGGGTCTGAAGTCTCTAGGAGACTGCAAGACAATGCTGCTTTTGCTCCAGATAGGCTACGTTGCATCAGCAAGCAGTGTGACCTGACAGGTGTGGATTCGCAGAGAAAAACAGCTGGCGCTGGGACCAGGTATCTATACTAAAAGTTTAAAGGAGGTTATTTTGAATTAGCTCTGGCCTGGCCCCATAGACTTAATGACCATTAGGCTTTAGAGTTCACTCTCCAGTTTATTTTAGCCTGAAAGGAAATCTGGAAGTCCCAAGAGCACTTTGCAATGAAAACCAAAGCACAGTAGCAGGGATAAATGAAGATTCAATTGGAAAGTGCAGACCTGATCTCTGTAGGGAGTTTTCTGGGGACAAAAGGCTGTGGGCATAACCCCAGATTGCTGCAGGAGCAGAGAGAGGGAGCCCTCTGGCACCATCTTGTCCAACCTGCCTACAGGGAGAAAGACAAAAGTCCACATTTTTGTTCATTTTGCCCTTCCATCTTATTCTGAGTTTTTATTTAAGGAGCAGAGTTTGTTTTTTATTATCCTGGATAAAGTTGAGTGTAGCCCTTAGTGTATTGTATGTTCTCACTGCAAACTAAATCCACTCATAAATAAGAGTTATAAAATGTATGTATCATTTAGGAACAGAAGTGCATGCAGTCATTGTATAAGGTCTTTAAGCGAGATGGAAAGCACATTGCAAGGATTAAATATGATCTGAATAGATGAAATGAAAAATACAGGTATTTCTTCCAGAAAGCTGACAGCGTATAACATGCAATTAATTTCAACAGACACTAAATACCTTGGAGGATTAAAGCCACAAGAGAATACACATTACAGTAGTTCAAGACATTTTCTCTTTCAGTTTTGCAAGTCCAGTATGACATCTGAAAGCCATGTCAGTTCTTTCACACTAATCCAACCTTACTTGCAGTAAAGTACTGCAAAGTATACCATTTGTTTTACCTGTGAAAACTAACAATGTCCTGTCTTCACAGTACGTTCAGTCAAAGAAAACCTTCTGGTGATGTATTTGAGTAGTTTCAAAGGCTTTTGCATCACAACATTTTATAGGGAGTTCAAGGATTTCTGTTATCTGATGTAAGGCTTGTTTTTATAGAACAACAGTGTTTCTGAGGCCTGAAACACATTTAATAAAATTGATAGATCAAAGAAAAAAAAATTATAACTCCCCACGTGGATTCAATCAGTTTGAAAGTGTACATTTACTCAAACGAGTTAAGCTGATATAAATGAGATTTAAATCAAAGAAAGAATATCTTTTCAACATTTTGCACCAGTTCAGTTAAATCAGGTTAAAAGTAAATCTTAAGGCAATGCTGTGCAACTCTGTGCTTATATAAAGCCTGACTGACTTTTCCGGACAAAGTCTTTACTAATCAGCCACAAGTTCCATTGGTTACAACAGGACAACAAGCTTTTTTTGCTACTTCTGTGGCTCGCTTTGTAGGTCATTGCAGTGTAGAGCGCACCTGCATCTTCTAAGTTTCATCCTTCTTCTCCTTCTCTCTTTTAGTATGTAGTTAATAAGTGTTACAAGATTTCTCATTATGTGCACAAATTAGACCCAGGCCCTAGCAACAGGAAGCAAACTTCTGTATTCTTAAAATTGCCATATGTGAACACCATTTAAGGTAACTCGACATCGTGTCTTTTGTCTGAATCACCAATGCTGGATTTAAACTTACAATAACATCGTAACACAGTCTTTTGTCTAAACTACCAGATGTTTGATCTAGGTTCATGGGGCAACTGGATGCGTGAGGGGGGTCATTAAACGCAGAATCAATTGAAAAGCGAGAATACGTGATTCCAATGTGGAGCGGCATTAGTTGGTGTGCCTGAGAGCGCACAGATGGATTACGGAGATAGACCCCTCCCTCTGGGTGCTACCACGCACCACCCCGCCTGCCCAGCCCCGCGGCACGGGTGGGAGGAAGGTACAGCTGGTCAGCAGGCACCCGGGGGCCGCAACCCCCGACACCACGGGCCCCGGGGACTCTGAGACTGAAACAACCAAGGCGGTTGCTCGAGGCGACTTCCCTGCCGGCCCCGGCCCCGGCCCCGGCCGCGGCGCCCCCAAGGCACCCGCCATGTCCGGCCCGCATCCCCTAACCAGCGCCGCTCGGGCCTCGCCGCTCCCCGCCGCCGGCACTCGGAAGTGCGTCACTTCCCGCGGCCGGGACCCCGCCATCCGCGCCCCCGCCCCACCGGATGGTGCGTGACGCCATCGCGGCGCGCCGTTGCGTCTGCAGTCGCCGCCGCCCGCGCGGCTGTGCTGGTGGCCGCCCGCAGCATGGCCGTGGCGGGGGAGCCGCCGCCGCTCGCCCCGCCGCTGCCCGCCGCCGCGATCCCCTCCTTCGCCGTGGCCCGCGGCCTGGTGGGGCGCCGCTACTCCTGCCTGGTGGTGGCGCCGCACCGCAGGCACGTCGCGCTGGCGCCGCGCTACCTGGGCCGCAAGCGCACCGGCATCCGCGCCCAGCTCGACGCCGAGCTCCTGCGCTACTCGGAAAGGTGCGGCCGCGGAGGGGGCTGGGCTCGGGGGTGGCCTCAGCCCGCCCGGGGGCCCCGCGGCGGCCGGGGGGAGCGCCCCCCGCCCCGGTGGTGGCTGTCTCCGGCCTAACGGCTAACGGTGCCCCCCTTCTCCTTCCAGCCTTCAGGGTGTGCCGGTGGCTTACGACAACATCAAAGTGGTGGGTGAGCTCGGGGACATTTACGACGACCAAGGGTTCATCCACCTGAACATCGAGGCGGACTTCGTCATCTTCAGCCCCAAGAAAGGGAAAAAGCTGGTGGTATGTAAACGCATGGACGTCTCACGTAATTTTTTTTATTAAGTAATCAAAGCTTGGCTTATCTCTGTCGTCAGCGGAGGTCCGGGACTTAGGTGGAGTTATATTTTAGCTTATATTAGTAGTTTATTAGCGTATGAGTAGTTTACAGTAGTTTATTAGCAGTTGTAGTTTTTATTTTCATCTCTCTGTACTGTCTGTCCTCGTATTTGTTAAATTTATATATATTATATATTAAAATATTGTGTCATAAATGATTACGTATTATTAAATACTATATCATAATTTTGCATATCATTAATATCGATGCTGCTTTCTGAAGAGCAGATAATTCTCAAACAGGTGTGTGTGTTCTTATTTAATAGTGGCAGGAATGTTTAGGATGTTCTCAAGAGTTTTATTTCTTTCAAGTACAAGAGCAGTACAGCAAGTTGAAGCCTGCCTTTCAGTAAAGGGAAATGTATGGCTCACAGAACAGCTTTAAGCTTGTTAACACCCTTGCGTCAGTACTTGTAGGAAAAATAAGTTGAGAGTTGGCTTACGTTCGTTGTTGTGCCATACCTTTTGCAGCATAGCTTGTGTCTTTCTAAATGTGATTAAGAAATGAATGTATCCTCTTGCTGGGAAGAGAATGGAAAAACCCTCAGTGTCTTTCATTCATCCCTGGGGAAAACAAAGGTGAATAACGTTTGACATGCAAATGTGTCAGAAACCCACTGAACGGAGTACTTAAAAGCTATTTATGTGTCATCTGTGTCTTTAGCTGCTAAGTAGTGCTGTGTCAGGATGAGGGCTGTTTTAGGCAAGTAAATCAGACTTAAAATGGCTTTAAAGCAAAGTTGATGGCTGTAGTGTGAGGAAAGAGTTACCTGTTCTATTCAGGTACTCACTGTGGCTAAATCCCATGTTTTGACTTTCTTTGTTCACTTCTATTTTGGGAGGAATTGTATGAAGAGTACAGAGGAATAGCTTTGATTTTAATGAAGAAGAGTTAGCTTATTTGCTAGATAAACTGACTTTGTAACTTGTGCATATAAAGTCTTGTCGAAAAGTGTCCGTATAGGAAATTAAATATATATCATGCATGTGTGCCTTTAAAGGGATGATCTTTACTATACCTTCATATGACATTCTTTTTGTTTTTTAGGGTGTCATTAATAAAGTGGCCCCTAGTCATATTGGCTGCCTGATACATGGATGCTTCAATGCTTCTATCCCTAAACCTGAACAAATGTCAATTGTACAGTGGCAAGAGCTGGGGTTAAAAATAGGGGATGAACTGAAGTTTCAAGTATTGCACTTGGATTCTGATGCAGCTGGGGTGTTCTTCATTCGAGGAGGACTCACTAAAAGCAGGTATTGTGCCGTACTAGAGAATATTTTTAACTGGTTTAATGGGCTTGTTACAAGTTCAATGATCTGAATTAACATCTTAATCTTTAAGCTTTCTTATTTTTACACAAACCCATGTCTATATATAGCCTGTGTTAGTTATCTTAAACTAAACTTTCTAGCGTTAAGTGGAAATTTTCTCTGGAAAAGTAAGTAGATTTTTTTGAGCTTTGAAAATCTAAGTGTGCTCACCCATGAACTGTTAATTTGCATAAATAGTACATCTTCAAAATAACACCCCCAAATGTCTAGGGTAGCTGTTTTTATGAATGTGCATAGGCTTTTCAAGTGAAAATACTCCAGTTCCTGAACACAATGTTTACATCACTGTTTACACAGGCACACAAACACACACACACACGCGCGCGCGCTACATAACAACAAATAGTTATATGTGGCTGACTTAAATGCTTGCTGAAACATAAGAATATACTTGATCTCAAAGATGGTATGAGAAAATGCATCACCTTCCTCCTTTCACTTATACCTCTGAAAATTTTTAGAGCAGCTTCCTAAAAATCTTAGTAGTGATATCTTTAAAAGAGTTCATTCAGATGTTTTTGGTTTTTTTTTTAAACGGTCATTTGCTGAGCAATCTTTTCTACCAAAGTGGTTATGTTTTAAATTAAATGTACAATATGACTAATACTGACAAAATCGTAACATTTTTGGAGGTCTCTGGTGCTGGTTTTTTGTTTGTTTTGTGGGCTTTTTTTTTTATCTGTAAGGATGCTCTGGATTGTTTCAGTGACCTTACAATGAAACTTAACGATTTTGTCCTCAGTGCCTCTGGGGACATCTCTTCCTCATGGTTTTTAACTGCTTCTTTCCATATTTGTCTTCCTAGACATTTTCTCCAGTACTCTCAGCTGCAAGGTACCTGCTGGGTTTTTGGATTTTGTTTGGGGTTTTTCTTCTTTTTTTTGACTCTTCTGACATCACCTTTGTTTTAACTGTATCGACTTCAGCAAGGCAGTTGCTTGGTAAAAACAGCAGTGTCTCATGTATGATTGAACAGGTCATTGGCTGTGCGTGTTTGTGAATAACTTAAAAAAAAAAAAAAAAAGATTTACTACACAATGTGTAATTATGAATTAGTTTATGAGGGAGTACAAGAAAAGAGGAAATATTGAAATGGTCTGTACAGCATTTTAGAGAAGAAATTTAGGCTAAGATTTGAAAGAATATTGATCCTGTGGTAAGAAGGAATCTAGTCAGATAATACAAATTAAGCTGAAAGTATTAAACTGGCTTTATGATTTTCTGTAACTAGAATATCATGCTCCCCATTTGTTGTTGTTTTTAGCAAATGCTTATCTTTTATCTACTTAGTGTAAGTACTGTGTTTTAGCAAAGTTTGACATTTGACTGTGTGAGGTGCACTTAGATGTCTCTACTTAAGCTTATTTTGTGTATTTCTTTACAGCATGCGGCCCAAACAATCAGAGACCGTCACTGACAGTACAAATGGAGATGAAATTCAAAAGCGTGACCATCAGGAAAATGGCTTGAATGACTCTGGGAGAGATAATGTCACAGGGGAACGTCTACGTGAGACGGATAACACTGGGAGGGAAAATGCAGAAGAGCAAAGCGTTGATGCTGCGAATGGATTATGCGATGATAAAAACAAGAAAAAGAAGAAAAAGAAGAAGCATAAGCAAGAAGAACAGGAACATGTATTGCCTACCAGTGACTCCAGTGGTTACCAAAGTGACCATAAAAAGTCAAAGAAAAAGAAAAGAAAGCATTGTGATGAAGTTGAAGAAAGTGAATTACCTCAGCTGCCACAAGAACCCAAAGCTAAAAAGAAAAGGGACTAAAGTCTGAAGTGCCTTTCTGGAATAAGATTTCAGATGTTTTTGATAAGCTTTCAATAAAATCCCATTTTCAAAATGTGTATGTATATTTCTTTACTAAACTATCTGCCTTTCTAGGTGGGATGATGTTTGTGTGCATATGTGCACCAATAGCTTTAAATGCAGGAGTTTTTAAAGAAGCGATAGAAGAAACGGGATAGAAGCAATATCTGCCTRTTTTATTTACTGCAAAATAAGGCACAGAAGAACAGTGGAATGTAATTACAGCAACACATGCATCACCTTGGTATCTGCTTCCCAATTCCACGCATTAACCAGTAGCTAGTTACGATCTTTGTTACTCTTAATTCCATCTTTGCTGCTCAGTGTCTTGATTTTATAGGAGTAGATTAGGCTTACCTTTGGGGTTCTGGGAAATACACCTGAATTCCCAGGGGCTGAGAAGAGATTTTTTTTTTTTATTTTATTGTAGTAACTGGCCATGAATGCCTGTGATGAAACTCTGYAGCCTGACTTAAAGGTTAAGCAAACTTTTGAGTGTCTTGGATCTTTCAAAACACCTTTCGTGGTACTCTAGGAAAAACAGTATGATYAGTTGATTCAGAGCAAGCAGGGAAGGCAGGAGAAGATTAATGTAATCTAGTATAATGAAGTACCATTTATGGGTTAGAGTACCACTGAGATACRGGCTGATAAAGCAGTTGGTAATGGGACAGACTTTGATAGTTCATTTTTATGCATCAAGCTCATTGACTTCACAGTTTTCTTTTAAAAAATAAAAATAAAGTGCAACTCCCAACTTTTTGCGCTAGTTGTAACTTCCAAACACTGCTCTCTAGCAGGTACCTACTGTCAGTATTTTCCAAACTGTTGGAATTAATATTAGTGGAAAGTTCTGACAATGGGAAAATGACAGTCATACGTTACCAAATGTGCCTTTATTAAGAACTAATTCTCCTGGTGTACATGTATGATAATTTTTTGAATACCAGTACTTTTGGTTGCCAGCTCTTATCTATTGTGAGGAGTTCTGGGGAGAGCTGTGGTGTGACATGGTCTAGGCTAAGTCTTTAACCAAGGTAGGAGGCAATGACTACTTTGGTATTGATTTACCTATTACGAAAAGACATAACCGGCTCTTTGGAAGCCTTGTAAGTAAACAGCATGTGTGGGGAAACTTGCTGTTGTCTTGTCTGTTCTTAGGTGACAAAACATTTTGTGCTAATGATTATGCTGATGCTATTAGCTCACTTTACTAGGTTTATATACAGTGCCCAGTAACATACCCATTCACATTGTACATGTTCTGAATTTAAAGTGCGACAATACTTGTTCTAGGGCTCACTTTGTGCTACATTAATGTCTTTTATGTATCTTTAAAGCTCCAAACCTACCAAGACAAATCTAAATTTCTGTCTTCCAGGCTTGATGGCAAGCATGGCAGTTCATCATAGGCATTTTAAAGTTATTATAACACCATAAAGAACCAAGTTAAGAGGTTTTGAAGTCCTATAAGGTGAGCTTAAATAGCTGTTCAGGGGTAGCAGAAACTTAAGTATATCCTCTTTTGCTTGCTCTTCAGCATACTTGATATTGAAACCAGTTTCTGGACCGTCCTGAGATGAACATGAATTGTCCCTGTTGTGTTTCTACATGTGGCAGTGCTGACACTTGAACTACATGCAATTTCATGGATGCTGTCTCATCTGTCCATTCTTCCTGTACTGTGACAAAACATGAGAAGTTGGATAATGTGCTTGTAATGTGTTTGTTACAGCACGCTACAAGGTCAACTGAGGGCAGTATTCTGGTGTGTTAAACGTCGCAGAGAGTAACACAAAAAGTCCCACCCTAATGTGCTTAAACTTTAACTACACAGGACAGGCTGAAGGTTGGCACGTAATTTACAGTCAGTAATTATCTGTTAGCTTCCTTTTTTTTTTTTTTTTAATGGATTGATGTAGAGGGAAGAAGTTAGATGGGAAGGTATGGAGGATATATCAGAGATGAGGATCGCAAGTTCAGATATTTTTTGTTGATGCCTATGGCAATAGAAGGATGGGGGCAGTTGCTATTGCAGATGAACCAAAGACTGAGAGAGTCATATGACTTCATCCTTAATAATCATTACAGCTCACTTTCCTTTTAGGGAAGGGAAACACATCTCCAGTAGACCCACTGTTGGTGACAGACTGGAGAGCCAAGCCCCACCAGTTCATAGAACCAGCTTATAGCACGAAGAGTTTGTCTTGCTGTGTTCCAGCTTTTCGTCAGCGTGGAGAGAAGGGAGACGTTCGGGGGGGAAGAACTGAAGTTGCAACTAATGAATCAAGTAACATAGATAGTATAAAGGCTTTCAGCAGTTTGAATGCTCTTTTTCCACTTCTGCTGCTTTACCATTCTCTTACTGAAAGAGGATTGCTTACTGTAATTTAACAAACTATGCAGACTGGCTTTCTGAGGGTATTAACTTTTCTGAAAGCCTAATGTAATCTGTTTCAGTTTTGGACCTTATTTAAAGGCAGGAGTTTTTTGCCACACAAGTGTGGCCGGCACCCTCTTTGGTTTTCTTTCTTGGTTTACAACAGAAGGGAGCAACTGAAAAATAAATTAAAGGCAGGAGGTGGCAATTCATGATTGCTGAAAAAGTTGTTGCTCCAATGTTGCAAACAGTATAACATCTTACATTAAATTCTTGCTAGGTTAATATGCAACTGTGGTACAAAATACAATTTTAGATTCCTTTGCCTGACAGTTGTACAAAGCAGTTGACTGTTTTCTGCTGTTTTGTGTCTTTGGAAGGGGAAAAGTGAAGAAAAGACTTAAAAAAAGGAAAAGAAAAAAAAGTGCTTTTCACAGTTGGAACCAGTATTGGCAGCCTCACAGCTGCACTGTTGATGTTGCTGTAGACACTGTTTCGGCATTAGCTAAATATGGCAAGAAAACTTGGATTTTCAAAAGTGAAKTGTCACTCTATTCATGACTTTAAATCACTTCTCTTTGTTTTTTTTTCCCTTAAAAAAACCTAAGTTTTTTCCGATGCTTGAAATTAACAAAGGAAAGAAGCTGAACCTGACACTTTCCATGAAAGTTTCTCTGAAGTTTGATCATTATAAATGTTTAGCTCTCTGTGTTCTCTTGGACAACAGAGGAAGAGTTGTATTGAATTTTGAGTTGAGCCAAGATTTTTGAGTATCRAGAACAAACATTTGTAAAGCTTCCAGTGAGGCCAGGTGACTCCTTATTTGTTTGCATGGCCCTTCTGTTCCTTTTTTTCAGAGTGCATTCTAGTACAACTCACTTCTGTCACATAGCAAAGGAAGGTTAGAAGGTAAAATTGTATTTTGTTCTATAACTGTATTGATAGTTATACCAAAGTAACTATCAGGTGATCTAGAGAAAACATACGCTGTTTTTTTCCTGTTTCAACATTAAGTTGGCAATGAAGCCAAGATTCACTTCTGTCTGTGGTTGATAATCTTTTGTCTGTATTATGAAAAATGTAGTTCCAACTTAACCAGCTATAATAAGTTTCTAAAGCAGGGACTGCTTCTTTATAGTATTATAAATGTTTTGATTCTGCAAACATGTTTCTCAGTGTATCGCATGCCTTTGGCAGAAGAACAAGCACTCTTCGAAGGAAGTATTTTTAGTTCTGTTTAAAACAATTGTTTTGTACTCTCTGAAACTTGCAATGATCTGCAGCGTTAACTTTTGCTCTTTATCTTTTCCTTGCTTCTCTTAGAAACAAACTCTGTGCTTTTGACTTGGCAGTTTTCTGCTGCTTAAAATATGCAGCCCAAACAGACCAGTGGATGAGCTCTAGGGAAAGGATTTTTGAAAGGGCCTAAAAGTAAGCTAGCGGCCTTTTGGAAAACATAAGCCTTGATCAAATCTGCCTCTGAATAAACAGTTTGTCTTTGGAAGCATCCCACCCTTTGGTAGCCCTCAGACAGTACAGACCTTTGCTGTAAAAAGCAAGGGGGTAGTTATATACCCAGACTGTTGGAGTTGTATTTTTTTCCATATACCTATGAAAAGGTTATGTGATCTGATGCTCTCATGATTATTAGGGTTGGCTGTGAAAGGACTGAAAGAGTTTCATTCTAATAAGGCATATATTTTTCTTACGATAATGTTGATCCTATTCTGCTATTGAGCTTTCAGAAATTCTGTAATTTCAATAAATCCTGAAGAACTTCAGTATCCAGTAGACTTAGTCTGTTTATAGGGAGAGGATACTTTGCCTTCTGGATTCATGTGAACAAAAATAAGACTGAAAATCAAGCTTCGTACTTCTCCAACATTGTCAATAAATAAGTTTTTTACAGACACATCACGGTTTTTGTGTCCTTCATCATGACTTTACACATAACTAAGTTAGAGCTGGGTTAAATTCAGCTGTAAGTCTTGTAGCAAGCCACTCAGTTGACCTGATGTTAAGCGATTAGGAGCAACTGCAGCCTAGCAATGGCTTCAAGTTCCCCTGAAGCCAATTGTCCCAGGCAAAGAGATAGGAAAGAAAGAATGAGCTTTAGTTTTCCCACTTTAAGGACCCCTGCTCCAAGACATTGAATACATAGATGATCTCCTCCCATTTCCCAAACTGATATGTCTCTAGTGTATTATTGCTGCTGGAACACTTCTGTTTCAGCCAGAGACAGTTCCACTCAACATAGACTTCTTTGAGAAATCTATCTAGAGAAACAGCTAAAATGAACTTTATGTGCAGAAGGTGAGTGAACTGCAGCAGTTCCTAGTACATAGCAAAGAAACCTTATGAATAGAGGAAAGAATTTTGGTATAAGACTCATTATCAATACCTTCCTCTTCTATGGATTATTTTAGTGTATTTCGTATGACTAGAAGGTTGAGCTGTGACCTTTGGTCTCTGAAGCTATATAATATTTATTAATGCAGGTACCAAGAAATGACTGACTATTGCACTTCAAAGCTTCCTTGTTCCTCATCCCCTGTGCTCCCTCTTCCTTTATGCTTTCTTTCACTGGCGCCTTTAGTCTATGGGAATTTCTCTAAGAATATTCTTATTACACCTGAAATATGATGCCCCATTCAAGAGCAGGATTTCATTGTGCTGCACAAATTGATTGAGGAGAACCGTGTGTTTAAGAATCTCTGGTAACAGCCAGTCTGTCAGTACTGTGTTGCTTAGAAGCTCACATTAGGTATGGTTGATCCACTAGAAGTTTGGATACTGAAAGAAGCAGATCTTTGTCAAATACCTTGACTTGAGTTGCAATTAAGGTTGCATTCAGAAATGATATTGTAGTTCTACCTGCAAAACCATGATCAATGGGCATGACCTCATTGCGATACATACATACACAGCACACACAACTTCTGCTGAAGACTGGAGACCGCAGCAGTTAGTGGAATGCAGGCTGTGCAGTTACGGTCCCTGGTTTCATTGAAAGCATTTTGTCAAAACTAGTGTGGAATAACTCCCACTCATTCATGAAAATAGCTGAAGCCAGAGTCGTCTTGTTTTCAAGGAGAGTTGGACTGGGCTACGGTTGGCCTTGAAAAAGTCAACTAGTGAGGCTTGTTCATTACTGTGTATGAAGACACAGTCTGTGCTTTTATTTCCTCCTAATAAAAGCGTTAGTGTATGGCTAAATTAAAAATTCTGTATGGATCAGTCAAACCAACATTTAAAAGCTGGACTAAAAAGAAAGGCAAATTTATGCTGCATCAGTAATCATTAATATCAACATCAGTAGAAATAAGACATAGTCTTGGAGCACTATTAAATTTTTGCATCAGCTCCTTTTTTGTTTCAGATAACAAACCAGTGACATCTGACCCTCTTTCAGGGTAATGCCAGTTTATTACATTCGTGCTTGAAGACTCATTTTTTTTTCTCCAGAGATTTCATCAGCTCTCCATGGACTCAAAGATGACCAGTTTTTTGAAGCACTTTCCTAGAAGGACAGCTATTTGTCTCCCTGCTGGAAAAAAAAAAAAAAACACCCCAAAAACCCAACAACAAAATAAAAAGTGCACAGATGATGTAGGTATTTGTAGTTTCTTCATGGAGCCTGTCAACATTAGCTTGTAGCTTTGTAAAGAGGGGCACACCTTCACCTCTGGTGTATCTACATTCCACACAGAGAAGCAGTTGAGGACCTCTGCCTTTCCAAGAAATTCTATATATTGTGGCTAAAAATAAATACATGGAACAGTCTGCACTAGTGATGAATGGGATGTGCTGATAACTTGTCTTGATATGATTTTCTCGATGTTAAACTGAATTTAGCATGTGACCTACTTTATGTCTATTATTACTAAATACCATGTTTTCCTAGTTTTCTCAGAGGATAATTTCTGCTTCATATGTATAATTTCAAAATTCATCTTTTCATTTAGGATAGACATTAGTTAAACTTGAACTCTCATTTCCTTGGGCCAAGTGAATGATACTATGGACAGTTGTAAGGTTTCTGAAGTAGAGAAAAGTGTGCATGTATTATAGATTCAAGTCCATTTGCAAATTCATATTTTTACCCCGGTAGTATTAATAAAGTACTTACCAAAATATGCAGATGCTCACAGACTAGTTTGTGAGCTCAGTCATTCGTATTGTGATTATTTCCATCTCACTTCAATGCCTGGTTTGCAAAAACATTGTCAGAAATTATCCCAAAATAGAGCCCAGCATCATCATATTCATTCCTGATTTATATTTATCCTGTAAATCTGTGGTTGTGCAATATTATGATGACAAATGTGAGGACAAGCTGTTGCAAATAACTTTATATATCTTCCTATTAATTAAGTGTACCAAATGTCTTTTCTCAGGCAAAACAAATTCCCCAAAGGCTGTTTTCTCATTTTATGAACAAGTCTTAGAGATAGAAGAGTAATTACTGTATTTGTGAGACAGGCATTCAAATTTCTGAATTACACTTGAGGAAAAGATAGTTGAAAGATGTTTACAAACTGGATTGAATTCAAATACCGATAACAGCAATAAGAGCGCGCCTTATTGCATGAAGGAAGAATAAAAAGATTGCCAATTCTTAGCCAAATAGTAGCTGTGGATGTGAAGTGGAAAAAAATAGACTGAATACCTCTGCAATGTCTTGTAACGAGAGTTCTCACTGGGCTTGAGGTAGGTTGCAGTCTTAAACACTTTCAGGTTGCAATGCAGCAAGGCACTTAAACATCACCAGCGAGGGACCATAGATACAAGCAGCGCTTCTTCATATCATAAAGATTATGTGAAAACTTGGTGAAGGATTCTTTCTCTCAGCATTTTTCTATTGAACCCTCCTAATTCTATAATGAGAAATGTAACAGGAAAAAAACATATATTTTCATTTTCTGAAGCATTTTTAGTTTGGCGATGTTTTTTTTCTTGCCTCTGAGCAAAAACTATTCAGTAAATAATATTTCCAGTGGTTAGGAAAACTTGAGTACTTCAGGTTTTGTTTAGCTTTTCTTTTTTATTATTATTATCGCAATTATTTATGGTTAGACTTCCTTTGTTTCGTTACTGGAGCACACTTTGGAAAATGGTCTAAGAAAATTTAATTAATTTATGGAAAACTGACTAGGAGAGAAGGATTTAGAAAAAGAGAAAAAGCTGGGGATTTCTTCACAAACCCAGAGTAAAAAGGGTAAAATTTCAGTTTAAGTAAGTTTTTGAAATTTCAAAATCTTTCCTGAGAATAGAAGGAAACTTGAAGACTTCTCTTTAAAGGCATTTGTCTCTTCTTTCCACTAAGCATTTTCAGTCCATTCAAAATGCTTCTCTAGTTTTTGGAAGTGTGAGACATAACATATTTAAAATGTGCAAATAGTCATTTCAAATAGAGAAGTATTCCATTCTAGGTATCTGAATTACATTGTTAGGTAGGGAACCAAAAGGTTTTTTTCCTCCCAATTCATATTCTGGTGAAATTTACTGAATTTGTGTTTGTTTGGGTTTTTTTTAAATGTGTCAGAATGTGATTCCAAGAAAACTACTCTGATCCACTATGAATTTACACTTTATATGTCAAATCAATGTAGGACTTGGAAAAGTCTGGCTTGCAAAAGGGTTCTGCCTCTTCTCATGCATGCCACACGGTGGAGTATTGCTTTTTCTGTTGGGTTTTTTCCCCACATCTGTCATCTAAAGAACTCAAATCTTCTGTGAACTGGTATTTGATGAGAGGAAGTTTCTGGTGAGCGTTTTAGCTTCAGAGCATTATTTTCTATTAGTGCTGTGCTACTGGAGCAATTACAAAGTCCCTTGTCAAAGCCACAGAAGGTTCTGAATGATGAAGGACGCTTCTGCACTTTGTTGTACTTTCTGATTGCTACTGTTCCACCCTTAGACTACATTTATAATGGCTCTTTTAAATTAATAAAGTGAGTGAGAGCCTGCAGACTTACTTCATTGCCTTCTTTGTGACTTAGCAGGGTACTTCTGTATTACAGTTGACTGTAAAGAAAACTTGTTTATTCAGGTGGAAAATGAATTAATATGTAAAGCTGCATTTTTTTATCTAAAAGATATTTTAGCAGGATGAAGTATAATACAGCCACAACAGAGAGGGCTAGTGAGCTGACTGGAAGAGACAAACAGAATTTGTCATGTACATGTTCTGTATTTCAGCATCAAAACCTTTGTAAGCTACCCTAGCTGCTGTGACCATGCTAGTTTATTTTCTAGTTTTTGTATCTCTCAAAGTGAAGTTAATAGATGTATTCATCCAGTTTTTCACTCTTCATATTTCAGATTCTTTCCTTCTGTGGTTGTATAGGAAAAGAGGCTTGTGTAACCATGTTGTGAATACAAGCTCATGCAAATGCGGTGATCTGTAGGTGCATTTCTTTGTCCTTCCTTAGTAAATTTTTAGTTATTGGCCAATTTAGAGACTTCTGTCTACTTAACTGAAATCCTGTACGTTTCATGGAAACAAGTAGTTGGGCAGAGGAGAGAAACCATATTAGTTCCCCTGTTTGAAGAAAAAGTGACCTGAGTTCAGCTGTAGTGAGCCCTAACTCCTCTGTGGACGCCATGGCAATGGGGAAAGCTTCAGGCAGAATTTTGCACATTATTATAGAATCATAGCATCATAGAATGATTAAGGTTGGAAAAGACCTCTAAGATCATCAAGTCCAACCATCAACCCAGCACCCATGCCCACTAAACCATGTCCCAAAGCGCCACATCCACACGTTTTTTGAATGCCTCCAGTGATGATGACTCCACCACTTCCCTGGGCAGCCTGTTCCAATGCCTGACTACCCTTTCGGTGAAGAAATTTTTCCTAATATCCAATCTAAACCTCCTCTGGTGCAACTTGAGGCCATTTCCTCTCGTCCTATTGCTTGTTACTTGGGAGAAGAGACCAACACCCGCCTCTCTACAGCCTCCTTTCAGGTAGTTGTAGAGAGCGATAAGGTCTCCCCTCAGCCTCCTTTTCTACAGGCTAAACAACCCCAGTTCCCTCAGCTGCTCCTCATAAGACCTGTTCTCCAGACCCTTCACCAGCCTCGTTGCCCTTCTCTGGACACGCTCCAGAACCTCAATGTCCTTCTTGTAGTGAGGGGCCCAAAACTGAACACAGTATTCGAGGTGCGGCCTCACCAGTGCCAAGTACAGGGGCACGATCACCTCCCTACTCCTGCTGGCCACACTATTCCTGATACACGCCAGGATGCTGTTGGCCGCCTTGGCCACCTGGGCACACTGCTGGCTCATGTTCAGCTGGCTGTCGACCAGCACCCCCAGGTCCTTTTCTGCTGGGCAGCTTTCCAACTGAGGGGATGGGAAGGGAGGCATCCTTAGCTCTGGTGCTGGGGAAACAACTTGGTTTTGTCTTTACTGTACTCGGGGTTTTTTTACAACATGTAATTATGCTGTGTTTATTCACACCTCTGTTTTTTCTGAGTTTGCTGCATACTCATCTATTCTCCTTTGCTTACATGGGACAAAGAGGCTGAAAAGTCCATGTTAGTCCTCAGTCCATCGAGGCATTTTAGTTTTCACATAAGGCCACCTGTTAATCAGCAAAAGCTCAGTATTGATCATGTCAAGTCTCAATGGCTGATGTAAGACCTGGAATTAACATTTTAAAGAGTGAATTGGAGGTGGGGGAATTTCTCTGTGTACTGCCAACCTGCATAGGCTGCTGTGCTGTGACAATGCCACCTGTAGGCACATTTGAAATATATTAATGTAAAAAGAGTGACATGAGCTGACACATTTAGCCCCGTGCACTATACCAAAGTAAAACACAGAAACTGTCCTGGCAGTTGAGACCATAACCCACTTGACTGCACTGAACTACAGTAGTGTAAGGGTGTCTTCAGTGCATCTCTGTAGAGCTTCACTGGCAAGGTTAAAAGGTGTCTTAAAATCCTGCTTAGCGTGTTGAGTGATGTTCCCACTCTACCTGAACATAAATCCATGTGTTTTACATGTAAGCAATGTACCCATTAGAATCTTGCAGAAAAGGTGGATAACAAAACCTTCACCTCCAGTAATGAATAACATTTTGAGAGCAAACTGAGTTCTGCTTATAGAATGGTTGTGGGGATTTGTCTTTGGGGGAGATTTCAGGCTTGTGTCCTTTCTGCACGTGGGAACTCAAAAACAAAAATGATCAATAAGACTCTGCCATGTACGTGGATATTGGGGATAGAAAATGCAACTGTGCTTGTGGTATGTCTGTGCTCTGGAGTGGATGTGTATCACTACATCTGGCTCAGATTGCTTCAGGCTTAGTCATGAAAAGTATCCATTGACTTAATTTGGGAATTGCGTGATTTTTAAGGTTAACTGGAATTAAGGGGATTCTCTACAATCTCAAATATAAAAAGACTAATTCATAACTTTAGAAGCAGCATTGAATAAATCTGCTATGAAAGACAGCTAATGGGAAATAATGGAACTGTGCACTAGACTATGGAAGATGTACACACTGCTTTCTAGTGGAATGCGATATTAAAATTAGTGTAGGACCCTATCAAGAAAAACAGTCTATGTGGGACCAGTGTTCATGCAACTCTGCTTATTAAAACTCTAGAAAACAGAAGCTTTTCTTTGAGAGATACCATTCATCCTTAAAGACTCTCATTCTGTTGGTCTTACTAAAAAGTGCCTTTCACCACTGAGCAATTTCATCTGCTCTTATTCTTGAAACGCCAACAATATATTTTGAAAAAAAATCTTTTAAAAATGTCTTTCTGCAAATAGTCTTTAGTGCTAGCAAATTGGCATTGTTTATTTATTTTCAGGTACAAAATTTAATCCAAACCACTTCTTTTTCCCTTTGTCTGAGCTGGCAGATTTTGTGTTTRGAAAAGCTTTGCACACAAATTAAAAGGGGCGTAGTATCCACACTATTTCAATAAAAAATTAATAGACCGTTTGTGAGATCAATACTAAAATATTGTTTAAGCGACAAATAAAGTAAATTCTTAGTTTTGCATGTTTGTGCGATTTATGTAGTATGATTCATAGTACTATGCAACAAGGCCAAGATGGGGAATAGCAGAACTTCTGCTGAAGGCCTGAAGCTACGACAGTTAGGAGGGTATGGTTAGGAGGTTACAGAAGAGTAAAACTTTGATCTCAGTCTGCTCTTTATGACATAAAGTATCAATTTTATCAGTTTCGGAAGAAAAAGGAATGGTATCATCCTAATGTTTTATGCTAATTTGGACTGAACGTCCTACAGTATTATTTTGGCACTGTGCTAGTGGTGTGTCAGCTGTCTCCAGGGGCCCTCGTCAAAAGCAGAGGAAAGTCTTCTGCTGTGCCAATACTGTAAAATAAATAACATTCTCAGAAGATTCATACAGAGCTGGAGCACAGAGTGTTACTAGTTGCCATAAAACAGACAAAAAAAGGGTTGCATTCTGAAAGGCGAGACTTAGGAAATGACTGAATCCAGGGAAGGATAAGTTTGTTGATCTGGAAACATCATTTGAGAAAAAAATGATGAGCAAGTGTCCAACAGTTTGGAAGTTATGAAGGGACACATGTCCAAAATGCAGATCTATATCTGAACTTCTTCCAAGCACATTTAACTTTGTTTGGTCTGGAAATCTCATGAATCTGAATTGTGTTTTAAATTTACACTTATCAGTATTGGTTTTGCTGTGGCTGGATAGTAAATAAATGCTATCTGGAGAGCCTTTTTTCCCTATATTGATACTCTCATTTGTAGCTGAAACTAGTAAGTGAAATAGTGCATTACTTACTTTAAAAAATAAATAAATAAATGACAAGCCCCACATGTATGCATTTGGGGGTGACAGCTAAAGTCCTGTCTAGTTTCCCTGTGAGTTAAGTTTTGCTACCCATTTCTGAACTGTCATCTCTCTTTTCGTCTCTCTTCTCCACCACCCCTTGTAAATCAGAGTGCAATCAGCAATTCCAAACTGCTTACTGTGTGCCTACAGATATTTTAAGTGTTGCTTAATGAGAGGTCAAACAGCTAATCATAGTCACTCACGCTGTAGGTAATTTCAGGCTATGCCAGGGACTTTGCCACGTGCTCCACCAGCTGGATCCCGCTGTGGAGGATCAGGGGACTGTCGGGGTATGCTGCTGCCCCCATCCAGCCTGCACCCCAGCTTTCCTTTCCCTGGGCTAGAAGTGTACACATAAGCCCTATCTCAAATCAAAGAATGATTGTAGCTGGAGGAATGTACACTATCCAAGAACTGACTATATTCCAGCTTAATTAAAATTCTGAAATAATGAAAAAAAAACAAAGAAAGGAAAACTTAGAACTGTCATAAATTGGGAGGGAAGCTGGCCCTTTGATGTCCTCCTTCATATCACGCTAAACATGTAGTCGTAACATATGTCTCAGTAACATAAATGATATTTCATCATGTTCCAGTCATTAGCAGCTACTCCTGAGACAGGAGTTGGATGAGGCAAAATGAATTTTTGATAATTTTGAGAATGTTAAGAAAAGTTCTTACCTGGGCCAGGCCAAGGGCAGGCTTCCAGGGCAAGCCAGAGGGTCACACACATACAAGCATCCTGCGTGCGAGGAGACCATACCTTGGACCCTGTCCCACCTTTGTGAGTCTCATGCAGGTTTTGGTCAGTGAGTGTCAGCTTTAGGAGGATTTGACAGTGATACGTGTTATACTTTTTTCTCCTCTTATTCAGTTTTAAAATTGCTGTTTAGAGCACAGTATGTTATAATTGATTTATAGTACTAGTATAATGTCTTTCTTCTAGAACTGTTTCTCACCTTTCTATTTACTGGCTCGTCTGTGTTTCAGGTGAGCACCATCCCCAACTCTCGTTTTTGGTCCCATTCACTAGGTGCTCTTTCTGTCACTCTATTTTTCTCAGCATGACCCCAACAAATTAATCCTATTTCTTGCCATCTTTAAAGAATCACAGATTTCCTTTACTTTTCTAATCATGAACGCCTGGTTTCTGCAGCTGAAGCAGAAGTTAAATGGGAATCCCCATCTGTATTTAATGTGCACTTGGCACAATGCCTCTGTTATTTCTTTAAAATTATTTCTCCCTTTTAAAAGCCAAGGTTGAAAGTCTAGTCTTGACCAAGTCAATAGGATTTTTGCCATAGAGTAGCGGTGCTACAGAAATCAACCCCAGAATCTGAGCAAGTATATTTTTATTGTTCATTTTTATCTATCAACATCAGGTTGCCTCTTGATTTCTTCATTACTGTCTCCTTAACAGTACTGAATTTTAATATTAGAAAATAGGCTTGGCTTAAGGTGTTCAGTCAGTTACCAGAGGTGGAAATAAAGCTCATGGAAGCCAGCTTATTTTAATTTCTTCTTTTTAGGCTTAAAGAGTTTTTTATCTTTATGCATAACTGAGAAAATGTCTCTTCTACATCCTCCATTTTTTTTTCCTCTAAGAGAAAGAGGAAGAGAAGATTTTTTTCCTCATAAGAGAAGCCTTTCCAATTTTCTATATTTACAGTGTAGATCCACCAATGTCTTGCTTTGCATGCTTTTCCTGTTCCTTTTCATAATTAACAAATTTATTTACATAGGAAAATTGTTTTTTACATTCTCCAGTCCTTGTAACTGATCATGCATGAATGGCAATGGTGCTGTTTGAGATCACAAGAACCTAAATAGCAAATTTTGAGGTAAAAACCAAGCTTATGTRCCTGAGGATGCAGCAAATAGAGGAAAATGGCCATAGTCTTCATTAGAAAGTATCAAGAGAGTCAACTGCTCTGTAACAAGGAGTGTAATTCTCATTGTGGGCACATGGAGACAGTAAAAGGTCAGTCTGTTATGGTTCTCTATTTGAAGATGTTGGCTGGGTAGCAGAATGAAATAAGCTCTCTTCTTTCTCCTGTGTAGTAGAAAGTATCTCCATTCCCCTTTATGAACATGTAATTAGCAGCGTCAAGCCATTAAAATGCTCAGCACAAAAAAGTCTCTGCAGTCCCTATTCTGGTGTAACATGATGTCCTTTGTTCCTACACAGTAACAGATGGCATATTACTTGTCTTTTGCTGAAGTACTTGCTTTTGGAGAAAGTTGAATGTTGGTAAAGGGAACTTCCTTGCCACAAAATGATGTAATTTTATTTAAAATTAAAAAAGAAAATAGATGCATAATTTTCCTACCTGTGTCACCAAGTGGTACTCTTTGACAGGCATTTCTGATGCTCAGCTTTCTCTCAGAATAACTTACTGATTATTTCCGTGTACTGAGTGCAAAGGAAGTTATGGTTTAATCTCTGGCTGACTTCTCAACATCGTATCTCGTACAGCTTTCACATCCTCAGGGATCTGTCCTGAACCAGAACATTGTTGCTCTAGTTAAAACAGAAACACACCCCCCTACCACCACCTCCTCTCTCTATTTTGGTCTTGATTTTTCATTCATATTTAAGTTGGGTGTTATTTTGGCCCTCCAGGATCAAGTCAGTTGTTTGTGCATCCTGCAATAAAACCCACCGAGCTCTGCATCTTCATGTAACCCTGGCTGCTACAAAGGAAGGACTAGGCAATGGGGATACTCCATATTCGATGTCAGCATTGTTCAAATAGGGCAGGTGCCAGCAAAGGTGACTGCGAACCTGAGAGCCCACAGCAGGCTCCTGTGCAGCTCATGGCCTTGTGTCTAAGGCAGTTTGAGCAGCTTGGCAAGCTTGCTGAGAAACCTGCCAGTCCTGCTGTGAGGTTAGCAAGCACATCAAAGTGAAGACACCAGTTCTGTTTTTTAAAAAAGTGAGGCAAATGCTCAAGAACTCAGTTGCATGAATTATCTCAGAGGAGCATGGGGTAAGAAAAGAAAAACAGATGAATACAAAGAACTCAGCCTAGAAAAAAACCTGACACTAAACTCTTTCACCATCAATACTTTTTCCTTACAGCTTGATTTGTTATACCTTTCTTGTATCAGCTTTCTCTTTTAATTCCATTTCCCCCTACATATTTTGAAGTTTGTTCCTTATTTTCTATCACATTTTTCTTTTCTTTTTTTCTTTCTTTTTTTCTTCTCATTTTCTCTTTCTTGGGATCTGGAGAAAGTAAGTTGTGAATACCTACAGAGCTCCTAGGTATGATGGTGACTTACATTAGTACTGAGTTAAATTAAGGAGGAAGCTTAACAACACTTGTGGGGTGCCAGCTGCTGTGGCAGAGAGGGGATCGCACGGTGTACTGGCCTCTCTCTTATATCAGCCTCTCTCTTTGACCATACATGTCATTTAGGAGGCCACTACAATACCAAAAGTTCTTTTTCATGTGACATTTTGTGTCTCTCTCAAACAAAAGGGCTTCTGGGAGCAAAATGTAGAAGAGGAAGAAGTAGGAGAAAAAGGATTTCATTGCAGGCATCCTCACTTCTAGTATTTCTATTCCATGTTCCTAAAGAACGTGTAAATAACAATACCCGCAAGCTTTACTCATGTGAAAAATAATCCTAAACTTAATGTAGAAACACTGTGAGCTTTGATCAGTTCTTGAATTTGCTCCACAGCAGATATTTGGTACCCATATGCTGGTAAAATACTAGTGTATTTTAACTGTCCTCCAGGCTGCCTCTTGTGCCTTCACAGTCTTTGTAATTGTATTTGACCCAGAAAACCAGCATATTCTTGTCACCGAGTTCTCCAAAATGTAAAGCAAACAGAGGAATTCCCAAGTGATTATAATTGAAATATTTTTTACTAAATGTCAACGTGGTCTCTCATAAAACCAACAATCTGATGTGTTTTTCCATACTTGCAGGCTTCAGCCATTTGGTGTGGTAATAAACATCCCCAAATTTTATGTCATTGATTGTTTGGCTTCAGCGATCATGAAATATGGAAAACAAAATGAAGGAACATAAACCTTGCCTGAGATTTATTTGGAGACCGTGTGTGAAGCATACCTGGCTTTTCATACTTATCATAACACCTGACAGAAGGGACACATTCAGCCTTAGCCATGTCTAGTTTATCTTGTCAGTGTCTGAAACAGACAGGGGAAACCTTTCAAGGTTGTACTTCATAAAATTGTAACCAGACTGATAAATCTGTTTATTTTGCCTTTAAATGTGCCCTGGTTTCCATAACAGAGACAGCTTGCACGTATGCTGATGAATGGTTACTCTCCCATCACAGACCTTTATGGACACTGCCAAGAAACTTGTTTTGTGAATTCCTCAGCTTCTTTTTTTTTCTTTTATTTTTCTTTTTTTTTTTTTTTCCTTTTCCAGCACCTGAAAACTTGCAACTGGCCTGGCTTGAAAGCTGCCTTGGCAATTTTACTAAGGCACTTACTTTGATAGCTAAAAATGACCTTGAAGAATGATTAATACTGTGTGGGGGTTGATGACATAAATCTGTTAAAGTGTGCCTGATGTACAACTTCACATGCAAGAATGTTATAGCCATATTCCTGTACTAACGCAGTGACATTGAACAGACTGTAGCAGATATAAAATCTACAAAACAAGCCCCCCAGCCCAAAGGGCTTGAATTATTTTTTGAATTTGTTACCAACAAAATGCTTCTGGTAAGAGAATATATACTTAATGAAAAATAACAGACAGTGGTCTTAAGGTACATTGGGATGTGTTCTCTAACTCACATAATTCTAGTGGTTGTTACTGAGAATGTAGGTACTTGCCTCAGGAGTGAAAGAGTCTGTACTGTACTGTTTTTAATGTGAAACAACAACAAGACACAGTTAAAAAGGGAATACAAGCCTAATTCAGCTGCACCAAGAAATATATCCATCCTTTGTCTTAAATGTATCTGTGCAAAACTGTCAGTTGCTAGTCATTTTGGGTGTACACATTTAGAAGATACAGGTTCATTCCTTCCTAACCTAAAAAAAAAATAAAATAAATCGCAAGGAGATAGAAGAAGGAAGGATGTATTTAGTACTGGACTGGTAAGAAATGAACTGAAGTTGCTATCCCTAACCAGAGAAAATGCATCTCTTACTATTTTGCCTTTGTGACTATGGGAAATTAGCTGAATAATTAGATTTGCAGCGGAGCAACTGGGGACAGTTTCTACCTAAGAGGTCTCAACAGTAGCTCGCACTGTGCTTAATCATGGGAAATTATGTTGATGATTTTTTTGCTGTATATTGACAATGAATCTCTAGCAAACACTGTTTTAGCCCAGTGTGATTTCCTCTGACTTCATAAAAATTTTGGATAGGCTGATGAGGGGGAGATGAGTATTCTAGAAGTGCTTAAAATACAGACCCTCTGTGCCAGGTCATTTTTCCATTGTGTAGATCAGCCAGCACACTTCCATTTACAGCCTCATCCCTTTCACCAGCTCCCATGTCCGCCAATGTTACAGGTCTTCATGGCTGCACAAAGCTGGAGAAGCCTCCAACTGCAATTTTAACAATAAAGTAAAACAAACATTCTCAGCATAAATAGACCATTTTATTTTCCATGTCTGACAGTTTGGCACCTTTCACAGCACTAAATTAACTTAAAACATTCATCACTACACATGCTTTGAGAGAAGCAAAACAAGTACTAAGTAGGATTTGAGACTTGGTAAACTTTCTATTTAAGATGAAACAATCATTTAAACTGACAAGAAAAGGCTGTGAAAACAACTCAGGAAAATAGCTTATTTCTATTTAAGACTCAGCAAATATTAAGAGAACAAGAAATGGTACTAAAACGGGTGTTGTGCTCTTCTGTAAAAATAATAAAAGAATGACAAGACTGATTTACGTGAAACTTTGTAAAACCATTCTGCATCTCAGCTTTTCCCAAACTAGAACTTTGTATGCCAAGTTTCAGCTTGAATCGTTTTTAAGGAAATTGTTCCTTAAAGTATGAGAATTATATAATGAAGTAGTCATATCTTAATCCTAAGTACAGTTTCATATGTGTCATTTTTTGATAGAACAACGTATAATACAAAAAACATTTGAGTGCAGAAAGAATGTACACATTCTATTAAAATTGCAGTGTGTGCAGAAACTTAAAGAACCTTAATATGTTAAAGCTTTAAATCATGCTACTGTATCTATATCCCAGGAGATAGATTCCTACAATACAAAACTAACATTAACATTTTTGCTAATGCTTACTAGCCTGACAAAAAGCTTCGTATGATTTTATGGGAGGAGAAGGTAAAAAGCCATTTGTCGTATGTTTTTGTGGAAGTAATAGTTCATAAATTAAAAGGAAACCTAGCAATTCCTCTTAAAAGATGAATTTGCATGGCTCATGACAATCCACACACATTTTGGCTCTGTTTAAAATTTTCCAAGTGATTCAGGCTAAGTGGAGATGCTCCAATAATTTTGGATTTAGTTCATCAATATCAATTTTTTGAGACCTTGTTGGCTTTCCATGACCTGGGAGTCTCTGCTCAGTTACACCTTGCTGAAACTGCATAATGGTTTTCCTCTACGGGATAGATAAATAGCATGACTTGTCTGACTATAAAGAAAAAAAAAAAAMAAAAAAAATCCCCCAAAACCAAAACATTTTATTTGTGTTCTTGCACAGGAGGGTTTCCAAAGTGGAAACTTCTAATAAACCCATGTATTTATCACAGAATTTAGTGTTACTGAAGTTTGAAAACAATTTGTCATATTCATGTTCATGAAAACACAGAGGTTTGTTGCTAGGATTTTTACTTTTTGCTATCTACTTAATATCTATGCTTATATTAAAAAATAACATGAAGGTGACTAGCAATACTTTTATTCAGCCTAGAATTCTTTAGGGGTGCATTACAAAGAGCAGTGGATTTGGATCTTATTCTAAACTCTGGAACGTGACAAACACACTTGGAACAAAGAGCTAAAAATCTGCTGTAAAAATGTCTGCTTTGATTTTCCAAGTTCAGATATGAAAAAAGCAGGATGAACAGTGAAAAATGTAGCTGACTAAATTGCTTCTTCAGCATTAGTAATTTAAAGTGTTATGAACAGTTCAGACAAACTAGCCTTCCCTTCAACAATATAAATGTCTTTTATACTGTCAGTTGCACAGAAATATGTGGAATCACCTTGTTTTTTTGACATGACCTTTGCTTTTGACATCTCTGAATCCTTACTTGTCTTTCCTATTATTTGTGTTTTAACCAACACAAAATAGCCAAATATATGGATAATCTAGTTCATCCCTACCAGAATATAAAAATCCAATCGAGGACCAGATAGAAAACCACCTCAGATTTTTTTCCAAAGTGTGTCTAAAGACAGTTCACTWCTCTGACAGCCTCACTCATTTAAAGCACCAGATTCACACAGTGGCTTTAATTCCATCTTGGAGTGATGTTGAATAGAGGATTTAAGTGGGGTTATATTCTGTTTTATCTGATGCTTCTGTCCAACCTTGCTGTAATCCCCTTCTTCCCTAATCACTGCAAAAAGAGATATTGTATTATAATCATAGGGAGGGGGAGGGAGAAATAAAAATAAACAGCGACATCTGTTCCTAAGTTCTCCTTTTCTCTAAATTTCTCTATTACTTCACTTTTCTGTGTGTTTCTCTTTCAGCCTAAAAGAAATACAAGACCCTTTTTTTCCCCCCTTTCTATATAATTTTATATTTTTGGAACCAAGAAACAGAAATATATGTTGGCACTATTTTTTCAAGAAAACAAAGTAATAAAACTGTGTGGTGCCATGTGAGATAGACTGAAATACCACTTGTCATTTTTTGACTACATCACTGCAACCATTGCTAGGGTAATACTGCCACTTCTCATGTGTATCTAACATCCACCTAAAATGCTTTGAAATCTCAATTTTGTGTCACTTCTTTCAATATCACCTCTCTTTAGGCTCCCTGGGAAATAAGTATTCAATTTATCTTGCCAAATTTGTGCCAAATCAAGTGCTCTTAGATACTTTGCAAGGTCATTAGGATTATCCAGATCCAAATAAGATACATGAGTCAAAAAGGAATATAGTATATCTTTAAAACCACACTTATTTCAAGTCAGGGGTTTGGTTTTGATCCTCTCACTTTCTGTTGCGTATTCCCACGGTGTTACATTTAGTGATGCCATCCACAAACTGGAGATCCTCTGCCTCTGCGTTCTTTGGCATTAGCTGTTGGGACGACTGCTTTGTGCAAAAWACCCTGTACTCTGTAGACATATTCGGGTTTCCCACCTGCCATGCCACTATGATCTAGGCCACTCTTGGCCTAGGCTGTGACCCCATCAAAAAGTGTCTTTTGTCCGCTATAGATCAGTAAGAGAAAGCAATAGCTGGTAGGAGCCAAACGCACGCCWTCCTCTAGCTGAGGGTGGACTCTGCTCTCAGTAGAGGGCAGCACTAGTACCAGTCTAATATAAATTAACCAGAAAAGACTATTCTATAAGCTTGCCAAATGCATTAACCAGCCCCTTATAAATCAAAAACAATGAAAAAAACCAGCCTAGAGCAGGACTTCTGAATGCATTCGCAGAAGGCATCTCTTATCACGGTGGCACAATAAGAGCATGGCCTGAGAGCTATTTTTAATTATATAGGCCTGGTATAAAGCACCCAGAGAGATGGGATTAGTAAAACAGGTTAGGAAGAAGTCTCCAACAGCAGAGATTTTTAAATGACAATTGTGTTAAATAAATGTCCTGGTCAAAGTGGTTGTAGTGCTGTGGGTGTCTAACATACTGCACACTGTTCAGTCAGCATTAATCCTATCAAACTGGGACATTAACTTCTACTACCACTCTTAGGAACAGCAGGAGTCCTTCAGTCTTGTCCTTTTTATGGCTTTATGTTGGTAATTATCTTGTCAAAGTTTGGTTTGCTCCAGAGTTTCCATCTTTTTTAATACTGATTAAACTCCACTGCACCCCAGTATGTGTTTCAGCACCACAGCTGTGAAATTAGAGAAGGATTTCCAGATGCAGGTTTAAATGGCTAGGAAGCAAAAATGGACTAAGTCAATTACAACTACCTCGTCAGGCCATCTTGGAGGCCTACTACTATTATCCACACAAGTAACATTCGGCAAACTATCCACTTAACTGGCTATAATTTTAAAATCTCCTTCCCCGTGAGACTAGCTGTAAAATCAACATGTGCCAAAGCACCAGGATTTAGTTCCAAAAGTACATGAGAACCTCAGTCAAAATGCTACCTCTAAGCTTGATTTTGAATATGAAAATCAAATATTTCTGCTTCATAATTATCACAATTCCTTGGTACCAATTAATTTTGTACTGCATACGTGATCTGGAAGCATGGCTGTATCCACGTACCACACCACAACCAAGTGACTGTAGACCTGGGCTCCAGAAGTTGTCCCTGGGCGGTGTAACAGCAGCCAGCTCTGGGTGCCCCTCCCTGCCAGGCACTTGTAGCTGTGGCAAACGGAGTTTTCTTGTTGCTCTCATTTTTCCATTCCCATTTTTTAAAGAAAAACCATTGCTTTAAGAAAGCAAAGTTGCCATTTTTCTGGACAATACCGGGTTCCTAATTGCTTAAACACATGCCGTCCTGCAGGTCTCCGACCAATATAACTGACAAGCAACCTTACGCATATATATAACAAACTCACCAGGTTTTAAGTTAAAGTAAAGTGAGAAAAACTAATTGGCTGAAGGGTAAGCATAATAAATTCTGGGGAAAAAGTGTAGCTGATCCGATCATAAAACAACCAGAATGAGAATGTGCTACATAATAAACTAAGTGTTACTGTTTTCTACAATCACTCAGGCCCTGCATTTTGATTAATTGCAGATTCCGAATTACTGAGAAAATGGCAGTTAATTACCCCTAACACCTTTGCAGGAACAGCTTGGAGGGGACTATGAAATTAGCACTCTGAAGTCTGAGTTAAATATATCATTTTAGCTTAATGGAATTTAATAATATTGTAATTCAAATGTATGTTGCACAAAATTAATAGCTTTTAATACTGAAATACCTTTATTTGATCTGTCCCATATTTTATGCACACTGACATTTATTGATTTCTTCTGAAACAACCATCACTTCCAGAAACTGGAGGAGAAACTCAGGAGCGCGTATTTCAGGCGGGGTATTATTCCGAAACCAGCAGTCGCGACAGAGGTTTGATGTGCTTATCCTGATAGCTTGGCTGACTTTTTCTGCCCTGTCTTTAACTCTCCCGGGTTGATTGTAACCAGTTATAATTCCAAAGGGCTGAGCTGTGGTTTTCCACCAGAGCCCTCGGAGGAGGGTACGCAGCGGGAGCCCGGCGGGACGCCGAGCCTGCCGGCCGCTCGGACAGAGCCCTGCCGCAGCCGCACCAGCTCCCAGTAGCTTTGCTGGAAGAGCAGCCGGTGCAATCCTGTCGTCTCATGGTACCGCGAGCAGCCTTAGAGTTGCTCTATAGTTTAACATGGTGAGCTGTTCAGACAGCAAGTAGAAATCTTCCGGAGATTAAGAAAAGGAGGCTGTGGTAAATCCCACTCATTCCACAGCTGTATCTGTGATGGGCTTGGAGTCACAGCTGGCCATGGAAAGTTTTATGGAGATTTTTGGAAACGTGGGATACGCTGAAATTTCATCTTTTTAACAAAACCCACTGGGTGGCGCTAGGCCGTGTTTATGGCAGCTGTAAAATCAAATCCTCAGTTCTTCTCCAGTCCGATTACAACCCGCACGTTATTCGTTAAATTGTAATTTGTTTGGACATAGGGGAATAGAAAAATAATATCTGATGTCTATTTACAGTTTGATAGACTCTATGAAAATTAGAAAGGAATAATTAGGCTAATAGAAAACATATGCCCAAGAATTATCAAATATGTCAGTTTAAATAACAAAAAACCTCAAGGTAGTCAAGTTGTCTGAAAAATATTGCACTAAATTTTATACTTAGGAAAATCCATTTACATACTAAGGAAAAAAATAGAAAAGTGTGTTACAGTGCCTCCCCACATCCAAATCAGAATCACTTTCACACAGTGTTGGATGCTTTTCAAATTCAGAAGATAGCATGATTTCCGCTTACATCACGGCAGCAGAAGCTTTGCAGAGTCATCTCAAACCCAGATCCGCATCATTTATGCATCCTATGTTGTCCTTTCAGTTCAAAATTTAAGAATACTTTGTGAGTCTTTAAAATAAAATCTCTTCCATGTTTGAAATACCCAAACATGTAAAATATTGGATGAAGCCTGGATTTAGGTCCTTTAGTTCAGAAATACTATCTGTAGAATGTGATTCATTCAAGGAAAGAAAGGATTAGTAATTAATTTAGAAATAAATAAAACACTGTATTCACCCTGCAAAATCTGTATACAACTTTCAGTAGGGACAATGGGACGGTATGAGCAAGCATGCAAGCCCAAATATAAGGGTTGCTTCCAGACATCTACCTTAAAAACAGAGGTAATAAAAAATCACTGAGGGCTAAAAGAGGACCAAGAAATACACAGGGTTATTTTATAGTTGAAAACAAACACATACGCAAAAAAGTGCCAAAGTTTAAATTACTTGCCAGGAGTAAGAGCATCTTGGAAAGGTATTTAAAAAGGCATTTGCACAAAGGGGGCAGATACAGAGGTTGTATTTTATAGATTTTTACATTTGAAAAAAACATTGTGGAAAAAAAGGTGGGGATGACCCAATAGTTTCATTCCGAGACTTACAACTTCTTGTGCAGAATTGTGTTAGTGGAAGAAAACTCAACTGTGTGTCCAAATTCACAGGACCACATCAGACTCCCTTGATTTCATAATCTCTTTAGGTTTTGTCAACCATAACAGCCTTGTCTACAAATAAGTGAAAACTTTCTAAGGAAAAAAACACTCCCTAAATAGACTTGGATAAATTTTATCAGCATTTTTGCCTTGCGTTGACTCCTGACTATGCTATTGTTTTTCTTTGAATTGAACAAAGTAGTTTACACGTATTATATGAAAGGCAGAACAAATGTAAGACAGGTAAAACCAATTTATCTTGTAGTGGTATAAAATATTAAAGGTCCACTATTTGGGACTCTGTAATATCTACTGTGGATGATAACTGTTTTTCACTGTCATTTTTTATATTAGTTTAGAAATTGCATTGTGACATAATTTGCACAATTGGGAGCTGATGCTTCCCAAACACCTACTCAGTGCAACAAAAATTACTGTTTAAAATACAGTAGGCATCATTACTCAGACCTGTGAAGCTCTGGGTGAAGATCTGTGCATTGCTACAACTCTGATGCCCAGAGGGAATCGCTGCACCCCAGCCCCGAGCAGAGGAATGGTCCCATCCAGGTCGGTGACACTATCGCAGACAGACGTCTGTCCCGATGACTGATCCTGCCCTGGGCCTGGCTACGCTATCTCCTCCTGCTTTTCCACTGCCATCTATCAGTTCAAGCCAATAACATTTTGATCCACTATTTATCCATTGCTTTGTTTTGCTGGGCCACTCACTCAACAAAAACTCTTGTTGAAAATTTTGTCCAAGTTTTCACTTTCTGTTCAAAGAATACATCCATAATGCTCCCTGTAAGAATGGGAATCATGCCCACCTGGAACAGAAACCTTAAAAGCAAAACACCAAAGGAATACGTATTTTTCTGCTGATTATGTTAAATCTTTGCTGTGCACTTTGTCCTTTGCAAATACTTTTCCTGAATTGTTTTTTKTTTTTAAATTTGTGCATATTATAKTCAAGTTAGAGGCTACCTTGCGTGTCAGGTGAGGATACAAATAAAAAATCTTGGACCAAGAAATGAAGTATTCCTTAGCAAGTTATAAAAACAACATCAATGAGCAGTTGGTAAAGCAATCAGGGTCCCAAGCTGAAGCGTACAGCAAACACAGTGACCTTAGCCTTTCTCTTTTGATTTACAGCAGTGTTGGAAAGTAACTTAACTAGGTGCCATGGGACTCCAAGAATAGCTCAGGGAATGTATTGTTTAAATTGTTACGGATGTTAATTAGATTAGCGATCTGATGTTGAGACCTGCAGAGAGAAGTGGGTGTGCTCTCTGAAACTCATTCTTCTGGCCTGAAAATTCAGGAAAGATGAAGCCCTACACTGGAGAAATCAATGTGGTCCTACTGAGTCCCAGAATCCTTATCACAACAGCTATGAAATAGCAAAGGAATTATCTTATCTGGTTTTAGAGGTAACAGGCACCAGCATTCATGAACTGTTCAGTATAGGCACAATAACTGGGGCATGAATGTCATACACACTGGTATATTCCAGTATCAGGCCTCTTGTCAGGAGTTAATCATTTTTTATTAATGGAGTGGTGTCAAATCAGAAACATTCATTAGAAAAACAGAGTTGCTATTACACTCCTAACCTACCTACTGCTCATTACCAAAGTAGCTGAGCATCTACCATATAAATTAGGACAATTAGTAAAGTCTTTAGAAGATTTCAAGGAGTCCCTGCCACTCTGCTGTAGTCTAGGCTTAAAAGCAAGAAAATAAGCACAAAAATTCCTGTAGGAAGTTTTTTTTTTAATCCTGTGGAACTACAGTTCTCTGCGCTTTGGCAAATACTACAACTGACTGCTTTAATAATAAAATGGCAAGATATTAGGCTTTCTCCTCGCAATCCAGCTTATACTTTTTTTTCAAATTCAAAGCAGTTATACTCCTAAAATCTTCAATCAAATCTATAATCTTTGTCATTCAGTGTCCACAAATTACTGTTTGAAATGCTCATATATACACTTATTTTGCTGAACTAGGGCTACAGAAAGGAGAGAGCAATCTGCTGAATCTGCTCTTCTTATTGCCACATGGGTTTCTGCAGAGGTCTGGCAGGCCTGATCTTGTTTAGTCTTTCAGAGGCCAGAATAGGTCTTCTACATGTCGCTACTGCAATTATAAAGCAGGCCGTCAAATGAAGCTGAATCTTTAAACCAGTCCAGCAGCTGGGACTTCAAACTTGCTATTTTTTGCAGAAAAAAAGTAAATGGAATTCTAAATTACGGAGGACCTTACTGAAACCTCCCAACTAGTCCTGAGTTCACATCAGATAAAAGCAATACAAATCTCCTGATGTCAGTGCACGAGTGTCCTTCCACTCCTGCCAAGTGTCTGGTAGAAAATTCCCTGATGGCAGAACACTCAACTTTTGCAGAAAGGAAGATGATATGATAAATTCCCTCAGCTCCTGCAGGGAAATTCTGGTTCCAGAGAATAATCTATTGCAGAAGAGCYTTGATGATAAGCTATTCAGGCACTTGCATTTCTTACTTACGCATCTCAGCTGAGTTCCTTGACTCTGAGGCTCATGGCTATTTTGGAGAGAAAAGTGGTTTTGTTTTGGTTTTTACTGGATGTGGGAACCAAAAAAACCCACAACAGTTAAAAGCTACTGTTCTTCAAATAGAGTAGGTCAGGAAAGCTTCTTTCCCCGTGCTTGTGCTCCCATGTGCTCACAATGCACCATAGAGCCCCCATGTTCACGTGGATGTTACAAAAGTTTGTCATTTTATCCCTGTGACTTCCATCAAACAGTTGAAAATGATACAGTATGTCTCATTCCCACTTCTCATCCACAGGTTCTTTCATGCGCACCTCTGACTCTCGTTACCATCCTGAATGTCCTGAGCCATCTGTATCCGTAGAAGGCTCATGTACATTTTCTAACATATGCTCCGTTTAGGAAACTGCTGAAAAAAAAAAAAAAAAATCAATGCCCTAGACTGTCTTCTGAGAAGATTAGCAAGTGCAAAATAATGAAATGAGAAACAGTCAATACCATCACGATTAGTCCCAACAGCAAGAAAAGAATGTTACTGCACCTGTGCCAGGTTTAATTGCCATAAAGACTGTGGATAGCTTAGCTTTGGCATTTTCTCATCAAACCAGAATAGAGCAGGCTATATTGATGGCGTCTCAGTCTGCCTCTGTATCAGTGGAAAAATAGTCCTGCAATGAAGAATGAACACATTTCAGGGAACCTGTTTTTAATGCACTGAGAATACAAAGGTCAGTTACCATTTGTACTGCCAAAAAGTGTGATGGCCCATTATAATTAAACTACTACTTCTGCACAGCCTTCAGTGCAGTGGACATAATGCCAAACATACCTCTGTAGGGAAGGGGCAATGTGTGGCAATTTTTGTAACTGCATTCATAAGCTTTGGAATAAATTCTGCACTTCCTGCACTACAATCCTATTGTGCTATATCTGAGGCAAAGAYATATTTTTAGATAATATTCACACAAAATTTGCAATTTAGAAGATCCTCCATTCTGAAACATAACACAGAACATGAAGGATGAATCGTCAGCCACCCAGGCTCTGAGGAACTGCAAATGCTAYAGTGACATACATCACTCTTTGAAACAATTAGTGGCTGTTTYCCCTCCTTCCAAACAGGCTGCTAGCTAATGATTATGTGCCAAAATAACTGCCTCACACACATACAGATGTATAATATCATCAATCCATCTAAGAGCTCCTACACCCCATACAGTTAGGAATCCTTACTTTCTTTGACTATTGCCATCTTCCTTTTTCATACTTTCACTACTTTTGCCTCCTTCTTCTACACTCCTATACATACACACCCCTTTATAATAACTACTGATTAAATAATAGTTGGTGTAATCCCAAGAAAATCAGCTTTTCCTGAGAGCCTCACATCTCGTGAACAATGTTTCAAGTACATATGGGTAATGTTGCTATGTAACCAGTAAAAGGTGTAAGAGTGAGTGTGTGCATGTCCATGACTGCATACAGTTAACACTAAATCCTCATTGGTGTCTCTCTTACCGCAGGTTAATTACTGTAGTTTACACCAGCCAAAAAGATTTTTTTATGCACTACTTATTGTGACACTTCTCAAAGCAGCTGGACTAGCATCCACATTTTAATGCATCTTTTCTGTCCAGGCAGCATTCAAAAACAATCAAAAAAACAACCCTGGTTTGAAAAAAAGACATTATAACCACTGTAAAAAAAAAGTTCCATTAATAGATTTCCTATTTTTATAATTTTATACCTATTAATGGAAATCCACTTCTGAAATGCTAAGCAACAATGATTGTAGATCATGTATATTAAGTGCTTTGTGTCTGTGTTACTGTCTGCTGAGACCTGTGGTGCCTAGAAGTCAAAGAGAACCTCAAGGATTAATTACCATTAGTTAAAAATAGTTTTTGCTTTAATTTTTTATGTTGGTGCAAGGGTGTATTAAACAGAGGTTTTAATTAATGTTTTACTTGCTAGCAATGACAAGATTTAGCCAGCTACCTCTACATGTAATTCTTTTTTAATTGCAAAAATTKAATTTCTTGTCATCAGGAAACCACATCATTTTGACTGGCTGTACATCAAAATTGAGACTCTGAGCRAGTGCCAGGAAGTGAGCATCCAGGAGCACCACAGCATCCCCCCAGGGTGGGCTGAGCCGCAGAGCTAGCTCATGGACAGGGAAGTATACGAGAGTTAAAATCGGCTCTCTGCTTGAACCATGACTAAACCTTGAAAAAACCTTGCTTGATATTGCACCACTAGAGACAACAGAAGAAAAATCATGGTTTATGTAATTACCTAAGGCACATCCAGAACCTAGCAGCTCCTTAATGTGGAAAGAAGTTACCTGCCTGTGGGCTAAGAAGCACAGGACCTTCTGGTGCACAACCCCAGYRGGGAGCTAAGAGTTGACAACTCACTGCACACAGACTAAGGCAAAGTGGGCTGAGAGTGTGGTGCATGCTTACTGCCCCATAACCTTGGCTGGGGGAGATTAGGCGGGTGCAATGGCATCAGTCAGCTGGGGATTTTTCTCTTCGTTTGCCTGGGTTTAGATTTTAAAATATCCCTTGGCTAGGCTTTTCTCCTCCCTTTCTGTGATTGCCCGGTGGAAGCAAAAGTGATTTAGTGAGAGGGGAAAAGCACTCATTTCCTACCACAGGACTTATACCTCCTGCACATTATCCCATGTATACGGGGCAGGCACAAGACCATAATCCTGAAAGAGCTCCGAGTGCACAGTGTGTTGAAGGCTGCCTGCCACAAAGAAAGTTGAAGCCTTACTCAAGTGGACAAAGAGGGTAAGAGGGGTGGGTAGGGAGTTAAACCCCTTCCACAGAGATGTTTAACATTTCAGAATACACTACTGGATTTGCAATCAGTTTGGCTGTGGAGTCTTATAACCAAACAGACGTCTCTTTTAAGAAAACCTTTGTATGTCTGAACAGAAAGAGGTTTGTCCTCAAGCAGGAAGCCTAATGCAGAGCTTACACAGCGATATATTTTCAGTCATGTGGCCAAGACAATAAACATGCATCTTTTGATCTGTGTGGCAACAGTGTACGAGTCGTAGTTTATGCYGGGATAGAATGAGACGCAAATCTGCCAGGAGTGAGTCAATGCTCTGGCATGTTTCTGCACATCCTAAATTTCACCAGGCTGAGAGTAGGGGACTTCAAATAAATGTCTAAAGAACCCATAAAAGTATTCCAGCAAGCATGATGGTTTAAGCCCTAATGTCAAAACACAGGAACATGCAGTCTATTCTGTATAAAATATTTTTTGGTCTTCTAACTATAAATTAAATCTCTTCAAAATGTGTGCCTCTGGAGGCATACGTTTACCAGCAGTCTTTTCCTCTTTATATGATGCAAAGAGGGGCAGTAATACCTCTCCTGGGACTGCAGAGGGCACGGGTAGAATTTTAAAATACCATTAAAAATTATCTCTTATTAATTGCTGTCACGTTCAAATTTGAGCAATATCCTCTGGCCATTTAATAGCAGTGCTRCCATTATACCTTGTTGTCTTACGGCATTATACGGCTAACCACACTGGTACATTATTTCCTAGACTGCCTCTGTTTACAAAGCAAAGTGCCTCGTTTAAGCACAGCCTGCTGAAATGCAGTGCTGTTATTAGGAAATGTGAGTGGGCTGAAGTGGGGATCCCTGTAGAGTTAACTTGGCAGCCTTCAAGATCCTGGCTCAACCTGATATTAAAAGTGAGTCATCAGTTTACCCACACAGCAGGACCTCACTTTGTACTTTTCACTGTGAGCAGCTCAGCAGAGGGCCAGGAGATCCAGCGTTTGCTTCTCTAATTAATAACCAGCTGAAAGGAACTCCTTGYTAAGGAAGACTTGGGATTTTTTTTGTTGTTGGTTGGTTGGTTTGGGTTTTTTTTGTTTGTTTTTTTTTTTKCTCTTCAGTGTTAAATGCTGATAAATGCTGATAAAAGCAAAAGTCAGGTCTACCGCCTGGAAGGCTAGTGTGCAGTGCATGTTAGTTGCCCAATATAGGCTGCTTCGTTTCCACTCCAGGTCTAGGGCTCTGCAACTGCCTCAGCTCCCTCAAAGTTATTTTTGTATCTGCTAGGAGCTATTTGCAGCTCAGATCTTTCATTCACGTTAATTTGGGACTAGCCTGTTTTCCCAAGAAGATCCACAAACTACCTTGTGCTCTTTGAGGGCCTGGGGCAGAAGGCATGCCAGTGCTCACGCCTCTTTGAGAAGCAGAGGAATCACAGTACCACAAAGGCTGCAGGGTGGACATCCCTTCCAGGTTAATTGATCAAGGCCAAGTTTTCCTTCTGGTATACATTTTAAATATCTAACTAATTGGTCTTTCACGTAGTATTTTCTTGCTTTAGCAGTTTTGTAGCAGCACCAGGTGGCATGTGAACATAGCATGAGGAGCTAGGGTGAACAGACTGTTTCCTACACTCTGAAGCTGTCTTGCTACTCATCTTGCTTTTCTCTTGCCTTTACCTCAGTCCATCAATCACATTTATATGCTTCTCTGTAATTGAGGCAACTCTTCTGTCTCTTTTACAGTCTCAACCAAAAGTTCATGGTTTACATGTCCCTTTCCCTGATTTATAGGTACACTTTACTGAAAGGTATCTCCCTCAGACTGTACTTTTTGTTCTTCTTTTTGCCCCCAACTTAAGGTAACATCTATATGAGCTAAAGTTAAAGCACGTGGATTTCAGTGGGATTTGGGCATCTAAATATAGGTGCTTTCCTGAAGCAGAGCCTGCTTTTTTGTCAAAGTTTCCTGGTGCTGAGGAGAACAGCAATCAATATGATATTTCACTAATGGTCCTACTGTAGTTGCATAGCCATGCGGGAAAAAAAAATGTTGCAAGTGCACAAAAAAGGTCAACGCCACAGTTATTTTGACTGCAGAATTTGCATTTAGCAAATTCTATGTTCCCTAAATATACATTTTTCCAGTGTCTCTACTTTCTTTTGATTTAGTTCAAGATACAGTAGTTTTATGTACCTTTCTCAGTTTGTTCTTTTCCTATTTATGCCTGTAACAGACAAAATCATTGCTATTCATTTCATGATATTAATTTCATGGCAATGCTACAGTCTTGTATCATGCAACTGCAGATCCACTAAATGCAAAAGCATGCTTTAGTTTTGCTGCTATTCAGTTTTGCTGATATTCAGGCCAAAGGTTTTTTTCTGTTTGTTTAGATCCTCCCAAAGGCAAGGAACTGAAATAGGAGGAAGATAAAAATTATGTTATGTATGAAAATGGTAGAAGATGGGAGGGACAGAGGCTGAAGAAAATGTAAATCTTCCTAAACAACCAAATGATTTGGATTATGAAAACGAGTGTCTTATGTCAAGTGCCTCTTCACCCTCTAAGTGTGCTATGAAATATGATCACTTGTCTTGAATATGCTCCATCCTAACAGCAACATTCTTGAACTTATAAACACTATTAATTGTGTCAAACTTGGAATCTGAAGCCTGCAAACCCTTCCTATGTTAAACTGAATGGGTCTCATTCATAACTGGGGTAGGTTTGAATGAGTTCAGCATAGTTATGTTAGGCAGAACAATTTTTTTGTGAATAATTCTGCATTCTTTTCTCAACAAATCTTTGAGTTAGATATTTTGAAGTAGTCTGGATGGCAACAGAACCCCTTTTCTATATACCACAGTTAGGCTGAGAAAGTAAGGTATCAGTAGAGACAACCAATGATACTGAATTTTCCAAAAGGAAGAGCAATAGCTATGTGAAGTTATCAGAATCCTTTCCAGGCACCGTTCTCCGTTTGTGCTGCAGGTAAAGCCTCTGTTGTTGGGTGGAATACAGCTTTTATTCCTGCAGATGAGATCAGTATCTCTTTTACATCTTAGCTTAAATATATTTAAAATATTTTTATTTTATACGAAATTATAATTACAGGAATAGAGAGGAATATGATGAAAATGGCCTTCCTCAAAGTGTGCTTTCAATGAACAAGCTAACATATAAATAGCAGCCAAACCAAAACAAAAGATCTGTTCCACACTGCAGTACAGGTACCGCTTCTTAAATGTGTCTGTCAGCTTTGCTGGCTCAGATGTCCCACACGGCAGCTCTCCATAGCGCACACTGACAGCGTGTATTTGGCTTCAGCCTGAGACAGAGAGGGACACCCTGGGAAAAGACCAGTGTGGGCAGGTAGGAATGAAACTAAAATTTTAGACAAAGTTTGATGTTGCATTTTATGCTTTTATTTTTGTTTCTAGAGTTGTAATAAATTACTTAACCTTTTGATTTGACGTCAGTGACTGTAAAGTTTGTCTGGTTCTAGTAGCCTGGTTTTAAGATGTTTTGCGGGATTCTGGATAGGCTGTTCCCATAGGCAGAAAGATGCTACACACAAGCACAGACTGGCATCCCTCAGAGATGCCACTGTTCAAGACCTATTTTGGGGTTTGGCTGGGTAACTCAGCTTAAYGGCCTGATAAAACTACATGCTATACAAGAAGGAGACATTTCCTTTATTTGGTGAACTCTGCCATGTTTGAAAATATACCTGCTGGGCTTTTTTTCCCCTTTAAAGACGCAGACGGACGTTGACCACCCAGATTGAGTCATGCAGTGTGTGATGCCAAGAAATCCTACTTCCATTGTGATCTGAGTCTATGTGTGATGTATGTGTGAGGGCAGTGAGGCTTGTAAAGAGGAGATGCCAAACCTGCTTTGCCGTTGCACTCAAGAGGAGAGGAAATGTGACGGGAAAGCATTTGCTGAGATCCTGGATCACTAAGTGCAGCGAGGGTGGGCTGGAGATGCACCAGGGCTGTCCCTAAGGAGAGTGGGGAGGAGGGAAAGGCTGTCCTCTGCAGTAACACGCCACTTTGTGCGTCCTCTGAGTGACAAGGGACTGCTGACATCTCTGTCCAAGCTGTAAAAGGTTTGTGCCATCATTACTCAGCTCACTTCTGYGTCCTTTGGGCTATGAAGTCCCTGCCCATGGACTTGCCAAGAACACAATGCAGTCAGTACAGTCTCCAGAAAGCTCTGCAACAAACCTCAACAGGATGATCAATAACAGCACATTTCAGAAAAACAATAAATCAGCATTTATGTACTGCTCTACATTTACAAAGAGCTTCTCAAGCATGAATTAATGAATAGACAAAAACACTCCTAGCAGAGTAGGTGGTTCACAGGCTGTAATGATGAYGAACAGGCACCTTTAATCCAAACCACATTGTTCAAAATCAGCACTTGGTGCAAGATTACGTATAAAACTCAAGGGTAAATCACTGCTCAGCCAAAAGCAGATAGATAATGCTAAATGGTGAGTTAACAGGAATTTCCCAGACTTTGTCTGGATGGCAAACATAAGGCTGCCACTATTACAGAACGCACGGGCAAAGACTGGTTCCCCAGTCACTTTTAGCAGTCACTTTTATCCAGGCATCTTTTACTTAAAGTAGTATCACTGACACAGCAAGATGTTACTTAGTAAATGTAGCGCAATTTCCTGCCTTTGCTCTTAGTACATGGTATAAGGTCTCATATATACATGACAAAAGGGCCAAAAGTTCATTACAGAAAGCAAGATGGAGTAAAACTCTTACAAAATGGGGAAGATGCGAACATGTGGGACTAAACAGGAAAAGGGTCACTCCAGGCAATTGCCTAGCACAAGAGATGAGAAGAGGAAAAGATGAAACTGTAAGTGAAGTTCTGCCAGAAGCACAGAGCAGCCAGAGGAAAAGTGATCCCTGGATCCATGGGCAGGAGAGGCTTTGGCCAGTTTTGGTCCTGACTGTGTCCAAATTCAGTAAGTGCACTTTCTGCAGGACAAGACCATTAAAGCTTGTTCCTAAAGTTTAATGTTTAGATGCTAAGTGGATTGTTGCGCTACAGCCATCTGAGGGAACTGCAAGGAGTGCGAGTCAGGACTGCTKTATCAAAAGCCTGGCTAAAGAATAGCAGAGTTGGAATAAGTGAAATAAAGTGCTGAAGTAGTTTAATAGACTGACCTGAACACCAGGCTGTGACAGAACAAAACCCAGATCACTTTGATATTTCTGAATTAGCAATTCTGTTTCACATAAGAAGGAATATTCAATCATCATTTTTCCTGAAAAGTATAACCAGATGGGCAGCCACCCTAACAGCCAAAAAACATGTCTTTTGAGAGTCATTCTGGTGCATTCCATAGAATAAAACACCCTTTTCTGTTTGTTTCTAGCAGCTTTAGTTTCAGGTTCTGACAAAAGCATACAGGACTGTTACACATGGAAAATGGTGCAATGGGAATACTAGCATAGTGAACCAGCTCCTGTAAGCAGCTGAGTTACTCCATTCTTACTCAGGCACAGATCCTGTTAACAGGGATTTGACCTGAGTAAGAATTTTAGAATCAGGGAATCAGTATCATTAGGAGGAATTGATATTTTCTGGACTTTTTTCTCCACTCTTTTCCTCACGGTGTAGTTTAGGGCAAGGAGCAGTTCCATTTCCGATTCAAATTGAGAATACCTGGGAAAAACCAAGAGCATCAAATTSTCCCTCCCTCCACTTGTCCTTCCCCTCAGGCTACCCTATACATGTTTTTTCAGGTGATACTGGTGTTTAAATGAACAAGGTCTGTTTCAGGGAGGTGGAATCGATCACTCTTCCCTCCCTGTCACTGTCCTTGGGTTGAGTTTAGAACACGCCATCCATTCCATGAGCCTCGGAAATCCCCAGTCCTGACCTGGACAGGTTTGTGTAAATTTTGCATGGAGAAGTAAGAACCGTTCTGCTGCACCACAGCTGAATCTCTCTCATTTCAAGTTCTGCAGGACTAGGGGAATGGCATGCAAATGTGTCTTTGATATTATGAAGAACCGAAGTGCTCATCTTTCATAATGCATGGTTTTATCAAGGCAGGTCCAATCCTAAAGTTTACTCTAAGTACTAAGTCATTATTCCAAAGAAATATATAGCTACTGGAGGGGTAAATCACTTCTAGAGAGACCATTTCCAGATTGTAATAGAACATTGAATAAAAGAAAACAACAGAAAGGTTTTATAAAATGAAAGCGAATTCTCACGTAAGTATCACAAAATGGCAGGACAGAGGCAGAAGTGTCTTTGAGAAGCTTGGCAGTCTCTATTTGTACAGTTAGAGAAACAGTAAAAATACTTCAGTCTTCATTCCTTTATTCCTGTAGCATAACAGTGGTAAGAATCATAAGATTATTCCTCTGAGTGTAGCAATCACTATGGGGAAACCTCTGACAAAGGGAATAATCGATAGTAGAAATATTTACTAGTAAACTGTACAGTGAATAAACTGTTATAGGTAAAACCCAGCAGATCTGCAACTGTAAATGTTGTGCTAGCAGCCTGATATTCACTGACAGAGAATTATATGTTGTGTCTCTCTAATACACGTTTGTTCACACACAGTCATCAATACATATTGCACAACAAATACCGCTTGCGTGTGCATGGCAGTTAATGAGAATAACTTTGCTGACACCTTATTTTGGGGTGTTTTTGATTAAGAAAAATGATTGAAGGATCACCAAACCCTTGCATGGATCTCTTCTGGGCATTCCCCTGCTGCATGTTAAGAGGGTGGGTTTCCCTAGGACATTTGTATAAGACACAATGATTTATATCGCTTAACTGTCACCACTCATTCTGGAAGAGCGCCACTAACTCTAGTCAGCAGATGCAAGTCTGTAGGTTAAAATTAGGGCTTTGCTTTTAATTACTCTGAAATGCAAAAAGAATAATATCTCAGGAGTGCGTGTTTTGAGGGAGGAATAGATATAGACAGCTATATATAATAAGGAATCCTTCCTTTCTATACAGTATAGCTCTTTACAAGCAATTCCATGATGGACAAGCCACCGTCTACCCCTGCTTTAGTGATAATCTGGACATCATGAATACATTTCCTACTCTGCTGGATGATTTGTCCCTGAAGTTCTGTTTGTAGGGGACAATGCTACATTGTTTTCCTCCCACTTTCCAGGTTCAGCACATAGTAAAATCCTGTCTTCAGATTTCAGACTTTCTTTTGCATGGTTAAGTTATCAGTTTTCTGTCGGGGTTGCATTATGTTTTTTGAAGGAGGTGGAAGAGGTGGGGGAGAAGGTTTATTTTACAAGCTGCCAGTTAAGATGTGTCCTAATGAATTGAATCTGGCTAACTCTCCGTCCTCTATCGAGCTTTCCAGACTTACAAAGCTTTGAACCTTGCACATGAAAGGAGGAGGTATTTATTGAAATCTGCTATGACTGAAACTTTGCTGCTCATCTGAAGGTATCGTTTGTATTCCACTTCATAAAATAATGAACACTGGAGCTGTCTCTTGTGAACTAGACCAGCGGTCTTGTCCAATTTTAGTGGTAAAGGTCATAAAAGTTAAGTGTTCCAGCAGTGAGGACCAGCTCTGTGGTAGTCTTCAAAGGACATGCTTCTGTTCTGGCCAGAAACTAGGGTATAAGCATATCAAAGACCCAATATCTAAGAAGGCCTAATTTTAACTGTGTTTCCATGTTATAGCTGTCAACTGAATCTTTATCCAGTRTTTAGGAGGCTTGAGTGACATTATTGTGATAGTAATAATAGGTATGAAAACAGTTTGACAAACAGATTTAAACAACATATTTTTTAAATTTAACAATTTAACTTCCTGCCTTTTCATTTTGTGTGTGTTCTTCCTTTCTTGTAATGAAACATTACTCTGACTTCATTTGCAACCTATACAATCTGTTTAAAATGCATTTTATGAAAACATTTAAAATAAATGTCACAGAAAAGGTCTATACTCAAATCAAATAGCATTTGTAGATTGGTTGCTGGTTCAGAGAGGTATTTTCTCCCATGAACTACTTTTCTCTCATTTGATTTTGTTATTATTCTTTCAGTCTTCTGCTCCAATCTTGCCAACTCTCACAAAATGAATGGTCTGCTATGTATTTCAAACAAGGAAAGTCCTCCAAAAAGAAATCCACATCCATGGATGAAGTAGAGCTGGTCTTTCATTTAGTAGCAAGCCTGTGCGACAAGATTAATGAAGATTTACTTCACATTTACGAAGTGTTTTTTTGAGAAGACAGTGGTATTAACCCCACTGCCAGAGCTGAAACACATTTTAGTAACAATCAATGATACATAAATAGTTTGCATTAAATGAATGGTTCATTTTCATGGCCATTTTTTCTGCCTCGCAATGTGCACTTATTTATCAGATTTTTTTAATCTGATTTTTATAAATAGTTGAAAATTTATCATCTGCTCATAGGCCATTTCTAGGAAATATATATTTGAGTGAAGTCAATTACTGGTTATCTGGYTGTTTCTGAAGGACACACATGTATTAAGATGACTGATACGTAAAAATCCATTTTAAGGCAAATCGTTTAATACTCAGAGGAAAATACTTGTGCCAGTTGAACAAAAAAAGCTTAAGAGTATAAGAGTATAAAACCCGCCTTATTAGGCCAGGCTGAAGACTGAGATAGCCCCATATGTTGAAAGAAATCAAATACAATATGATCCTGCAACGGGTGTATCATCCTAGCATCCAGCAATTATCAGTTTAGGGTTTTCTTCAGCAAGGAAACAGATTTTGTGAGCACGGACAAAGCTAATTTTGAAGAGAATTCAGGCAATACTTGCTGCACTTATCATTCCTGGTCTCTTTGCCAGCAGATAGAGAAATGCATAGTGGTTGTGTCGACCTGTTGTGCACTGTTAAGCACACACCGTGTCCCACTCCAGTACTGGCTGCATCTCACCGGCAGGAGAAGGGATTTCTACCCCATTTGATGGAGCACCCATGGCGATGGTGTGCCACCGCTCAGCACTTTCTGTGTCAATTCCCCCTTTGATGAACAAAATCACTGTTAAACTTCTTAAAAACTTCTTAAAAAAAAATTAAACTTCTTAAAAAAAAATTAATGAAAAACCACCAACTATTTGGTCTCTTAGAATTGCCAGGGCATCACGAGCTGGGCACCGCAGCCTAGGGAGAGTGTCAGACCCAACAGGAGGACTGATAGAGAGCTTTGATGCATCTTTGAGCAGCATGGAGCTTCTAGCAGAGATTAAAGGCTGATGTGGAATTTTTGTTATTCTTTAATGAAAATCTAGTTCCTATGGAAAATGAATGTTAGACCAGTATGATGACAAATACTGATGCACATTTTCCACTGTCCCGAGAGTTAATTCTCCTTTCTCACATTCACTTCTTTGGTTTAATCATGATATAATAAAATAGTAGTTAACTTTGAAAAACATATTGAAAGTAGTATGCAACCCACAGCACAGTATATCTTTCCATAGTTACAATAAGTCCTATGCAATCCTACAATTAATGTCAGATTTGATTTCTCTTGTGCTTTTCTGTCCTTATTACAGCAATCATTTCTGTTTTTCCTCTCTCTGGTCTTTTCTCAGGCTCTCACAGTGATATTTTTCATGATCACTTCACTTTTGTATATTATTCTAGTTTTCACTTCACTTTGGTATTATTGTTTCAATATTACATTAAATTGATTTTTTTCCTCTATTCTACCTCCCACACTCACATATTGATATCACTTATTCTGCCCTCATTTCCTCAATATTCTTGGATAGTGGTTTATGGATAGAGTCTTCAGCTGAGTGGTGTTTGAACATGGTCACTGGTTTGTTTGTGAGGTGTCTACACCATGTCTGCTTCAACCACTTGATAGAGATTTTTTATAGCCATATTGGTTTGGCAGAACCCATACATATTTCAGCATCATTTTTACATGGAATGTTGATCTGCTTTTTCTAGTTTGTTCCTAACACTTGAAGTGGACTAAAGAGTGCATTGATCACTGAATAAGCCTGAGAAGGGTGATTTTAAGCAAGACTTAACACCAAAAGTTAGTACCTTGGGATACATATAAAACAAATAAAAATGAAATAAAAATATTTTCAGTTCCTGAGACTATTGGGGGAACTGAAATGAGGATTCTTTGAATTCTGTTACAAGCTAATTATTTCTTGTTCTGATCTCAGGATATTTTTTCCCAGACCTATTTGGCTATATTGGCTTTTCCCCAAAAACTGGGAAATATTTTTGAATGAGCATTTTATCCTGAATTATTCCAAACATTTTCAGTTTATTATTATGGCCAGTATTTTTTGTCTCACGTTGGCATTCTCTCTGCCCCCAGATACGTTTGTTTTTCCTTCCCAGTGAAAAACCAATCTAATAATTTAGAAGCTTAATAACTATTCAGTAGACTTGTCACTGATGTTCAGATTACAGTTTTACTGCTGCGTAAACATAAACCCACATTTAAAGGAAAGTGCTGCGTGGAGGCAGCGTAGGTGCTGTTACAAAAGCTGGTGGCTAGAGGGAACTCTTTTTCCTTGTTGGAGAGAGTGGCCTAACAAGGTGATGAATCTTTTGCTGCAGCAAAGCAGTCCATTAAAAGAAAAAGAAAATGGGAAAATCCTTGAAACAGAAACATTAGCATGAATTGAGAAGTACTCCCAGTCGAGGTTAGTAATCAGGAGACGTGTCCATGAAATTTATCATTTCTACAGCAATAAAGACAGCCGTTGGATGTCCCAGTCCAGGGACAGTGGTAGGTCACGCATGGTTAAATGCCCTCCTGGTAGCCAGCTCCTTGGAAGCTGTTAGACTAGTTATGGCAGCCTGGGTGACCTTGGCTGCAGGGGTGGATGTTTTGGTTTCGTGCATGGGGGAAGAGAAGACCCAGACCACAAAAAAAGAGCAAGGAGTTCACAGAGCAGCAGTAGGTAAGGCATTTTAGGTAACAGCTACTGTACTTTTAGGCCCCTAGCCAGCAAATTAATTAAGCATGTGCTTAACTTTAAACATGTGAGTAAGTCATAGCTTTAGCTGAGCTATTTGGATGTTTAAAGTTAAGCAGCTTTAAAGCATACAGGCATCAGGTTGCTTAAGCTTTGGTGTTTTGGCTCCAGCTGCACCCCTGGGTACCGCCTGGGAGCGGGGCAGAGGCAGGGTAGGGAGAGCTTTTGTTTGGAGAGCGTGTTGGGGTGGTGCTTGGCAAAAGCAGAGGCATGGGGAAGCCTGACATGTGCGCAGCCTCACTCTCATATGAAACTGGGCTGTGGCCAGCTTGTGTACCTTACCTAGGAATTTGGAAGCACTCCTGGCATTGTAGTGTGGTCTGAGAGACCTATTTTTCTCTTGCCTGTTATTCACAACCTCGGATAATGCCCTGAAAGATCATGTAGTAGAGCAAATCATGTGAGGGGGAGCGAAGCAAGGATGGAAGATTTGGAAAGGAGATTACATTGATTAATGCTGACAATTAGCATAACCTTAATGTCTGGCTTAGTGCTACCTTACTCCAGTTCTGTTTAACTCCACCGAGATCAATGAGGATGGTAAGAAAGTAGTGTAAATCTTAGCATACTCCTCCCTGTTAATTGAGTAAATCTGAAGTCATGGACAAGCCTCAACTGTCCTTATACTGACTAGCTACTAGAAGCCAAAGCCCACAGCCTTTTTATGGGGTCACCGTTACAAACACAGTAGGACCCAGGTGTAAGTGTTTCAGCAAATGTTCTTGCAGATGCACTCCAAATGTTCTCAGCTGTGCTCCAACAGCACAATTTGCCAAGAGCTGTTGAATGTATCTTGCATTCAGCAGCTGTGGCTATATTGCTCAAAAAACACTGTATTTGACAGCTCCTGTCTGCCCTCTGTCTACACAACCAGTTGGCCTGGGTATACTTGGCCCTGAGATAACGTGCAGTGTGGCCCAAGATCTCTGTCCTGTGTGATCRTGCCAGGACTGTGTTTGCCGACTGCACAGCATGCAGGGCTGATCCTGAACGTGATCTCTGTTCTGTCCATGACATGCTGTTTAAGTACTGAATGGTTCAGACCTGTGCAGTTGTGTCCATTCAGACCAAAAATCCATCTAACCCCTGCATCTTGCCTCTGGCAGAGGCAAGTAGAAGTTGGTAGTGGACAGTATAATACTTCTTCCCAGAAATACTTTCACATCCTGCAGCAATTCATGCTTCAGCAACTTAGCCGGATGTGATACCTTTTCATTTAAAGGATTTGTCCTGTCATATCCACATCACTCTGCAGCACGGAGCTCCACAACACCCGTCTTGTGCTTTTCCAAACTGCCTCTGGATGGTTCCTTGTGACTCCCTCTGGTTCCACTCACGGAGACCACACGTTCCCTGTGCAACCACTCTGCCCTGTGCGTGATTTTGTAGATCTCTGTAATGTATCTGTCCTCAGGCATCTCTCTAGAGGCTGAAGAGTTCTAGCACAGTTAATTGTTCTTCACCTGGAAGTTTTTCCATAYCTTTGATCAGCCCCATCACTCCCCTCGCTACTTTTTTTCAGCTCTACGATGTCTTTTTTAAGATGTGTGTGCCGGGGGAGGGAACCATAACTGCTGAACTAGGTCACATAAAACTTTGGACGAATTCCTGGGTTTCTATTTTAATGTCTCCGAAGCCTTGGCAAAGGTTCAGAACTGTTCCATTTTCTTCCTCTCCCTCCCTTCAGTATAGCTACTCCTATGATTAAGTCAAACCTCCCAACTTCCCAGCTCTCCAGTGCAAAGCTGGAAGAGAGCACTGCAGCTAGAAACACATTGATGGACAGATCACTACATTTGGTCTTCTTCAATCTCAGGCATCCTTTACCATATAACGTCACTCACAAACTGATCAAGTCCCATTTTAAAACAGGATAGCGTTTTTGCTCCCATTACTCCTGCCAGAATCTCACACTCTCGATCATAGGAAGTCTCCTTTCCAGTCTACCTTTCTCCATGACCACTTTACACACATGTAGTTTTGTTCCTCTTCTCTCTTTCATTAATGTTTTATTTCCCTGATACATTTATGGACCACAAACATGCTCAGGATCATTATGTTAGCTTATCCAAACCAGGTCCTTCCAGCCTCTTCTTGCATGATAGAATTTCTATTTCTTCTTTCTAGTTTTTACTTGCATCAGCTTTTCTGAACATTCACAGCCAAAGCTGTACGCAGTATTCTGGATGAGGACTCACCAGTGCCTTGGCTAACTGCAGGCTTCTGGAAATGCTGCTATTGGTTAATCCTAACTTGACATCTGCATTTTTCATATTGGTAATTGCCATTGTCCTGATGTGATCAGTTGATGAGCCCAAATAAGTCTCCTTGTCTGTAGGTATCCTTCAGTTTATGCAGAGATTCCTGTTAATAATTCCCATGTATATGGCCTTTCATTTACATTGCTGAAATTTATCCCACTTCTATTGCTCCAACTCTCAGTTCTGCCTCTATGATGCTCTGAACTTCCTCTGTGCTGATGGAAATATTGACAACTGGTGCCGAGGCAAGTCCTTGAGGGATTCTACTAGCAGTCTCTTCCAGCCCAACACCTCCTCTTTGAGAGCAATCTGACCTCATTTCTCTTTCTGCCAGTCCTTTATGCATACCATACTTCTTCAGTATTAATCCCCCCTTCTCCAGATGAATTAATAACTTCAGTGGTATAGTACAAAGTACTTCACTGAGGCTGAATTCTTCTTGTCTGGAAAATGTGGTAATTTTACCAAATAATGTTATCAGATTAGACTGATATGATCACCCTAACTAAAGCCATATTGCATTTTATACCACTTTTTGGGTGCCTCCATGAATTCAATTATTTTGTCCTTTAAACTTTGTTCTATAATTTGCCACTCCTATTGAGCTCCAGCTGATAGGTCTAGCCAGGTTTTCCTCTTTCTTCAATCCTGGTCAGAGGAGAATGTAAGCACCTAACTGCCACTCTCAAATGTCATATATTGTTAAAAATCCTTGCCACAGGATTTTTAGTTTCATGTATGAGTTCTTTCACTGTTCTGAGGCAGATGTTAGTGTTGATTCGTGCTCACTGCATTTTAACTTTGGATGTGATAATTTCTATTTGTATTCCCCCCAATTCTCTTCAGCTCTTCTGCCTTACATCCTCAATCCTAAAGAATTAATTTAATTCAAGGGCATCCCTAGAATATTTTTAATATTGCCCTCTCTTCACTGTGGCCCTGCTTCTTTCTTTCTTCTTTGTTTTTATGGCCAAGATAGTGTTTATTGTGTAAGTTCTTTTGCAAGCCCTGATTCAAGTTATCTTTCATCAAAATGTGAGTCAAATAATGGAAATGTTGAACTAAAGTGTTTTGTGGGACTTCTTGCCGTAATGGACACATTATTTAGACTTTTTGATACAAAATGTATTTTGAGGACATGTTATCACTCAGTAAAGCATGTTAACTTTTTGCTCTGGTTTTGTTTTCTCTCATGATTTGAACTTGACCTCTGCTGATTCCCACTGCAGATAACAGTTGCTGAGTGAAAGGAAAACCCAACGCTTCTTATAGTGTTCTATAGTATCATTGCTGCAAGATGGACAAAAGTGACACATGCATTTCCGCTGGTGTCTTTGACACATCTCACATGCTGGGAGGTGGCAATACTTTTGCCCTCTGCGTACTGGAGGGAAGGGTAGAGTAGCATTAGAGCAGCCCTTGCAGCTAAGATAGGATTTGTGCCAAATATTCTGAGGAGCAAGAAAGCCCAGTAAAGGCGTCTTACTTCTGTTTTAATAACAACCTTACCTTCATTGCTGGGTTTGCAGAACCTCTTCGTTGAGATGTCTTTAAAATGTGGATATGCTGAAGTGCCTCCTGGCTTCAGCAAAGAGCCTGTGTTCACTGAGGGCTTTGAAGCACTCAGATTTATAAACAGGAGAGTTGAAGACAGATTTAATAATAACCTGAATCCTACCCTAGAGCACAGAGGCAGGACTCTGTTTCATTCATAACTAGAGCAATGGCAATTTGGAGCACTCAGTGGAACAGAACTGGTCATCACGAAGCGGAGGCAGAGGCAGTGAAATCTGGCATGCTTGAGACCTCTGGCTTACAAGGCTTTAAGTTAAGCACATATGTCAGTATTTGCATGCTCTGCACCTAAATCCTGTAGCTGCTGTTAGAGCTCATGGATTACAAAAGCTGAGTTATCAAAGTGCTGAGTTGCTGGGACAAGTCCTACTATCAGCTTTTTTTTTTTTTTTTTTTTTACAGCATGTAGATCCATCACCCTGGTTTATTCCGGAGTTTATTAATACAACACAACCCTGCTTGAGAAACAGATAAATAGCAAAATATGTCTTTCTTTATTAACACTAAATATGCCATTTTCATTCACTATGCATCATTCCCTTTTATTCTTCACTGTGGCTACTTTGAAGACTCCCAGACATTTGCTTAAAATAAGTTTTCAGACAATAAGAAAGCAATTGAATGTAGTTGTGTGCATGGCGCAGTCTCTATCCCAAGGAACCAAGTGACATTTACAACTTCTTGCCTTCCGAGGAGTGATCTTTGGGTATTTTCATACTCCAGAAAGGTCTTTTAAATATTTTTAGTCTCAGGATTGTGGGAGAGGATTGAAATATTTCGTGCCAAGATTTTCAAAAGGTGCATTGCCAAAAATGTCTGTGTAGGAAACGGAGAAAATACTTAAAAAATAAAGATATTCTGTTCTTTTAACCCAAATTTCAACTGTTACACGCATGCTCTCCTTCATTCACAGAACAAAATGCCATACACCAACACTCACACACTTTGTAATTTTCCTATTCCAGATGCTTTTCCAAACATATGGCTGTTGACAGTAAAAATTTAGAGAACTCTTACCGAATCTGCTTTTTCTCTACTTGCTTTTCCTTTATACTCGCTCTTTTCCTGTTCCAAACTATGACAAGCATTTATAGAAGTGTATCTCAGAAAACAAGAATTTCCCAATCTTTCTCACCTCTTAGTGTTCTCACCTGCAATTATTCAAAAGAATAAACCCCTGGATTCCTTTTCTCAGAAAAAAAAGCTACATTAAGTAAAAGATTTGTGACTGTGATTGATTAGACTATAGAAGAACGAGATTATTCTGAAGGAAAAGAATAAATGGATTTACAGATAAATGGATTATAGTTACTTACACTTGCTGACATGGGATTGAAATATTCCATTTCTGCTTTTGTGACTCTGAGTTCACTCGTGAGAGATGGGTGAAAGTGGGTAGAAACGGTTTAGAAACACAAATAAAGTCCATTTTCCACTGTCCAAAGAGCGCACACACAACACAAAAGGAAAAATTAAATGAGATATTAAAATGTCTTTCTGGTTTTGACCTTGACCCTGCATTCCCTTATTCCATTACACTGGAGTTAATGGGGCTGTTCTACTCCCACAAGGACGATTTAAGCTATTATTAGTAAGAATCAGTTCTCTTCCTCACATGCTGTTCATCTGAAGAGTGCAGAGGAAGGCACGCAGAGGAAAACTCCCGAGGACTGTGCGGCGGGGCTCGGTGTACCCGCAGCCCCGGGTCGATGCTGGAGCCCCTGGCCGTGCCGCGGGCAGAAGGCAGCGGGGCACTGCCGCCCCCCACGCCTCGCCCCCGGGCAACGCCAGGGCGGGCAGCCGGAGCCGCGCACCGGCTTTGTGGGAAGGAGGATACACGACCGCTGCTCCCAGCAGAATCGTGCCTCCAGTTAGTTCATGCGCTTGCAGGCACCCAGGGAAGGATTCAGAGTTGACCCGCTGAAGTCTCTTGCYTGAAGGATAGCCGCTCTTCACCTTCCAGGGTGGGAGCGATATGACTTTGCTAGAAGTCGGCAGCTCTGATGTTTGGTTTTGTGTCTTTTTTTTAGTTTCAGAGCTTTTCTTATTTTTCTAAGCCTTTCCCCTTTCCCTCTGCAATAAGGTGGCCGTTGTATTTACTCATGCTGTGCTGGAATGTTTTTTTATTTACAGTGAAATATAAATGGTGCTAAACCTTTCAATGTTAGCTTATTACCTTTATTTTCCACCACTTTTTGTTTGTTTGCTTTTGTGCACCTAATTTTTGTTTTCATTCTGCTCTAATTTGTTTGCAGTCATTCTGCAGACAAGCATCTGATGTAGGTTGGACCACAAATGGCTCACAGATCACAGTCTGAGTAACAAATATTTATTGATGTTCATACTCTTTTGGTAGACTTTTACTTCCTCTGTATTTTGCTTAGGCGTTATACTGGACATCTGCATATCTTGAAGAAAAATCAAAGATAAAAGAGCCTCTATTTTGATTTGTATTAGCATTTGTTCTCACACAGGAAAAAAGAGAAAGAAAATCAGAAAAAGAAAAAAATCCTACTTTATTAATATGGGGTTTTTTAAAATTACATCACTTATTTCAGGTCCCACTTCAGTTGAAGGTGTGAAAAATTAAATCTTGGTGAACCTCTTTATATTCAGGTAGGTGCATAGTCTGTGTGCTGTTAACATGGTGTGTGTGTCAGATAATATATGTGTGAACTGATCTTGAATGTAGCCGAGCAGCTAAAAAACACAGATCCCAATAGCTAAAGAGATTAGGACTCAACTTGCAAACAGCTGTACTCTATTYCTAATGAACAGGGGTGAAAAAAAGAATTATTTAGAAAATATACCTCATTGGAGAAAGAGATTTATATTGCATGAGTGACTTCTTTTTAAATTAAATGGCAGGCATCCTTAAACTGTAATTTACTGGCACAGCTGAATTCCCCAAGGTAACAAAACAAACTCCAGGGCTGCACGGAGGAATGCTCAGTAACCCGCCGCCACCGGACAGCAGCAAGCCCGCAGCGTCTGCGACGTGGGCAGGCGCCGGAGCTCGGACCTGCAGCAAACTGCTCGCTGGAGCTGCCGACGGAGAGTCTATAAAACTCCCTTTTCTCCTCAGCTTGCTGATATTTGGGGAAGGTCAGTCCTGACATACACTGGGTTTACATGACATAATGATATTTTTTGTCCTCAGGATGCTGATAGAGCAAAAAAAGAACACCGTAATTTGAAGCCCTGGAAGAGCTGGGCAGGGGAGACCATGAAATCCTCGGCCTTTGTTTGGCCTCTGCAATAAATTTGGTTGCACCAAAGGGCAGGTGCTTCCGTGGTTTTTCCTTCCATTTCTGATACTGCTGGGCTCTTTGCAGGAACTTTTACCTTTCTGCAGAAACGTTTGCTTTTATTAAGGCCCTGGTTTTGCGAGGTACTTGGGAACATTTTTAATTTCAGATTATCAATAATCTCGTTGACCGGAAGTTTGGTATCTGCTCTGCTGAGTCAAAGTTGCAACTACTCATTTCACTTAAGCACTGTGAGGAAAATAGAGCAGCATTTTGCCCTCCATTTTAAAATGTATGAACCTCCTTTACTTCCCACATGCTATAAATGTCCCTTTCAGTAGATCTGAAATATTCCTACCACAATAATTAACAGCTATCTTTTTGTATAATCCCATTTTCTCTTCAAGTCTCATTAACTGTTTCCTCCTTGTCCCTACCTCAGGTCAAAGCTTTTCTTGTCTTCAGGACTCCCTGCTGCTCCTGACAGCACCTTGCTCTCAATTCATCATTACTGCTAATGATCTGTGGGCAAAACCACCAGGTTTTTGCAGCAGACTCACTTACTGGGGTCAAGGTAGCTGATTTGGCAGCTTTTAGACTTGTGAGGTTTGGTGAGGTGAATCTCCACCCTTCTTGTCCTTCCATCCTTGATTACTGTTATTATTTCTCTATGAATAATAGAGAAATAATTTTCCTTCCATCCTCGATTACTGTCATTATTTCTCTAGGAATTTCATTAATCTAATTTGATGAGACTGCTTCCTAAGCCACGTACTGTTGTTGCTTCTCCTTTGGCTGATCTAGGATTTTTATGCGCTATGAAGTAGCTTATGTGATTATAAACCGCATTTCTTTCAACATTTAAATGACTCTGCACTGTAAGATCCAGAGTTTGCTTTTGCATGTACTTATGAGAAAATTGAATGAAACAGGACCATATGCACAAATAAGGTTTTGAAGTCACAAAAATTATTTTTCCTCATTATTCATTGTGTCCTAAAAAAATGGTAGGATGACTCCAAGACAGTGAGAAAGTCTGAGGGCCAAGTTCAACACTTGCTTAAGAGGCTACTGAATTTATGTATGAAGGGTGATAAAAAATAAAGAAGGGATATTTATCACATGGGCAAGATGTGATTCTCATTTTCATGCTTATAAAGCTCATTATACCCACTCAAAGTCTGTTTGCACTGCCAAAGGATTATTAAGAGACTGAAGTGCAGATGAGAAGTGGCCCCAAATTAAGGCAAGAAAGACCAGCAAGGAGCTCTACAGCTTTGTGCTATACTTTACTTCAAGCATCTCCAGATAAAAAGGGACAGGAGGCTGGCACAAAGCATAGACTAACATATTCACAATGCAAACCTCAGAACCACAAATAACGTATTATTTCATAATTTGATTTCTTCGAGTGCTGCTAGCCCCAAAAGGCCAGCTCTTAACTGCTCAATTTTCTCCATTGACTCTAATTAAGGTTTTCCTTGGCTCATGATCCTGGTGAACTTGGAGAACTTTAATTTTATTTTTTTTTTAAATCTGCTTTTCTCACCAGGTGGAGTGTTCCCTGCAAACCCTGAAACTTATGAACTTTCCAGTACATTTTACAAGATACTTTTGTCTACACGTTTGACTGAAGATGGAGGCATTCCACAAATCCCCAAGTAGAAATCATTTTATTAGCCAGTTTGTGCACTGTATACAGGAGAATATGGGATTATTTGTTAAGAAATTTACTGCCAAAAAATTTATGGCAGTAATATAAACTCACAAGTGTCCCTTTCTGCTGAGGGGGAGTTGACTTCAGTAGCTGTATGACTGATGATGTGACAAAGTGTGATAGGGAATGCAGCTGCTGGACCAGAAAAAAATAGTTCCTAAAAACCAGAGATAGAACAGAGAAATACCTTTAAAAGGAAATCATTTATTATTATTATGGTGCTAATTAACAATCCCTTCAAAAAATCTGAAGATGACTTACTTGTTTTTCTTGTCTGTATTAGTTTAGAACGGGTAAAAACATGAAAGTGTTTTTTACTATTGTATTAATTATCTCTACCTCCTTGAAAATTATTTTTCCAAAATATTATTTTTTTTACACTGTAGCTATACTTAATTCATTTAATTTGTCTTTAATTAAAAATCATTCCCTCCTATGCAGTTTTGAAGGCACTGCATGATGCTTCTGTGTTTGAAATTCTGTGTTTGACAATGTAAGTTTTATCAGTGATTTCTACTATCCACGTAAGGTAATGCTAAGGAAGTTCTGTGCTGACATGTTTCTCCTTTAAATCAGACTGGTTAATAACCAGTTTGGCTTTTACTCTTTGTCATTTTCAGTTTTTTCCAGCACCTTCTCTCCCCCTTGCTTCCTCCTGTCTTCTCTCCTTCTACTCCCCAAAGCATGGAGAATTTCCAGTTTGGATTTGAACACTGCAGCTGGCTACTCTGTCAAATACCGGCTGAACCAAAACTCCAGATTAAGTCTGAGTGAATAGTTAATGGATGTTTCTTTTCTTTTTTGATCTGAAAAACCAACCCCCCCTCCCAGAACTTTATCTGAAGTCAAATGAACCATTCCATTCAGTCTCCAAAAAATGCTTTAGTTTAGAGTCAGTTAATTTCATTTTGTTTTTATTGTATTTTTGTACTCAATTTAGGCATCTTTGATCTCAAATCATAGTTTTGAAACAAAACATTTTGTTTTCAAATAAGCTGAAATGAAGTATTGTAACATAAAAAGAAAAAGCCTCCACCTTTTTTGGCCAAAACTATTCACTGCACTTGGCAAAAAATTGTGCGTAGTTTTGATCAACCTAGAACCAATTTTCTTTGTCAAATAAACAATTTGCTTGGAAAAAAAAATCCGTATGTAATCCATATATGATATGCAAATATAGGATATTTGCATATGAATAATGGTTGTCTATAAGTGTAAGCCTACCGCAATGTAATTCCCTTTGAATTCAATTGTCTTAGTCCAACTGCCATGTGTAAGATACAAAAGCTCTTGTTTCCCTCTTTAATGASGGATCACAGCGGGGTAAGAAGAACCGAATGTGTGTGCATTCCCCCCGAGGAAAGGAGACACAGAGTGCCTGCTAATGATGGGACAGGTTTCCCCTTCCCCAGTACCTCTCCTGGCAGCAAAAGCCAGCCTGGCTTTCGACAGCTTAAGCAAAGAAGGCAGTCGGGGCATTTTTGCTTCCTCCAGCATTTGGCTGAGCCTAGGCAGCTGCCTGCACTTGCCAGGAGCGGGGGGGACCCGAAACACGTCTCAGGGGGACGTGGCTGTGCGAGGGGACTYGGCTCACCCGGCCGCGGCAGCCTGGCCTCGGCGTTCAGCCTTGCCAGCCCAGGATCTCCTCAACGCCACTGAAGAGAAACAGGTCCAGTTACCAAATGGGTCCTGGGACCAGTTTCAAAAGGCTTTTTGATGAGATGGCCACCATTCTCCACTGACTATAAAGGGGCGAGCTAGGCTTTGAGTGGTATAAAACGACCTACTTTTTGTCTGTAAAAAAGGGAGCCAAGAAACTACCATTCACCTTTCTTCTTTTAATAGCCGTGCTAAAATAAACTCTCCCTAGTTGTGGCTGATAACACGGAAACGCTTCATTTGAAACTGGGCAATGCTCTAAGGAGCCGGGGCGATGGCTGGATTTGCGATACAGCAACAGCCCGTTCATCACCCGGCACACTCTAAGGCAGCTCTCCTAACATCTGTACAAAGAAAAATACTGCTTATCGTATCTTTCAGCATTTATATTTCTTCTCAAAGGTAAATTAAGATGTTGCTTTTAGAGTTAGTTCTGTATAATGTTATTCAGGTTTCAGTTTCAGCTATTTCACACCTTTCAAGTTCATAAACATGCTAACGTTTTGAAGGATGTTGTTTGGATTCCTTTTGGCTTTGTGGTATCTGGCTCTGTTTTTGTTTATGGCTTGGTTTCTATGCTTTTGAATTTGACTCCTGATTTCTTTTATAATATTTGCCTTTTTTTTACCTCTGTATTCCCTAGCTGAAAGCCTGGTGCATTAGAAACTCTTTGTAAAGGATATGTGCCATTCTGCAGCTGTGGTTAGGAGTTATGCGAGCTTGAAGCTAAAAAAGAAAACACGGAGGATTTGATAAAAACATGCATATAAAATAGCAGAAAGTCTTTTGATTTCATTCTATATTGCAGAGGACAATAAGATTTTCTGCAAACTTCTGTGGAGAAAATTACTCCATAGTAATAATGCTTTGAGATACCAGTCACTGAAGTTTGAATCAAATAAAGCAGGGACTTGGGCTCTGTGTTTCCTCATCCAGCTTGTCCTCTCACAGGGCACTGGCAGGAGAGGAGCCACGTTATTATTTGTTTTTGAGAAATTTCATCTTTGACATCAAATCTGTTTTGGGATGTGAGGATCTCATCCAAGCTGCTGCTGTTACTATCCTTGCTGCTGTGGCTCTGTTGTGACTAGTTGGAATGCCAGGTCTTTTATTCTGACAAGAGGAAGTTTAGACCACAATCTTTAGACCAGTTTTGCTTGTGACTTACCAAGTAAATATCATAAATAGTTAATATTTGGAATTCACAGATGGAGAAGATGAAAGCACAGAAAAATTAAATGGCTTGCTAAAAGACGAAGAGTGAGCCAATGGCAGAGCCAAGAAAGGCACCTTAGACTCTCATTTTAGTGTATAACTCTGGCCAAGAAAATTCAGCCTTCAAAAGGGAAAACTGTATTTTGTAAAACTGATTATTATTTTGAAGGTTGTGGCTAAAGTATGATGCTCTTTTTGTCAAATTTTGGAATAACCTGTAGTGCCTTACCAAGACAGCCCTGTTTTGAATCACCTCTGGGGACTGATATATTTCAACCCTAGGGATAAAAATGTTACAGACTTTGGAAGTAGGTGCCAGACATAGGATCACAAAAATGTGAAAGCTGGGTCCTGTTTCCAGTCAGAAAGGCTAGATATGGGAAGTCTTTTCTTGTCTGCTCTTGAAAAAGAGAAGTATGTTTTTATTGGAATCCAGTGGCCCCTTTACATTTGGTTTAAACTCTTTCCACTATCTGCACGTCAGCTGTAAAATATAGTACTTAGATTTCAGGGATTCAACATGGTAAATACTCATGAAAGTAGAAAGACAGAGGGCTGTGGCTCCCAGCCTTTCTCTATACATTGACTCTACTTAGCAATATTCCAGCAGAGGTGCAGATACCAGTATAGAGAATTTTAGCTTACCGACAGAAGTCTTTCTTTTCACAGTTACTTCTCTTCACCTCCTCAGACGTAGCTCTGTGACCCCTGRTTGTCTGCATACCACAGGCTAAAGGCACAGGCCTAAGGTAGGTAATATTTACATGCTGGCAGCAATATTATTTCCAGGACAGGATTTCTTTTCCTACCATAGAGAAATTGGGTCCAAAAGAAGGTGGACTGAGATGCATTTTTTTWAATGAGATTATAGCTAATTAACCATTGCCTAAATTAATCCATTACTATTTGGCACCCTTAAATCACATAGGGTGCTCTCTTCCTAAAACAACTTTTAGAAAATTTCTCATTAAAACATGGCAGACACTTAGTTGAATCACAGGCTGATAAATCCAATAGCCTTCACTGAAATAAAAGAGAAAAATCATCCTTTCAGCAGGAGGAAGAGAAAATGAGGCCAGGTCAGTGGCCAGAGAGCTTCATTCTGGTCTGGGAGACATAGGCCATCTCTGTGTGAGCTGGGCTCATGCAGCACCTCTGACCTGCTGCAGCACGTCCTTCCACATCCTTCCTAACGCCATCTCCCAATTCCCATTTCAGTCTCCATAAATACCCCTAGGAGAACTCATCCAGGTTTGTCAGTCTCACAACTAACAAGAGAAATAATTGTCCATGGCTTTTTTTAAGTGGAGTACTTTATCAGGTGCCTACTGATAAGAAACTGCAGCTGTCCTGCAAACAGTGCTGTCTCAGAGGTGCTGTGTGACTTCAGTGCCAGTGCAAATGGACACTCACAGCAACCTCTACACACGTCACAGGAGCAGCCCTATAATGGGACGGCTGCCAAAGAAGGAGGGAACAAGGGTGTAAAGAGCAATTTAATGAAAAGCAACAGCAGAAATAGGTACAAGACTCAGAAAATAGAACAGAAAGCAAAAGATAGCTGATGAGGTGATTTTTCTTTTTTAAGAAAATGTTTCTACATTAAAATGTTTGAAAGATTTTTCTCATGTTCTTTCTCCAAGTGATTGTAGTTTCTTTAGCTGTGTATACAAAAATAAATAAAATAGCTCAGGTATCATAGCAGGTTCCCAGCTATGCTTCACAGGGCTTGGTAGTCTTTGAGAATATCTTGGTAGTCAGTGAGGAAAGAGGGGCTCTTCCACAAAGAGGCTGAGATCACCTAGATTCACCCCTCTGGGACACTTGGTCTTTGTAAGAGCATCTCTTTCTCATCAAAAGCAGAGCCTGGCCTTTGAAGTAAGCAACCAAGTTACTTAAATTAAGCAGTGTAAATATCCCCCTAACTGAATGCAAACATGGTACGTCTACTTCCACTCAGAAGCTGCTTTGACTGGTTTCTTGTGGCTTTACAGCACTGGAGAACTGTGAACCCTGGTAGAGGAATCACATTAGCCTGGCCCTAGATGCAATAAGAAACTGTTGCTGCAGATGTCAGAGAAACACTATTTAATCAGAAATGAACACAAATATAGTAGGGGTTTATTTCTTTATTAAAAAAACCTACAATGTTTTAACAGTTAGAGGGCCTGCTTTGTGTAATGCATAATCCAGTATAATACTGATAGTTCCTTTTGCCCTATAGGCCACTCTAAACAGGTTGCACTCTTTTTTTCTGTGGCACCCCTGTTCACTCTTGCATGGATGATTATGACCAGACATGTCAACACACACTTGATCTTTGCTCTTGGCATTGATGTACTTATGGTATTACCCCGTTTTTTTAGGAACTCTCCTTCCTAAGCCACACGGCAGGCTGTACAGTTTGTTCTCTGGTTGCACTGAAGACCTGAGATAAATCATTTGCTACTGGCCTGAGCAGTCCTGCCTTGTAGGTGTGCATCACCTGACTTTGGCATAATGAAAATGTTCCTGTAGGTGTTTTGTTGGTGCATTGCAACCTCTTGCTCCTCACCCTTGAATCTCAGAAGGTGTCGCTGGAGCAGCCATGCCACAGGCACGTCCCAGACAAACAACATTTTCCACCTTGTCCGTGGCCTTGGAAAATCTCTGCTTCCTTCACCATACAGGTACTTTTTCCCTGTGACGTCCTAATTGACCGTCACCTTCTGGGAGATTGTTTGATTCATTAGGTGTGAATGAAAAGAAGCAAAACAACGACCGTGAGTTGGCTAGGGGGAAGGTGGACTTGTTTTTGGCAAATCTGAGTTTTGTTTATTTTTTCTTGGCTTGTGTTTCTCTGTGTCTGATGGGGCTCTTAATTACCTTCAGCGTGTGCTGTGCTCAAAGCAGCCCTGCTGCAGGCATTCAGCTCTTTTGCACTATGCAAGGAGAAACATAGCTTTGGGGATGATTTTTGTACACTCCAGAAAGTCAGTGCCTTTGTCTAACCACAAAAACAGCTCTTGCCTGCATTATGTCATTGTTGTGCCTTGACTGTGTTCCTATGCCTTATACAATCTATTGTTCGCTATGCCATGCATTAACACACGCACTGCTCTTGCATTTCTAATTCCGTCCATCTCTAAGCAGGGTCCTCACTACCGCTGACATAACAGGCAGCCCCGCTATTTGGGGAGCCACAGTTAGTTGTGCACTTGGTGGGGTTTCTGCTTTTTTCTGTAATTATTTTTCTTATTTCTTTTTTTTTTTTTTTTAACAAGCATTGCTTAAGGATTACTTTGTATATAGAACCATTGCCAATATTTTCTATAACCATCAAGTAAGAGCAAGTATTTTCCACATGCCTAGAACTGAAGCCATTTTTTTAGGAACTAAGGAGTCACTGGAGTGAAATATAAGAACATTATCAATGACTTGGAAGCTCATTTAAAAATTCATTTTCAAGGCAGGATTAAAGAGAAATCTCTCTGGATATATCCACATTTTCATTAAGCATGCTCCCTTGCTACACTGTTGGTTAACAGTTATTACACTGTCAAGTTGTTATTTTAAGAATCCATTCAGGGATCTTGAGCTCCAGTACAAAACCATATGGTCTATCAACACATGCCTTTACACTCCTCCACAAACTATGTCTTTACCAGTAAAGCACCTTGAAATCTAATGACTATATGTAGGTGCAAAGCATACCACCAATCCTTGAGTGTTACTGAATGTTGGTGGTGGTATAGGAGGGCAACTGGGTGGCACGGATGAACAATTAATTTCTATAACAATTATGGTGCTTTGATTGTTTTGTCTTTCCACTGAGATAGAAAGAAGATCTTTTGAACCTTTTTGCAAGAACAAACTTGTGTATGCTTATGCTGTAACTGAGGGGGTGGGTCACCAGCTTAGGACGTGGGGCACAGAGATTCAAGTATCTGCTCTACCTCATTTAGGGCACAGCGGTTTGGCTTCCCTGCTCCTCATTCACGAAATGGAAGGCTTTTTTTTCCTGGGTACACTGCACAGAGCAATTCTGCATAGCTCTCCAGCTATACAGTATGTGTGTGGCTGCTGTGTATGCTTCTCTATCTCCTGTCTGACAACCAACCAACATTTCTGACAGACTCTCTTCAAACATGAAACCTTTTTGTAAAAAAATTTTGATTTCTACTAAACATATTTGCCAAAGCTAGATCTCATCAAAGCTGGTCTGACTGATCTTATTTAGCATTCTAAAGAAGTGCTGACCACATTACAAGGTCTGGTCCAGGTTTTCTCTGGTTACATGGTATATGGGTCCCTATAAGAACTGGGCAAACCTTTCTTTGGAATCTCTGATTTCAAACCCAGGAAGTCCATAAAGTGAATGAGTCCAAATTTTGCCAATTTGGTGTGTGGAAAGTATGGTTCAATATTTTACTGCACAAGACTTTCACATCAGTTTGGCTTTGAGCAGGATAGTTAATGCAAGGTTTTTTTACGAGTGAATACTGATGTTTGATTCTGTGTTTAGAGAGTAAAACTACAGTAATATCTATTTTCTGATCTGAGCAGGAAAAAATTGCTCCATCTTTTTTCTCAAAGTGGATGGGTAACCCAGAATTCATTTTGTGCCATCCATACCCATTGAGTCATCCAACTATTAAGATTTTTAACATAAAAAGAATTTTACATAGTCATCCACATGGCCCCAAGTCCCTTCATCTATCTTGAAGTACACACTTCAAATCCTAATTCTTCAAAAGCTTATGTGTGTGAATAGTCCCTCTGAGGTTAACAGGAATTGATTTGTATGATGTTTGTAAAGTACATAGAATTCTTTGCAGACTCATAGCTTTAGAAGGTGTTGTGTGGGGAACATAATTCTTAAGTAATCAGGGACCGAAGCAAAAACTAGTGCAATCTAGACACTTATATTAAAATACTTCTAGGGCCTTTGAGTGAAAAAATACTRTTCCTGTCTGTATTTTCATTATATCTTCACAACAGAACTTTGCATAGCTGACCCATTGGAAACACCTCTGAGTTGTAGCTGACCATCACGGCTGCTTTTAGTAGAAAGTGAGAAATCAGAGAATTGACTAGCCCTGCAGTGCGGGAACAGGCATAGGGGTGGAGTAGTAGTAGAARTGGAAAAAAAAGAGAATAAAAATGGCTAGAAATGCTGGGAATGGTATGGGCTTTTTTTCTGGACATGTCTAAGCATAATATTACAGCACATTTCACAGCCAGCCAGTGATTGCATGCACTAGTTGTAGTCTCTAGGCAGGGATTACTCATTTCATACATCATTTAGAATTAATTGTAGTGATTCTGCGAAGTCAGTACATACCCTGGACGCAAGATTAAGAGAAACTGTTTTTGTTTCAAAGTCTTTTGATGTTTCTGGTTTGAAGTATTTCATTTTTCCTTAGGCAGCACCCAGATTGGTTGATGATATGCAATACACTTTCTTCTCTTTTGGAAAATAAAAATTTGTCAAATGAAATTAAATCTTTGACARTCTCATGACAATACACACACATGCCTACCCACTTCATACTGGAAGGCTAAATGAAGTTCAAAGTTTGTAGGCATCATTAAATCAGACTCATAGAGGAAGGCAAGCATATACATTTGATGTATGAGAGTCTGTATTCAGAACTCTCAGACATACAACAGGCATCTATGTTTGAAAAGGTTTACATATATGTGTATGTATCCTCACAGAGAAGTTCTCCCAATCTCCTGGGTAATGAGAAACACTGTATGTTCCTTGATGAGAAAGTAGTAACTAAGAGAGTCTGCCGTGTGTCCCTCTCAGGTGGGCATCCCATGCTCATMCCATGCCACCACATAAGGCATCAGCTTAACACTAAGGTCTGGTTTCCTGGGCACTCTGAATAAAGCTAAAACTTGTAGTTTGAAGAACCGTTACAATATTTTGGAGGAGTCTAAGACAGGCTTGTAGCATGAGCTTGACAGTTGACCTATTGCACATAGGTCAGTTTTGACCTAACCGCTTATGACTTTTCAAAATATTTATGAGCAATCAAATGTTATTTTCAATAAAAATATCAGTATTATGATTCGGAATCGTTGTTTAAGATTTCATAGTTACATGTTCATAGTCATGGTATTTCAGTACAGGGGAAAAGTCTTCAAAGTGTTTCATCAGTGTTTAATTGAACAAAGTAATCCAATGCCCCTCAACACTTTTCAGACTTAAGGTGATTTCATACCACATTAAACTGTTCATTAAAAAGTCTAACACAATTTTGAAGGATCTGATTACAATAATTTTCCATTTGTTTCTGCATGCTTTGGTCTCATAATTGGAAATACTAACAGATGGATTGTCCCCAAAATATGCTTCATAGTTCATAATTTATTAAGTATGCCAATCAGAATATTTTGATAACATTCATTATGTCAATGCCTGTGGAAAACCACAATAGAAAACTTTGACATTTAGAGAAAGTATTATTTAAATTACACAGAATCTTCTCTTTGGACATGGATTTTTTGTTTGTTTATTTGCATCTCTTTCATGCATTTAAGCAGTCCATCAATTAATTCTGTTGTTGCTTAAAACCACATCATTTCAGCCTTTCTTGCAATATTTAGTTCATAAAAGCCAGACATGAGCATGTGACCTTTAGAGTATGTTCTTCTCCTGTTATGAGWGTGTATAAGGAACTTTGCAAGTGGTATATTTCTGCCCTCATGTTAGAAATGGGAAAACTAAGGCAGTGAGAAATGAAGTGGTTTGTTCAGAGACACCCATCAGGCAGAGGACAGAACTAGTACCGGACATCAGGCCTCCTGAATTTCATCACATCAGTGCTGTGGCACTAGAGAAAACTCTGTACTTCCATATGCATTCCTGGGCAGCACATGGGAAAAAAAGAGACCGAGGCACAAGTCCTTGTACCACTAAAGAAATGGAAAAGTTCATTAGCAAACTCCCCCTCCCTTGCATATCTTAGCAAAGTTTTTGTCAAATAAAGTCTAGTCCATGCTTTTGCACTGGGCTGTGAAGAGCAGGGCCATACATGCCCAAAGAGAACATACTCTGTCGTGCACCAGGGTTAAGGGAGGGAGTTTGCCTCCACAATCCTCTAGTTACATTTAAAGCYACTCTACCTTTATCAATACAGGTATCAATGAGGTTGGCACTCAGAAAGAGAGAAATGTCAGTACCTTAGTTCTTAACCCCTCAATCCCTCTTTCTCCTCACATTTCGATATGTGATAGGAAATGGTCTAAGGGACAATCATCTTTTTGCATTACAGCCATTCTTTTTAAGCTACGGAACATGAATGATGTTCAGGAAACCAGTTATGGGGCTTATGATTAATACAGATGTTTGCAAGACTTTCCTTTTAGACAGTCAAAGTTGGAAGTGAAGCAGCAGATTAAAGGAAGTGCAAACAGCACCAGTTCATTGTGTCTTTTAGTAGCTGCAAGGGTATTTTGGAGGGAAGGAAGAATCCATTTCCTCTGCATCTGAAGTGAAGAGATGATATGTGTGGGTTGCTGATGGAAGATTTTGAGAAGACTGCTGGGTGCGCAGGGAAAGTTGAGCAATTTGAGCATAGCACCAAGGACACCACTGGAGATTTCCAATGCTCAGAACTCAGCTCAATCTARCATCTCATGGCAAATTGAGCACTAGCGAAAGGCAGGCCTCAGCCCCAGACTCAGGTCTACCAAGTTTCAAAAGTTACTGAAACATGGGAATGCTTAAAAACTTGGCCATATCCTTCCTCATTACCTATGTCCATGTACTGATCCAGCTATGACCTGCTTTTAAAGCAATCTTAGTGTATAGTCTGAGGTACTGACTTGTGAATGGTATTTAGTTCATGTGTTTGCACTCTCACTGCCTATGATATTGAAGATACAGAACTTCTTTGTTGTGGCTACCATATTTCCATTCTGATTGTAATAGCATATAYTTCTGTAGGGGTTTTCTATGTTTACTTGTCTTAGGATCTCAAATGTCAACATCTTAATGYTGTTGATATGTTAATATGAGGGAGAGAGATTCAAAAGGTTAGAATTTGTGGTTTCGTGTGAGAAAGAGCGTGTGTGTGTGTGTGTATGGGGAGTGAGGATGAGTTAAGCAAGTTAACAAGGAAAACGGTTATTGTAACAATCTGTACTTAACTAGCTTCTGGCTATACACTGTCCTTATGGCTTAACACTACACATATACCTTTTTCTTTCTCATACTTTACTATACACTTTTATATGTGATAACTGCTGGATGGTCTGGATAAAAATGCCAAGTGTGTTTTGTATGGTTCCTAAAGTGGCTGTCATCCCTAAAGGTATGTACCTGAGCCACCCGCTGTTGGAAGCTGTGAGCAGATCCTGGCGAATATGCTTTCTCTCCTCTTAYGTGCTTTACTAATTATCCACTTTTGGCTACTGTAAAAGATTGGCCACTCTATTTAACGGACCTGTAGCCTGATCAAATATGGTTGGTCTTAAATTCTTATGAACACATGTCAAAAGATCTTGATGTTTTCTGTTTAAAGGATTTGAAACGTACTGCCCAGAAATGACAAACAGCCCAAGAATTGTACAACTTGCTCAGCAAAAAGCTGCCAACAGCCCCATTAGGATATCTGTTGTCTGCTCACACGGACAAGTTGTGGGAATGAAAATAAAGTGTTATTCAACATAGAAACAATTCATTATAAATTATTCACTTATGTCAAGCATGCATCTTCTACCTTGAGAAGAGTACAGCAAATTGCCAAGCTCCTTCAATATCAAGGGTACTCTAAAGAGCAAAGAAGTTGTTTTTCCTCTTTTGTTATGATATGTTTCCTGGAGGCTATGAAACCCATCTTGCTTGCTGTTAATAGTTCTAATAATTGTACAATGAGTAGCAAAAATAAATAAAGGAAACAGGGAAAAAACTAATTACAATTCTCTTAAGTACATATATTATCCAATAGGGGATCACCAGACTCTGGAAGAGGGCTAGATAATATTAATTTCATTTTATCAAGGCAAAACTCTCTTCCAAGACCACACAGCAAGTTAGTGGCAGATCTGAGACAGAATCTGTGAGTGTTGGCTCCTAGCTGTGTTGAGACTAAGGTGTTTGACTTCCCTTTACCCTGACAGTGGCAGGACATCACTGTTCCAGCCACAAAGAGCTATTGCATCTTCTCTACAGGATTCCAGTATATTTTTCTCACCTTTGGCACTAGAGTAACAAACAGATTTGTTAAACTGAACACAGCAAAGTTCAACAGCTATCAGAGTTACTGGCAGGAGATCATAATGTAAGCATCTGATTTATAAATAGCTGAGAAAGTTTATCTCTTTGGATTTACAAAAACATGCTGTCATGAAAACGGATTGCTGCTATTGTAAATACCATGGAGCACAACATGCGTGAAGTTAAAGCTGACTTTGTCTTGTGATTATCTATCTGCTTGCAGGCTCCCCTCTCCAAAGCCTCTGCGTCTGAACAGCACCCAGGATTTATAAAACAAAATAACAAAAGGTCCTGAGAACAATTGTGCAGAGATATACTGTAGGTTTTCACTAGACCCAGTGGAGTAACAAAAGTCTCTGCATCCTGCTTTATTGTCATGAAACCTTTGGTATCTATTTTCCTTCCCCTCTGGCTGTTGGATGCAATTAGTTCATCTGAAACTGCATGCCAAAAGGCCCTGTTTAATGGCTTGCAGTATATAATCTTATATTGTTCTGACTTTGAAATTTCTCCTTCACATATGCAGCATAGGGTAATGGAGATGATTGTATTATTCTTTGTCATCTGATAAGCCTCAGAAACTGTATGTAAGGATTTTTAAGTCATAAACATAATTCTATCTAGAGAAATGTAACCTCAAAGCTGTCTTTCAGTTTTCCTATGCACAAAAGGTACATTTTGTTTTAGGAATCACTTGCTACAACATAACAGAGAGGTTGTTTTCATGCTATCCAACCCTTCACCTTTAATTAACAGGACAAAGAGGACTGGGAATTTGCACTTCCAATTCCAGTAACCTTTCAGTTCCTATAACCACGGGGCCAGGATTCACCCAATAAAATCTAGAAACATAGAGATTATTAAATCCAGTGTTTAGAATGCTTTTTACAAACACTCCAGGCAGAATGAGGATGTAAAAAAAATCAGAATGTTAAATGGCACAGGAGAAGAGAACGGTGGCCCTTTACCCTGCTCTCTTTGCTCTGCTTCATGCCATTTCCTTTCCTGAAAATTTGCAGTCCCGAAATCTGATCTCACCTGACTGATATATAAGGTAAGAACTCCATGCCCTATTTTGAAAACCAGACTTCTTTATTCTTTCAGAAGGACTTGGGAAAACTGACTAATATCTTCTTTCTTTGATCACAACCATACCCAGGAAAAAGACAAGACCAGAAGGTTTCCTCTTCCTCCTGAGCCTGAGGCAAAAGCAAATAGTTCTGCTTTGCTAGTAACAGATATTCCGATTGCAGAGCGATTTCAGGACTTCATGTCTTTTTGCTAGTTTATTCGCTGATTAAAGAGTTTTTAGAATGTGGTTTTAGTCTCTTCTGTTATCTAACAGGTGCTGGCTAGAATTCAAATTTAAAAAAAAAAAAAAAAAGGCAAAAATTACTGAAAGCCTTTGGCCAAAATCAGAGCTTAATCAGAACCAGAATYCATTCTGACTCCTCCACTTCTGATTCATACAGTAGTAAAGGATACTGCCTTCAATTAACTGCAATCATCATTTATATCATATAATTTACAATTGACTTAACTCATTAGAAGTAATGGATTACAGCATGAACTTCACAACAGGATAAATATCTCATCTCATGTAAAAAAACAGAGGTGAAGTCAAAGCCTTTGGTTCAATGATGCAGATGCCAAACAGCTAACTGTGTGTGGAGGAGACGTGCACTGCTCCTACCCATTCATGGTCTCCGTGAAACGTGTTTCTCTAAGAGCGATCAGAGCATGGGGATGTCCTAGGGGATGTCTTTTCACAACCGCAGCACCTTGTGTGGCTTTGCTCAACATTGCCCAACATCATCTCAGGAAAGGAAATTGCCTGAACTTTTTCAGCTCCGTTGATTGAGCTGTTTATTTCCTAAATATTATCAGATTTTGAAAGATTTGTTTTGGCAAATAATGACTTTTCCTGTTTTCCTGCTGAGTAAAGTTATGCTGGCTCAAATTACTTGTCAAAGATTTATTTTTCAGTAGATGTTAACTATCAAGCCCTTTTTTCTTTTTTCTTTCACTATGCATTCAACAAAATCAGCTGACACTGAAGGTTTACACCGGCTCTGCATACTGCAGTATCATGTTTCTGATTTATTTTCAAAACTCCTTTGAGTAGGTCTTATTGAAGAACAGAGACAGTCATCTTTGGAATCAGTTCCCTGCTACAAGCGTCCTGGCAGGCAGCACTAAATCCCGTTCCCTGGAGTAAGCCCACCCTGGTACCTTGATTCAGCCTCCATCTGGTCTGTTGGCTGCCTCCTTACCGTTTCTTTCCTACAGCATATACCTTCCAGGGGCAAGGCCTGCAAGGGCATCTGTGTCTCATATGGGTTAGGTAGGATGCAAAATCACCGGCTTCAATATTTTGGCTCACTTTAGATGAAAGTAGAGAACACCAGACTTTCAGGACACATGCAAAGTGCTTTCTTATAAATTTGAGCTATGGCCTCTTTACACTGCCCTGGTAGAATGTAAAGAATCTCAGAACTGGGGAAAAGACAGTGCCAGTTCTTGGAGGTTGCCCTGTCCTGGCAATGTTAATGTGAAGGAGCCTGGATGGAGAAAGCTACATCTCCCTTGTACCAGACAGTCCTTGCAATAGAGCTCTGGCTTCCCACTGGGGCAGACACAGAGCTGGGTGCCTCTGTGTGGAGAGAGGAAGAGAGACTGCAGTCCTGAGGGACTCCGGGCAAGAGGAAGCCTGCAGTTGTACTTGCCCTAGCAGTGGCACCTCAGGAGTAGCTGGGATGGATGCAGGCTTGAAGCCCTCCATGCTGCAGGTGAGCATGGTCTGCAGAGCTGCTTTAAGGGTGAACTGAAGGTGGTCCCTGAGCCAGCAGCAAGGGCACTTTTACAGCACAGGAATTGCAGCTGGTTTAGCTTCAGGTCTTCAGGATCATCCTGCCACACATGGTGGGCACAGCTGGTGGATATTCTCTTTTAAAATTATTTCTGCTTAGTCCTCCCTGTCAAACAATCGTGATGGACATCATCTACTGAATGGACATAGATGAGCTTGGTGGTCCCATATCAGAAATCCTTCATAAACTTAGCCCTTCAAAAACAAAATACATTGTTTAACAGTGAATGCATTTCCTCCTACAGTTTATAATCCTTACTCTGTCTCAGTAGCAAATCGTTCCCATCTTAACTCAGCAGCTGTTAGTTTCACGTTTGTATTTCAGGGAATATTAACACTATGAAACTCTGGCCACGAGATTCAAGAAGCTCAAAACACAGGAAATGTTTTGACAGGGTAAATGGCAGTGTTTATCAGTCCTAAAAAGTGCTAGAACCACTGAAGAGACTTGTAAGATTAACACACGCCCTGTCTCTCGCACAATTACTAAGTTTACTAAGTGAGTTTTCTATCCTTCCCATGAAGTACTGGAAGTACGTACTCATTTCTACCTGAGACTGGGAGATGTCAGGAACTCAGAAGCAAAATCCTCAACTACTGTAAGCTGATATAGCTCACTTGTAGACTCTTTGGTCCTAATTTTCTACTTCCAGTTTTTATCTGAATGAAGTATCAAAATCTTCATTCTCACTAGTTCCCAAACCATTTGTACCAGAGAAGAGGGACATGAAATCTTGAGTTTTCTTATCTCATAATTATTATCACTCCTAATCTGTGTAACTGGATAAACATCCAGAGGATGGATTCTATAACTACATCTTGTGTTCAGTGATGACAGTAGAGGAAGCAACACTCTTCCAAAGTCCAGGCAGTTGTATTCCAAAAAGCAGACCAGCTGGGAAATGAAAAACAGCATAGCAGAAATCTTTTTCCTGGGAGAATGAAGTTAAATTTGTCCAGTTGCAGGAAAAAGAAACAACAGACAGTGTATTTACATGAAGAGATAACAAAAAACTATGATTAACATTTGTTTGTATGTGTGCATTTGAGTAAAGTATGAACATGTCAGTAACTGTACAACACCGTAAATTAGAGACCAACTCCTTACTTTGTTGTTTTAGATGTATTGTTTTCTCTATGGCCACTGCTATTGTACAATGTTATCTGGAGCACATGTCGAGTGGTCCGCAGTTCATTAATCTGATGAAATTAGTCAGCGTGTTCCATTGACATTGTGTATGGTTAAAATGTCAGTCGTCTCTCTTCAATTCAGCATACCTTTCTGAAAAGGCATTTCCTAATCCCCAGGCTATAATCTCATTAGCACTGCCTGATTCTAACCAAATAAATAGAAGTAAAGACTGATTGCCTGGTCAAAGCACTGTAGCTCAACTCATGAGCTAAGGATTTCAATTATTAATTTACCTTAGTGGAACTGTATTGATTTACATCAGCTGGAAGCAGGTTGCGGAAGTTCTTATAATCTAAGGTCTTTATTACATTACACCAGAGCTGGCTCAAGTACTAGTAGCAGTGGAACACTGCATGGGCTAATTTTATGCAGGAAAAGACAGGTCTGATAACTAAGGGACACCAAGTTCCGTTTGTGTACCCAAGCAAGCTCATTAAAGTTGAGCTTCAGTATTTTGGTGCAACACTGTAGTGAAGTATACAGTCCAATTTTGCCTTGGTAAGTGTGAATATAGTCCTCTTGAAAGCAAGAAGTTAATCACACTGGCAGGAGAACCATGCAATACCCAACTTCCCTAATGTCTAGACCTCCAGTCTGAATCTCAACTACACTGAGATATCTTTGTGCTTCTCTGTCCTTGCAGAGCTCTGCTAATTCCTGCTTGGCAAGTCACTGGAGGAGTGGGTAGAGGAATCCTCAATTTCTAAATCATTATGGAAGAAGTCGTTCCAAATGCTACAGTGCTACTGTATTCATGATGTAATAGAGTGGTTTTAAAGCTACCCCTTGCAACCAAAGTATAGAGTGTGCCTCGGAGTTTCTCATGCACAACTCATCCTTGGGCTCTGGCTCGTCTTCCTAGAGCTGTTGACCCCTCAGAATATTTTAAATTATGCCAAGAGGGAAATTTGGAGAGAGGTCTCCTAAGTATTAGTGGAGGGGGAGTGAAAATTTGGCTTAAAGCTGTCTTTGTGCCCTGCAGCTGGAATGGCACTGAATGTTCCTGAGCCGTAGCCAATGATCTGGCCCTCAAATCAGTACTGATACGTAATATGCCTGACAGTCTCAAAAGCAGAACTGCACATTTTGTTGAGCTGTATAGTGGTTTTGTGGTGAATCCCCTTTTTTTTTTCTCTTCCAACATTCTGATGGGGCCACCAAGCTCATTTATATTTGTAGTCTATTCAGGACTGGGTTTTGTGTCACCMAAACTGAATAGCTTTTACATATGCTTGCTGCGTGATGAAATTGTAGGCAAACAACCAAAGAAAATAGGTGAAGATCAGGAAAATGAGTTAATTTCTTTTGTAAAGAATACATATTGCAGTATATCTTGGACTGGATCCTCATTCATGGCTCATCCTTCTACAGCACTTTAGCAACGTAAAACAATCCTTATGCAGTTTAAATGCCAGTACAGTTGTATTTGCCTTCACCAGGGGGTCCGGTTACAAGGTTTTCAACTGAGCTGAAAAATGGAACCACAATTTTAACCGCATCACTTCTTTAACTGACCCATCTTCTCCCAAAGTTTACCGTCTGAAGCTGTGTTACCAGTTCCAGTACAATGCCCCATCGTAAGTAGAGGGAATATTTGCACAAACCAAATCTTTCTATTAATAAGTTAAAATAGAAAGTCAAAATTGTGTCCTTATACTTGCTTTTGATAAGGGCATTCTAAAACCCACCAGCATACAATGTTTTTGTAATAATTACTTAAAATAGGAAACAGTTAAGTGAATGTAATCCACCTCTTCCAGTTAACTCTATACCATCTCATTTATTAAACAGACCAGGTTTGTTATATTTATTCTCCATTACTACATGGAAGTTGTGGTTTTAACATTTACACGTTTCAGAATATTACTTTTTAATGTTTAAACATGTCAGGTGATTTTGACCAGACCAAAATCCTGAATCCTGTAACAGGTACAGATTTGCATTTTCTGGATGCTGAAAGTAAGTGTTGAAAAGAGCAGGTAATCAACGGTACAGAGTGCTGATGTTATATTCTACCTTTTTATTACAGAATTAAGTAATAAATCTCTCAAAAGTGGATATTTCCATTACTTAAAGCTAACCTGAGGCAAACCAAGGCCTGCATTTAACAGGAGAATGGTCTCTGAAAGAATGGTAGGAAATGCCTATTAGTCATCAGTCCATTCTCCATCTAACACTGCATTACTTCTAGGAGTACCTGTGTGTCCTCCATCACTTCCTCTAGCCCTGCTTCTAAACAAAGATGATAGAAGGGATTTCTCAAATGTCTCCTAGAAAGAGCTCCACACAGGAGAAGTTAATTGCTGTACAAAGAGACTGTACTGCCTCTTGTGCAGGTATAGGTAAGAAGAAACTGCCCTGCAGCCAGCAGATAGTAAAGTAGGTAAGAGAGAGGCTAATCGCATCCTCAGGGTACCCCTTTGGTCCCAAAGGGGTGAAGATCTGACCATGAAAGCACAGATTGTTCTACTGCACCAGGGCACAGGTGCGTGAAAGTCCTTCCTTCCCTCCTTCCTTGCCTCTTTCCTTCTTTCCTTCCTTCCTTCTTTCCTAGTGATTCTGTGACCTCTAATTGCCTATTTTTTAAGTGCAATCTTTTTCAGCATCTGCATTTCTATTAGAAAATTTGACTTCCTTTTTTTAAAAAAAAMCAAAAACCTTAGGAAACATTTGATCTATCAATTAATAAGCCTTTAACCAAACACGGTAAAGAAGGGAACAATTGGACAAATCTTTGCATTTGGCAGGAATCTTTAAGACTCACTTTGAACAGCTGGACTCTTTACAGTCCTTGTGATGCAGATTAAATGAAAATAATACATGGCAGAAAACGGCTAAATCATTTGAACTTCACAAGTTATAGCCTAGAGCCATTTCACTACAGCTCATTAGGGAGTTTATGTTTATAATGTAATGCCTTTAAATAGATTTGATTTTTCTAAACAGGGTTTTGTAAATTAGAACTTTCCCAGGGGGCTAACCCAGCGCAAGCTGTTCCAGTTGTGGAACACATCCTGACAGAAGAGGCAGGAATACAGAAGAAACAGTTTGCTTAAAAATACAGAGTCCTGTGCATTGTAATTACTTGAGGGTTTAGGATTATCACAGTCATCTGATATATGAATAATACCCAGCACTCCTGGGGTGCATTCACAGGATTGCCAACCTTTCATATTTGGAAACACACATCATCCTTCCCCTGCCCCCCAATATTGAGATAGCTTTAAAAATCATGAGATATTAAGGATAAATGTGGCATTAGCTTGCTTTTTAGCTATTAATTCTCTAGTTGTTGTGCTTTTCAGTCTCCTAATTTTATTTCTGTAATAAGGAAAGTTTGTCACTTTTTTCCTCATAAAGTCCAAAGATTTCCTTCTATTCTTCCTTCTTCCTTCCTTCCTTCCTTCCTTCCTTCCTTCTTTGCTTCCTTCCTTCCCTCCTTCCTTCCTTCCTTCCTTCCTTCCTTCCTTCCTTCCTTCCTTCCTTCCTTCCTTCCTTCCTTNTTCCTTCCTTCCTTCCTTCCTTCCTTCCTTCCTTCCTTCCTTCCTTCCTTCCTTCCTTCCTTCCTTCCTTCCTTTCCTTCCTTTCCTTCCTTCCTTCCTTTGTTCCTCCCTTCCTTCCTCTCTTCCTTCCTCTCTTCCTCCCTTCCTTCCTCATATATGCATCAAGCTATGAACGAAACACAGGTCTAGTACTGTTCCCCTTGGTTATCATTCAAATCTGAACACTATGCAGTAGTTTTGGAATATTTTCACAGTACTTGAARCACATTACAATATTAGCATTGTTTTTACTGATATTTAGTTTTCTTGGAATACTTTCTTTTTCTGTTATATCAGCTGGAGCCAGATGGGTCTGTATTTTTCTTTGTTGATAATTTCACATTATTTTAAATTTTAGCAAATCTGAAATATTACCTAATAAGAAATTATGCAAATATAAAGTGAAAAGACAAAACCACCACCATTAAAGTATGGCATATCTAGGGAGATCTATGTGTAAGATCCTTCTCCTGGTTCCTTTTTTATACTTAAGCATGGCCGTGGTGAGTACTTCCTTCCAAAAGCCTTCCAATATTTCAAAAGAGAAGCCCATGTAATCACAAATAAGGAGGTTAATTCACTCTGAAAGGAGATGGACAGTGACCCACAGAGCAGCAGCTCTTCTGTCTCATGATCACAAGCATTCCCAAAGGGACTTCCAGATTCCAGGGACTTTATTCCCAGAGCACTTTTCCAGCAAAGTCAGCTACAGAATAGAGCAAGATACTAGTTCAGGTTTCCCTATGCAATGGAACTTCATCTGCTGTGTCAAGAATGTGAAGATTTATAAAGGGCAAAACTTGGACTCGTATTGCATGCACTTTTTACGCAGCTTCCCAAATCATGCCCCTTTTCTGGGACCTGTTCCACCTCAGGTGAGGCTTTCAACATCCACGTCCTGCAGAAAACAGATGGGTTCTACCTGAAGGACTTGACAAATGTACCATATTTAGAGATGCAATGAAAAGATGTACTCAGCTGTGAAAATCTCCACAGGCAAATTGCTAAGCTGAAAACTTTAAAAGTGCACTTATTGAAGAAGTGCAAAAGCCTCCTATGGCACTGGAGTTTTATTTGTTCTTTCTTTCCCTTTTGCACCCAGTGTTCCTCTTAGGAGCAAAGTCAGCGGGGAGTCTGCCGAAGCACAAAATATCGAATACATACGTGGCAACTTACTCCACGTATCTCACCACTGCCCGAGATGCTGCTGACAAGCCCTCGCACCAAGTTAAAGTTAGAATTATTATACACTATCATTCAAAATTGTTTAGACTTTCTCTTTTGATTCATGCCGTTGCTGTATTTTGTACATCCTCCTGACCACTCTTAGCAGCTGTAACAACACTTGTGGTATTACCAGTAATTTGCAACTTATCAAACATGATTGAACCTTGTTCTTTTGTGTAAACGAAACAGAACTCTCTGGTTAGCTTTCTTTATACTTTGGAAATAGTGCAAAGGAAACCAAGTCTATATTTGCATGCCAGACAATGAAACATAACACACAGTGTATACATGCCTTTGACACTGTAATTACTAGCTGTTGTTTAGATTCCATGTATGGTCACTGGCTTTGGCTGTGTTGGAATCAGCTGTATCAACATTTAATCAAAGTCTTATAGATTTTGGTTGTATATTTTTCTAATGTCAAAATGGAAATGCTGAGACTAAAAAATAAGTTCTTGGGTAAGAAAATGCATGCCCACTGCACTGCAAAAATAATGAACCTTTGTGGCACAATGAACAAAGCCCATTGGAGGTTTTGTCCGTAATGAAGCACAACAGAACAGGCAATTTTCAATTTGATTTACTTCCTCAGGATTTCAGCAACTTTTGATGAATGCTTCTGGAAGTTGTACTTGAAACTGTGCTAATGTCTTGTTTATCAGGCTTAGCTTGCCTAAGTCCTCTTAGAAATGAGTCCTGCTGGAGGCTATTGAGCCTCTGCCATACCTTGGTCTGAACAGTATCTGGTCTCTGAAAAAATGTGCTGGAAATGCAGACTCAGTGTCCACTACCTCAGGTTGCCATACAGTCTCAATAAAGGACACAGAGCATGAATGTAAGCTCATAAAACTATTGCCTGTGCTGCAGAGTACTCACAGACAACATAGCTGAGCTCTGTAACTGAGCACACAGCAGTAAACCCCCAGAGAGTATTCCCTGTGTGGTCCATGCAGCTTTGTACCATGCTCAATAAGGTGAAAGAACATACTGTGCACTTAGAAGGAATAGTTAAAGTGAAAAGCATAAAACAGAATGTGCATTTTGAGTAAGTCCTTGCACTATTAGTCTTACAGTCCAGCTCACTTTGAAAAAAGTTTGAATAAAAGGAAGCAGTCAATGCTTTGCCAAACACCATCCAGCTAAATTCATGGTCCCACTGAAATGCTCCTCCTGCTATGAAACAATCCCATTAAAGGTGTCAGAGTCCTATCTGATTTTTATATAGGAATAATTGCCTTTGAAGTCCCGTTTTGTTGCTGGTTATTTCTGTAGGACTGGGGAAGCAGTGGGATTAGTGCATCTCAAAAACATGATAGAAACAAGGATTTCTTTCTTAAGCAAATACTTACTTAATTTAAATCCAAATGAGCACAGATAAAGTCTTTATTTCTGAATGTTTCAATACACCCAAACCCACAACAGAAAAATGAGAAATCTTACAGTTGTTAGCCATTAGTCCTTTATCATTCCCAAGGAAAGGAGAGCATAAGAGTCATGAGACAGCAAAGATGAAAAAGCAAGCTGAAAATGTTTAATAAAAAAGTGGGGGTGCTGGTAGAAATGAAATAATGAGTAAATGCAAACTGTTCCAGGCCTTCAGGCCATGTAAGTGAGTAAATTTTTTATTGCTCACAGCAGAAGTGGTAAACTCTTAACCTGCCTTTCTCCTTGAATATACCACTGGAAAAAAAATCCCGGTCATTTTTCTGCTTTGGAAAGAAAAAAGGGAAGGGGAAGGGGAAGGGGAAGGGGAAGGGGAAGGGAAGGGGAAGGGGAAGAGGAAGGGGAAGGAGAAAGAAAGAAAGAAAGGAGGAAGGGAGGAAGGAAGGAAAAGAGAAAGAGAGAAAGAGAGAGAGTATGAGAAATGAAGGAAGGAAGGCAGGTAAAGGAAGGAAGGAAGGAAGGAAGGAAGGAAGGAAGGAAGGAAGGAAGGAAGGAAGGAAGGAAGGAAGGGAAAGAGAAGAGAGAAAGAGAGAGAAACAGACAAAGAAAGGAAGGAAGAATGAAAGAAAGAGAGAGAGAGAAAGAAAGAAAGAAAGAAAGAGAGAGANAAAGAAAGAAAGAAAGAAAGAAAGAAAGAAAGAAAGAAAGAAAGAAAGAAAGAAAGAAAGAAAGAAAGAAAGAAAGAAAGAAAGAAAGAAAGAAAAAGAAAGAAAGAAAGAGAAAGAAAGAAAGAAAAAAGAAAAAAAGAAAAAGAAAGAAGGAAGGAAGGAAGGAAGGAAGGAAGGAAGGAAGGAAGGAAGGAAGGAAGGAAGGAAGGAAGGAATGCCTGTATTGCTCCAGCTAGCCCTATGTTAATTAAGATTGTTTCTACCTTCTAACAAGCTACAAATGAAAGCTGGCTACTTACTTTTACATCTGGAAAGTCTGATGAGTGACAGACCTCCTTTTCTTTTTCATGTATTGCACTCACTAGGRTCATAAAAAAAGAGTAAATCTTAATAATTTCATTCACAGGACAAGAGTGAATTTTCCAGAGTATTAATATTCACTTCATGATTATAGCATTATGATACTAACTAGTCAGAGAAGCTGACAGTGCAGAAGAGTTAGAGAGCTACTGAGCAATGTTGACATGGATTAAATGATGCCAGTCTGGTATCAGTTACAAAAGTCTTCAAAGCTTCTTTTAGGAAAAATTATTTATTTAGTTAAACTTTCAGTGTTTCATTTTAATGTCATTTGTTTAACGTATCATTTAAATATCCTTGGAGAATTCAAATTCACTTTTGTTCTTTGAGGAGTTTTAGGTATATCTTCAGTCCAGATGAACCTACAGGTGGGGCTGTGGCTTCTGTTGAATGAGATGAATTGCTGTTAGGAAGCAGAATAGGAAAGATGGATGCCACAAAAACATAGAAGGGCTTTGGTTAAAGAGGAGAAATTTTATTGGTATGAAAACACTGCAATATGGTTAAAGGAACAGTGACTACTGTCAGTGTAATAATGGTAGTAAATCTCTTCATAAATGACTAAGCAATAACAAGAAAGACAACTCTTCTTGAAGAATGGTTTTAAATGYCAAAACAGCCTTCACCTAGTCCTCTTGGAGACATATCTCTAGTCTTTGGAGCTGGCTTTCATGTGGCTGATATTAATACAGTAATTCTGGATTCAAAGCTTTGTGACTGAGAGCAGCATTTGGCCTGATAGCATGTAGAGGGAACACATGAAAAAGTAAAAAGTTTAAATAAACAACCACAAACACTTCTAAGACATTTCCTTGTGGATAGATTTAATTATACAAAACCAGTTGGGGGTAAAAGGAATCTCAGTAAAACAAGATTTTTTTTCTTGGCTGAAACATTTTTATGTTTGAATATGGTTAATTACTCCTAAAGGATTTTATTATTAGGGGAGCAACATAAGTAACAGCTGCTGCTATTGTTACTTACAAAATTATTTCCATTATAAACCCTGATTTTCCCATGGACAAAATTTGCTAAAATTTCACTTTTTGGACTGCAGTGTTCCACTCTGACTTTCTGAAAGTCTAGATGCAAATGATTTGGACATTTTTGTACATGAGAAATCTGTATTATAAAAGCACTTGTGCAATTTTTTCCTCCTCCAGACTGACCAACCACTCAATGGCTGTAGATTGTGTTTTGAACTGGAATTACTTCTCACTGAGAGGCACTGTATAGCTTTGTTCTGGATAAAGCAGACTTTGGGTTGAGCAAGTTTTAAGCATTCAAAAATTTGAAATTTGAGTAGATGGTACAGAAGAAAAGGCTTTTCCTCTGACCATTAAGCGGCTAGTCAAGAACCCATTAGAGAAAATGCAAAGCCTTTAGCTGGTTTTGGTGGGCACTGGCTTGAGGTTTAAATGTTCCACTCAGAAATAATAAGCAGTCTGTAAGTTTAACAAGGACCAAGGTAATCCTTAGAAACTCCAAATTGTTATACTGAGGAGAAAAGACCATCCTTTCCTGGCTCCAATACTTTTCTCTCCAAAGCAATGRATTCCTGAACTCAAAACATAATGCAAGAAATCCTGAGGTCCTCGTTTTTCTACATAAGTTTTCCACTGATTGTCCTTAGCTGTTTTCTCATCATAATGGTTAAGTAGCTGAAACAGTTGAAGTCGGAAACCTGTAATGTAAGGTATTTGTTAATAGCAAAACCCATTCCCATAAAGGGTTTTCTTGCAGAAAAATTAATGGTCTGTTGAATGAAAAGGAAGTTCAGGATTTAGAGAAGAGCACCATTTTGTGGGGGTTCCTCACATACCAGAAGGCAGGACATAATTAGGGCTACGTTCTTGCGGGAGGATCAGCCACCCACAGAACCTCCGCATTTTGCCTGAGAAAAAGATGTGCTAAAAATAGGTTGAAAGAAGCAACTCCCTGGAACAACTATGCAGCTGGACTCAGGAGATTTCACCTACACCACTCCCATCTCGGTATGTCTGTCCAATGCCCTGCCCAGCTTCTCATTTTGGACAGTATTTACCTGAAATAGGCTATATTGCATATGGGCATGTAAGTGTTTATAAGCATGGCGACCTTCCCAGTGCCCCCAGCTGGCAGATATATTCAGAAATATTTTGAAACATTTTTGAAATATTTTGAGAGCTTAAGGATACAGTAAAATGCCACTTCTGCTCTGAAAGCCACAGGATTACAGAAGCTTCTACCAAGGAACAGGACCTCCAGATGGTGTCTGGACAATTAGTTCCAGATTGTGGAACTTGCACRTTTTTATCTGGAAGAGGGCTGTTGGGGTGTTTCAGTCCAAAAGAGCTTCAGAGACTGAGCTTCAAAATAAAATAAGACAATTACATGCAAAAATGTTCACTAATGCACTCAAGTCCTCAAAAGTGGGGGAATCAGGAAAACCTGATTACAGTTAACATACAATTTAATAGTCACATACCTGATTTTGAGCTAAATTGCAAAGGGTAACTTGCAGCTATAAATGATTCCCTTGGTCTTTTAGATACGTGTATCATATTTAGGGCCAAAAAAGATTCCATAAGTGTCATTGATATGAGTAAAGGCAACAAAAGCTTTACTTAGGCAGCATGTTGTAGTTTAGACAGAGGAAGCAGAAATAGTAAAAATATGTTCATTTAGACAGGAATTTAAACAGGTTTTTATCAATATTTATTAATACACCACTTATGCATTATTAATATATTTTTATTAAAAATGTACTTTGCTAATTAATACAGTTGAAATTCTCACACTTTTACATGTACATCAGCATATGAAAAGTATCAGTTTTCAATATATTCCTGTTGTGAAAAATTAGAAAATTATTGACAGCATGTTATTAAATTACCTTATTACACAGAAGAAAACTTCTATAAACTTTATAAAGAAAAAAGTAAATAAAATATATCTATCACTATCCAATCATCTCCAAAGTATATTAAAATAGAAACGAAAAATATAAAACATTATAATGTATGTTCCTCTTTTGTCCTCCCCAAAAGGACCATATGGTAGATGGGTGTATTTGGCATCTGTATATTTAGGTATATAAAATAAGAATATAAAGCTTGCTTCTTCAAAATGCTGGCAAAAAAGATCCTGGAAAAAGTAATTAAACACATACTTGAATGGCATGTTTGAAGTAAAGCTGTAGACTTACTTTTAAACAGTTTTGGCTATATTTTTCAATACTTCAAGCCAAATTATTCAACACTTCGTGCGATCCAGATTTTCTGAGCAAAACTACATCACACAGATATTTTTTGGATTTTATTCTGAATTGTCCTTTTTTTCCCCCAGCATTTGCATCCAAATACCTCTCTGGAATGTGCACAATTTAATGCTTCCAGAGAAACATAGCTGTTGGTGGGAAGACCTGTTCTCAAGGGAGGTGTTGATTCGTCATCTAACTGTAGCCAAATTCATACTGGGCTTTGAGTATTAGAATAGTAACATTGATCTGGACATTGTATTCTGCAGGGAAACCAGTGAATGGAGTGTGGGGCTAAGCCACCTGTGTTACTAAGCTCTTGGCATGCTGAATTTTGAAATGTCTAGAGCTTTTCCAGTGTGACTGACTTTCTCAATATATTGAGCAGCTGCAGTTAAAAAATACGTACTTATGAATGAATGAAGATGCCCAGATCAGACCCATGTTCATTAAAATGGGACACAGCATTCTGATTCATCAYAGAAAGAGATGAAGATTTTTGTCCCAAGTGTTACTTAGGCTGAAAAGACACCAAAGTTACAGTTCCTCTTAAAATGTCCCCCACGGAAGAGATATGTTAGGTGATGAAGATCATACCACAAAGTATTTCAATCATTCTGCTGTCCACATTCATCTTTGTTCATGCATGCTTCTTCTAAGTGATGAGTTGATGATTCACACTGGACACAAAGGAAGTCTAGACTAAGGTATGTGAACGCTACTGTCTCTTCAGCTTATACTTGTTCAACAGTTTGCCCAAGATATGTATGGCCTAAAAGGTGTGTGAGAATAGCTATTGTAGATTTTTTTTTGAAAGCTCTACAATACTTGTTTTACTCTAGATGGATGCTTGAAATCTAGGAATGCAAGATATATACGCTGCTTGCCAGCAAAGTCAGCTGAATGTCTATGGCATTTTTTAATTAGCAAAGAATTTAGGAAGTAACTCCTGTAAAGCTAAAGAGAAGAAGGTACAGCGTGTGTTTACTTTGCAGGCTTTCCATCTATGCCTGTTACTCCAGTCTCTGTTAAGAGATGAAGACCAAAAGTTCCTAGAAAATTAAATGTTAAAAAAATTGTGCATAGTGAAGCTTTTGGTTAGAACTGGAACTGGCTGAAAACCGGACAAAAATACTTTATATCTACCAATATTGAAAAGAAATGTTTAATAGGCTTTATTTCTTCCCCCTAAATAAATCAAAAGTAACTCAAGTAAAATGATTCGAGCTGTAGTAGTCACAGCTAGTATAAATTTGAGGAGAACCAGTTCCTCAGAATGAAAATGTGAATGTAGTGTATCTATCTGGCTTAMTCATTGAGTCTGGTACGGAAAATTATATTGTCAGTGCCAACGATCATAGAAAAGTGTGTTTCTCTGAAACATTTGTGAATGATCCATCGAAAAATCTAGCTGTGGAAGGATAGTAAAATACCCGTACATCAAATATTCATAGCTGTGTATGAGGCATCTGTTAGACTTCCCTATGGCTGAATAATAGGACAACTCATCAGCATGAATGTAATCAGTAAAACAATAAACCATTTTCTCTCTCTTTTTTCTGCTTTTATTATTTTTTTCTTTTTATCTTCTTTTTTGTTTCCCCCTCCACAATATCCTATTGAATTCAATTAAGATTCAGAAGTGTGCCAAACTTGGATATTTTTTTTTCTTTTAATAAACAAGTTTGGTGGCCTGGCAGCTCTTCCCAGATTTGTCCCCCTGCTGTATTTTTGGTTCCGTCTTTCAGCAAATCAAACAGTTGACATGAAAGGACATCAATCACAGCTATTCCTTGGGATGTATGAAATATGTACATTCCAAGGCTCTTGAACAGCATTAAGCAGCTGTGGTTAACATTCAATCTACAAATATGTTAAATATATCTTGAATTTTGCAACATTTGCTATTCCAGTCATTAAATTAACTTTGCAGGTGTTCAAATACACTGCTAATCCTGGGGTTTTTACTAAGACTGTTAGCAATATTAAACTGAAACTCTGAAACTCAGGCACACTAAATAAGCTTAAAAAAAATAAGTGTTGATAAGTGAGTTGACTTATGCTACAACCGGAATATTTGCTGAAGAGGAAAAAATAAAGTCGCATAAAAAAATCTCAGCAGCCTAATATTAAGTGTAGTACCAGATTCAACCACTTTATGGGTCTTCCTCTTTCCCTTTCATGTGAACACATTTCTTAAAGAAATACAAATCCCTGAATATGTTTCTCATCGTTATGTTTTTTACTGAAGCTCTTTTTGTTAATGCTAATCTCTAATATTTTCATTGTCATAAGCCATATGCAACGCAAAAGTGACAGGGAAAAGCACTGGTTCCCATCAAGGGAAAAGCCAGCTTTTCATTCACTTCAGGAGTATGCCACAGAGTTATTCTCAATGTTATAAACACTCTACACTTACACAGCCTTTCCCCTTACAATTTACCTTTGTAGCCTCTCACCCTAAAAAAAAAAGATCCATAAACAGCAACAAAGAATCCCTAAACTGAATCATGTGCTTATTTGAATAGGGACAATTAATTTTGTAAACTGGGATGGACTTCTAAACAACACGTAAACCCTAAGGGAATAGTTTAGTCATTTTGAAATGGAGCCATTTCTGGTAGGAAACTTACAGGAGCAGCATCCTAATGAATACAGAAAAAATGCATTTTGGCATGTTTTTATGGCACAGGAGATAAAGAGTGAAAGGTGCCTGCTGTTATTCTCCTGAAGTGCAGCAAACTCTGCAGTGCAAGCACCAGTCAGGTAGCCAAGGCCTTAAGTATAATTTGTCTTCTCCCATGGAATTCCCTTGTTTCTGGTCTGTTTGCTCTGGCTTGTTGTAGTCTCTGTTTGTGCAATGGGAGGAGAAGTGATGACAGCCCAGTGAGGTGCAGCCACCCCTCAGTGGGCAGCAGAAGCAGGGGGAGAGCATTAGCAGATGAGAAATCATCCTTCTCACCTCGCACCAGGCCAACCCAGCCAAAAAAGCCCATATGCCACCCATAACACCCAGACTCCTGCTCCCTTGTCCAATTAGACGGCAAGATCCCCCTTCCTGGGATTATTTGTTCATATTACATGGGTTGCCGAGTCTTTGCTAAAGCTRCTTACCACTGCAGCGCAAATGGGCACTAGACCACAGGTGAGCATGAGGGTTTTATGGAGAACAATGCCTAGGACCACTTCAGGCACAAATTTTCTCCTGAAAGAGAAGACAGAGTGTTGCTCAAGGAATACTCCTCCCTACTGTAGGTTTTTGCTCCTTCACATTTGCCTTCTCAAGTTCTGACGTGATCTGACATTGCTTAGGCTGTGAATGCATGTAATTTTGTTAAGTCATTTGAAGAAAAAGTTAGAGGACTGTGAAAACACATGGAACTATATCTTTTTAAACCAATCCATTTCTAAAGGCGTAATTTCATACCCAGAATAGCCTTCCTAGTTCTTTGTCTTTTTAGCACAAATAACAGAACAGTACTACAATAAATTTAGGATTTATAGCTGCTGCTTTAAAGCCAGTCTTTAAGTACCGTTTTTGTTTATGGTTTTAATAAGGTCATTTAGTTGAAAAAGAAGTTCAAACTTGTATGCAGTAGCCATGTGACTTGTTTAGTCAATCACAGCACAGGATATTTTAAACCCATTTTACAATGGTGTATAAAAGCTTGTCTCAATAACCATCTGGAGAATATTGAGTTTCATAACTGGTAGGAATTATTCAATATCCTCCTCCCCACAGGAATAACAATTTCAAAATCTTCAAAGACTGATATCTAACTGGAGAAAAGGTATTTAATGTTGTTAAAACTGGAAATTGTGTAGAACTAAATAACTCTTTTTGATCTACCTGAAAAACGACTTTGTAGGCCAGGGAAATAGTTTCCCCAACTGTCAAGTTTTATATATAATCAGCATTTCTTTCTCTTTTCATCATTGAATTATTTATTCTGCAGCAACCCCAAAAATCTCCTTTTCTGACTGGGGCTTGGGATACCAAGTTGATTAAATTAAAGGGAAAGCTTTTGTTTTTCTTTTCAAAACTCGTAAAAAGAGCGTGCCTTTTTTGTTCTCCCATTTGGAACTAGCTTACTGGCAGTCTTATGCATGTTCACAGGGTCATGATGGTGAAAAGGAAACTTTCCTCCTAATGCTAGGGACCACTTCTGAGCAAGGAGGCAGAACTGTGCTTTTCAAGGCAGGAGGTGCAGCTGTGCTGAGGTCAGCGGAGACACCTGGATCCCACTGAAGGACGCTCTGGGCAGCTGGAGGTCGGGGCAGCAGCCGCTGACACCCTGGTGCTGGTGGGCGTCTCCTCTGCCCGCATGGGAGAGGGCTATAAATTTCAGACTACTGAATTCCACACTGTTCCTCAAAGACCGCTGAAATCATTATTTGTATATATGAAGGATGCCTTTTCTAGCTACCAGTGCATACACTGTACATCCCACATACAGACCTGCCCATAGCCTATTCCTTTGCAAGCTTGCTTGGTGCTTACGAACTACAAAGTCCAGTCCTGCTGAACTCAACCAGCAAAGCGTCATGTAGTAATCTGTATTTCTGAAGCAAAAAAACTCCCACAATAGACAATGCATTAGAGAGGTAAATTACATTTTCTCCATCTATGGTGGGGAAATGGAACACTAAAAATGTGGAAAGAATAACCGTGCCTTAACAAATCAGACTCCTGAAGCACAATGCGATGAAAAGACTACGCCTCAGAGAGGGGTTTAAAAATGAAACGACATGTTAGTAACTGGGCTGCACACAAAAACTGTTTAAGGTTTACACATCTCAGTGCAATCCCTTCTTTTCCCCAAACTAATTACCAATGCTCTCTTAAAGTCTAGGCAAAAACCATCTTACTGAAAACACACCAGTGCATGAACTTTTTTTTTCTTTTTTGAGTGAAGACTTTTTATCAATATGAAAGGATGGTAACCCCCAGAGTAAACACTTATCTGTAAAATAGAGATTATGCGCTTAATAACTTTTAATATTTTGGCATCTCAAACCTCCTGTGTAGATCAGTCTGGGAGAGTGGTGTTTATTTTCTTGCTACATGTGAAAGTTCATTCTCAGTATCAAGTTTGTTTGGTCCACTAACTTTGTTAACCTTTGCATTTACTTCTGTATTTGATGGCCTTTCATGAGCAGCCACTTTAGTAGCTAGGATAGAAACAGTTACATCAGGGTTAGAGGTCATAGCCATTATGGGATTTCAACTTAAAACAGTCACTGCTTTAGGGGGGGATCACAGTATGTTTATGATTAATTATTTTCTTTGTGAGAGTTTCTATGAACAAGATTATTATAGCAATATATAAACCATCTGGGTAACCTTTAATATCTACCTACTTTCTTGATGAAATAATAATCAAGACTTTGTGAAAAATCGCCCCCTACTTAACTAGCCGCTACCAGAGCAACAGTGCTTTCCTCTACCTCTTCCAAGGAATTCCAAGGAAGGATAAGTGGGGAAAAATCTACACCAACTGCAAGTACATTTTTAACAGAACACAATTATTTGCAAWTGGATGCAAATTTAAGAGCTGCATAATTTTTTTTAATGACATACTTCTAGCTTTTTGCATATTTTAAAAACACACATGCAGATGAAATTCTCTGCGTAAGTTGATTTTTATACACCGCTCCAGAATGTATTTTATTGAAGTCAAACCACCAAATAACATTTTAAAAAAACTAATAAAATTATATTTATATCTTTAAGAAATACATTCCCAATTGCACGGTTCAGATTCACAGTGCTCAAGAGACACTGAAATCATTGCTTAGAAACAGTATTTGCTGACTTCACCAGGGTAACAGTTTAATCCTTAAAGTAATCAACTTTCACCCTCTTCTTGGGTCTTTTGACTTTTAAGTTCTCACTAGTTTTTTTGAGAAAAACGGCTCTAGGAGACAGCTATTATTCTCCTCCATGAGATAGTCCATTCAGACAAGTAATATCATCTTCTGTTTACACTCATCTGAAACAAGTGCACAGTGTCACCATCTACACTCTGATGTTTTACCAAAGCAAAAGGAAAGGATCTGCAGCAGGACACAACAGAACTCCGAAACCCGAATAACCTGGGAAGCAGACTTTGCATGCCTATTTATTTCTTGCATTTGATCCTCTTGAAAAAAAAAAAATCTCAATATCATGTCCTCAAAGCATTTCACATAGGCTGAAGCACTGTAATAGAGAACTCAGCTTTGGACGGTATTTCCTTTTGTCTGTTTTTAAGTCAGGGGCCAGATCTCAGCTGGTGCAAACTCCATTGACCTCAGCTCGTCCTTTGACTTCAGGAGCTGAACATCATATTTAGTAAGTACATATTAACATTTTCAGGAGGAAAAATTGTTGAAGCAGTTTAGAAGGAAGGAAAAAGAAAACCAAAACCCACAATGGTTTTCTTAGCGTAGTCCTAGCAGGATGGCAACCAAATTATAGGAATAACCCACAATATGTACRCAAAACAAAAGTCCTCCACAATTAAATCACTATCCCTAAAATCTACTGGCTAAACAGTAAGGAAGCCAAGAGAGCTACACAAATTACTCTGACCGAGAGTCTGAAGTGATGATTCTTTCTGCAGCCTGCATCTCAGAAAAACCTACAAAAGTTTTGTAGGTTTTTGCAGTTGCAAAGCCTGACTTTGGCTCCTGTGAAAAAGTATCTATGCAAAGAATTGCTTGAACTCCAATAACTCTCCAAGCTCAAAATAACAGTTGCATGCCACCATTTTGTAACAACTAAACCCCACTGCCTTCAAGGAAGAAATGTACATTTTGACTCCCTGTGACCCACTCATTGACTGACTTGTCTGCTCTGTTCAGCCTCTGCTGAGTGATGTGGTCATCCGAAATAAGCAGGGAGCTGGCTGCCGGTGCCAGCAGCCTGTAATGAGACCTCTGAAAGCAAGAAAGAGAATCACAGCTTGGTTACAAACCCTTTGGCACATGGCTAGCCCTGAAAGATATATTGAGGAGCACATACTTCAAAACAAAAGCCCTCAGTAATTTAATCACTGGCCCTAAATCTGCTGGCTGCATGGCAGTTGACCAAAAAGTTTCCAAAATATGTGTCCAGAGGATCATCTTACCAGTCACTCACCCCAGCTACAACCAATGAGGCTGTTAAAAGAAAAGATTTTAGCTGTTTGCTATCACATCATCCGACACCTTCCCTTTTTACTGATGCTGTACAGAACGTCTTGAAAATACATGTAGAGAGTGTTTCTTTTGATAAATATAAATCCGTGTTGGACACCAATATAGCATTTTTGGGGGTATATTTCCACCACAGAGTAGCTAATCAGGTACTTCGTTATGCTGAAGAAAGAACATAACTTCTTCACCCAGCTAGACAGGTGCTCTTTGCTACCTGACCTAAATGTCTCCTCTCCTCGGCTGAATAACACAGAGCGCAGAAGCCGCTTGTATAACTGTTTTCTGACTCACGCGTGGGGTATGTCTGACAACTCGAGGGATCACTCTGCAGTTTCTAGGACCACACCCAGAGGGAAAACCCTTTTTTTTTTTTGCTGTGCTGCAATTAGGATTGCTGTTTATCACTGCTTCCCTAAACTGGTTTTAGGTATTTTAATTCATTCCAATGCTGGCATCAGGTCCCCAACTGCCCGTTTCCTTATGGGATGTGACAGTATTTTCCAAAATCCCTTTGATATTGCAATTACACTTTAACCACAGGAACTCACTGCCTATTGATTTTGGTGCCGTTGGTAACACAATGAAGTCCAGCTACTCAGTCAAAACTGTACTATAACGTGGTAGCTCGAAGTATGCTGAAAACACTTGGTAGGCGTGTATACTACATCACTGATTAAGCATTCTTGCTCAGTCTCTCTTTTTTCTCTGAGATTGTGTTTTGATGCATTTATAGCTAATAAAGTTTCAAGCAGGGCTGCGGCGTTAGGAACAGGCTATCCACCCTGAGCATATTCATCACAGTCTCAACCCAAACACTGACACAGTGCTGTCAGTCACAGCAAATGCACACTTTCCCTGCTCTCTTCTCTTTAAAWGTGCTCTGTGGTGACCAGCATTGCCTCTGCCATCACTCCTCTGCTTGCTGCATGCCAAAACTGAGGGCAGAGTAGTTCTCCTATATGACAATTTCTGCCAAAAATGGTGGCTATCCTTGAGGTGTAGGTATGGAAGAAAAGAGAGAGATTCTTTTGTGGGGACAGGTGTTACCTCCTTATTTTTACCTCTGTTGGGTAAATTTCTACCGCTTAGCTGGAGTTAGTGGCAGTTTGACTTCTTGCACCAGCTGAAGATCTGCCTTAGCCTGTGAGGCTGTTCCAGCCCATTTCTGTCCGGTTCTGAACTAAAGGATGAAGCCAGGGAATCCCATTTTTCTCTCTGTTAATAATGAGATTCGCTAGGGACATGGGAGAGAGTGTTCCTCCTCCCTGGGAGGTGTCCTTCCTCTTGCAAGAAGCCCTGGGACATGGGAGGCACAGAGCTGTGTGCAGGACTCGTGTCCCCACAGTGTGTGGTGAGGAGTCATGCCACCCTTCTGAGCACATCTTAAAACCGCGACACAACTTGCTGTTTGGCGCAGGAGCCAACTTTGCTTCTTTGCGTTATGCAGGATTGGGCACATTACAGGGAATTAAAACATAATCCATTATTGTGATAATACACTAATACACACCCAGCAGCTGCCTCAGCAGACCTCATAAACCACAAACACCCCTCGAAGTGGTACTCTAAACACTGCTGCTCCGTACCAAGCGCTCATGGTTTTTCTCTTCCCACTCCTCCTCAGGGCTTTCCATCACGCCGCCATGCCCCTCAGATCATATCCACCCTCCTGCTCATATCCTGGTTGTGAGGCACTCTACCTTCTGCAAAGCTTATTTTAGAAATCCTGTCACATCCTGCCCACTCCATTTTTTATCCGGCAGAGGAAGACTTGACACTCCAGTTTCTAGTAAAGCAGCGGGGGAGACCATTTGTTTCTTACCACTATATTTATTATGTTCAGTCTGCTGAGGGAGGTAGGAGGAGTGAGCAAAAGCAACACTCGCTCCTGTTCCCAAGCGATGTCAACTGCTCCTATTTGGCAGCTGCTAAGCCATCCTCTCCGCTGGATATTAAAAGATCCTGCCACTTTTCTGCTGTCTTAGAAACCCTGATGAGGACTTAAAAGGTGAACATGTGTTCCTACCCTGAAGTCAGACACAGTTTCTCCTGGTGGCAGCATTAATATGAACCTCAAAGAAACTTTCCCGAAGCTAAAACGAGAGCTGYGCTCAGAGGTCTCTCCAGAGGTCGAGCCAGTCACCTCCTAACACAAAGCAGGCCCAACCGCGCGGGGTTGTCACTGGAGAAACAGCTTCTCAGGCGGTGCAAATTTGACAGATCTCTGCTGACTGGACTGCGGCAAGGCTGACAATTTACACCAGATGAGGGCCTGCCCTAGAGCCCCTGAAGACGCGGCCCAAGAGCGTACCCTGGAAAACCGCGGCTGCTGTGAGAGCTCTCCCCTCGCTGGCTGGCGGTGAGGTAACTGCCTTCCCCCGTCGCCGACTGAAGGCGGCTGAGGAAATGTGTGAGCCCAGAGGCAGGAAAGGCTCACGAGCACAGAGGGAGAGCTGGAGGGGAGGAGACCCCGGCGCCCGGGCGCAGGTGGGAAGGATCAGTGCGCGCTGCAGCAGCACCCGGCCGGGGAGCTGCGCTTCCGAGAGGTGAGGAGCCCCCTCCTGCTGCCGCCCCGCCAGCCTGGCCCACGTTGGGCACATGCTGTTTGGCGGGGTGTGGTACAAGGCGTGATGCCATCCCTCTGGCTTTCCAGCCCTCCTGCAACCCGGGGAGGAGCTGCTGCCTTTTTGGCTCAGGTAACCAGAGACCATTCAAGGTCTTGCTGGGCTGTGGTCGTTCAGAGAACAAACTGAGAGGTAAGCCAAGTATTTATTTGGTGCCTTTCTCTTCTGCCGTGGAAAATGGGCAATGCTCTATTTCTCTGCACTCCACAGAAACTAATAGGAGCAACCAGCTTTCTTCCCCAGAAACTACCTTTGACTTGACAACAAATGCTGTGCCCAAAAGAAGCTATTTCACTTGATTTCGTTCCAAGGAAATGCTCACTGACGCTCCCCTTGCCTGCCTCTGCCTTTCCACGCCTTGCAAGAGGTGCACATATCCCCTTAATCAGGCGCAGTGTACAGCCAGGCGTAGGGCTGCCGTGTGCTCTAGCTTCTGATTAGCCTTGCCTTTGGGCCCGGTGCTCTGGTTGGCAAATTGTCGTTGCTTTTGGCTAAAACTGGAGTAAACCAGAAGAGGCTGCTTTTGCTTCTTTCTCTTCATAGTAGCTTAGTGCAAATTAAACACAACCATCAAGAAAGAAAAAGAATGGGTGAAGAGAAGGAAATCTCCCAGATCTTCACTGACCATGGAGGGGAGATTAATCGGAATGTTGAAACTGATTTGACAGCATTTTCACAACAGAAATACAAGACTTGCATTTTTCAGTTTTAATTAATACACTTCCTAGGTACTGAAAGATGTCTATTTTAATTTTGTAATCCATCAGTCATTCTTCAATATTTTCTGTTATAAAAAAGAGGATTTATTATGTTCCATATCTTCAGGGTGGCATGTCTGCCTCGCAGTGATAAAGTGATGTTCATTTTATTGTGAACATGAACATCCTGAACTTTATTCCGTTATGAATTCTTGCACTACAATTTTTTCCATGGTAGTAAAAGTGATCAAAGTGACTCCATGGCTGCTTCTCTGATCTTTTTTAATTTTATGTTTTCTTTTTAAGTTCTATATTTAAGTAAGAATTAACGTAGAGCCTAGGAAGACATTTGGTTCAAGTTCAGCAAAAGCTCTCTGGTCAGTCATTACGGGGTCAGACAGTCTTACTGTTTGTACTCCATGTTTAAGGGGACTCCATAGCCTGAGATGATGCGGTACCATCCTCGAGACAGACAAGACATCTGTATCGTAAACAGTTGGTGCTCCAGACAGAAAATCCCAGAGCGCACCGTGGATTAATTAATAAAATAAACTATTAAAGACAGAAATTAATTTTAAAACTGAAGTAATTTAATTAAAAAAAAAAAAAGTTCTTATATATATGCACATTGTGCTATGAAACCTGCAAATAGAAGAGTAGGCTCAGTTCTTCCAAGTCTGTGGGTTAAGACATATTCAAGATATATTAATTAATGTCACACCCAGCCACCTGATAACTTTACTCTCACTTAGGCTCCTAACCACAGCAGCAACCAGCAGGGAGTGGCAGCTTTCCAAGCACTGACTAGAGGCAGCTTAAGTACACAGCAGCAATGTTAAGTTTCTCTTGCTCAAGAACTAGAAAACTTCATAAAGGATGTATTCATTCTACTAAACCACAGTTTACAGTCATTCGTCTGTCAAAATTTGTTGCATCTTTCACTTGAATAAATAAAGAAAGAAAACATGACAAAAAATCAATGAGAAAGAAACGGTGAGCAATACCTGTTCTAAGGATTACTAAGGTTACTCCTTCAGCTTAGCTTTGTACTATGCTAAAAAAAAAAAAAAAAAGTCAAAATAAATCCAAATCTAAAACCAGGAGAGCATGGTGAGGACAAGAAGACCTATCAACTCAGCCAATATTGGATGTTCACAGTAGCAGAACAGCCTACTTGATGATTTTCTTGTATTCCTCTAGACTTAAGGCTTTTTCTGTCCCATTTAGAAACACACCTAATGTTTCTCTCAGAAGCCACTTACAACTTTGCCAGACTTCAGCCCATTAGGCTGAAATTCTCTGTGCCAGGACTCTGCCTCAGGATGAATTTATTTCGAATGTTTCAGCTGAAATGGGTTGGTGGTTTGTTTGAGCAAGCTTACTGAAAATATAACTTAGTCAGGAGGCAGGGTAATGATCCAACTCTCTCCTCTCCCTGCTCGCAGAGGCTGACGAATGGTGAGCAGGAGCTGGTGGAAGGGCTTTGACCGCAGCTCAATAGTGCTCCAGCTTCCCCAGGATGGTGCAGTGCTCCACTGGTCCTCCTAAAAGTGGAAAATCAAAGTTACCATCAAGTTAATACATCATAAAGTACACGTCTACACATCCGTATATTTATTTATTTATAACAAAATACACTTGGAATCCCACCTGGAAACAAGGTCAACTCTAATGGTCATTCTAGATCAAGGTCTGTCCATAGACTTTATTAAAAGCAAAATGTATCTCAGGTTTCTGGATTAGGAAAGCAATAGCTCATGAAAAATCTGCAGTTATAGGAGCTGTGGAGGCGGAAGGGTTGCAGCAAGAGACCAAAGTTTGTTAGCTTCAATCTCAATAGATGGCAAACTAAACAAAATCTGACAAGATAACGAAAATTGTGTAGATATTAACATAGATTTCTAACACTTTTTATATTATCATGTTCACATTCTAATTTTATACTTTTACTGTGTAGATCTATGTAAGCACATTTTACAAGCTCAAGTATTTGTAATTTGGCATTAACAAGATGTAAAATCTAAAATTTACAGAATGTAAAAGATTCTAGAATATTATATTAAACTGATCCAAGATGTAGCTTTTATGATCATTCATATTAGTAAACCAGTAAAAGTTCTGTTTGTTCAATGTAAGAATTGGAAATGGATCATGCAGCTGATACCAGACCATGCTATAGAATGTCAAATGAAAACTTAAAGTGAAAGAAATCTGCAAAATCCTTGGTGGACACACACACCAAAAAATCTTTTCTATAGTAGATATGTCATAAAAGAAAATTGTTATTATTGAATTGAATAAAATTCTTATTATTGAATTGTTATAATGCAATGACAGATTAATATTAGGCATGTTAATTAAAACCGTTGTTTTCCTATAACAAGTCATAGTAAGCTTCTTAATGAATTCGCTCTATGTCTAGCTGTACTAGTCAAACATGGCAAATAAACAATGAGTGGACAGAAATGGTCACCATTTATAAAACTATAACTATTGTAATACAGCAATTTTTGTTTCTTACTCAGAAGTGTCTGACATTTAACACAAGAAGTATTAACTAAAAGACTTTTGTTTTGAAAATTCCAAATACATAAGCAGTGTCACTGTAGTCATGGTCTATTTAAAGCACAATAACAATGTGATTATTGTGGTATGGCCAAAATATACAAAGTGAAATCATGACATTTCTTCAGATGACTTTGTGAATCAATTTGGGATCTTGTATTTACCCAGTATAACCTTTGAGCCCATTAGTTCAGCTGCAAAAGTCACATGAGAGCTAATTGAATTCCAGCACAGTCTCTAACAGGTGCATTTTATAACATGTCAGATCCCACAGTTAAATGATTAAAGGACAGCTCTCTACTGGGTTTCCAAGTAATAAACACGTATTTTTGATACAGAAAGCATAGAGAGGCTATACCAGCTGAAATAACCTACAAACCACCTCTACTTGTGCTTATACATTTCAGTGGAAAGCACACAAACCAACCCGTTCCTCTCTTCCTACTCRTAGAAATTCAGTGAAAAGGAGACCAGAAGTCTCATTTCTAAGATGTTACACCCAAAACATGAAAGAATGGTCTGCTAATCAGATTAGTCTATTGCAAGACAAAAGCAGTTTGTGCACAGTTTTACTCACCTTTGAAACATTATCTCTCACCACCTTATGGCTAAACTGCTGTGATCTCTGGTGGGCAAAGCTCTGATCAAGATATATTTGACCCTCTTACTTCCATGTCTGTTGAGTACAATTTCTTAGAAGTAAAACAGGTGTAAGTACAAGCTCTTTCACAATGATCTCATCAGGTCTCACAATCACAGGTTTGTTCAAAGCCACATAGAAAAATTAAACAATCAAAACCCATTAATACACTCAGTGTGAAATGATAATGATTCTTCATGGATTAAGAAAATTTTGTGGAAAAAAATTCAGTCCTTTAAAATGTAAACAACCATGTTTTTTACCTGTTTTCTTATTTGTCTGTTTGCCTGAAACCTTGCTCATTTTATGACCATCTCTGATCTGGCCTTCCTTTACTAGCAATGCTGACTCAGCATCCTCATTACATGCTGAGGTCAGCAAAAGAGCTCTAATTTTCCCTATAAACACATTTTGCTTACCTAAATTTTTCATTACTTACTTTTGCTATCTCATTTTGTTGTCACCCTGAGAATGAATAATATATCGGCACCCTTATTTGCTCCATTTTTTCCAATGACATTGTCCACAAGCATATTCATGCTTACATGAACTCTTTCTCTTACTGTGAAGTAACTATATGTCTATATTGTCCTATCAGTGAAAAAAAATAATTTTAGATAAAGGAGAATTACATTAGGTTTTCTCTGATTTAGGGCTCTAGTTTAATTATACCAGTTTAAACAAATTCTCGTTTAATTATGCCGGTTTAAGGTGCCACTTTTTCCCACTGTCTAACCCATTAACAATCAACATATCTAAAAGACACACATATAACAGTGCCTTGGCTGCTTCTAGCTGCTTAATCTTCACTGTCGGTGAAAGTGGAGTTATTCTAAGACACTAGACTGAACTGGAGCAGCAGAGATCCAGCTGTGTCTACCAAGGAGCTGTCCCTTGCCACCACAGAGGTGCGACCTCTGGTAGAAGGGCAAGGTAGATAGATGGATGAGAGAGGTAACACCTTGAATGGAACAGTAGCATTCACCAGATGGGGGTGGTAAATTTTGTGAAGCTGGGAGAAGTCATTGCTCTGTCTCGGGTTCAGTATCACCTGAAAAAAATCCTATGCAATAATAGTCAAGAAGTACTGAAAGAGAAGGTCTCTTAAAGAAAAGCACTTCTACAAAGTATACAGAGGTGAAACAAAATTTTAATAAACAGATAATTACAGAGTACACAGGGATAATCTGACTGTTTTCAGGATAGACTGAGCACCCAGATTTAACTGAGATCTCACAGGGTTGCTGAAAGTCCCAGGTATTTTCTTCTAATGCACCTGCTGATTACATTCTGGCCATCTTCAGATCTGTAACAAGGTCAGCACAGCCACAGTCAATTCACAGTTGCATTCTCTGTTTCACATTTCTACCTAGGTACATAACTTTATATCCAGGTTTTACTGATGTTTCTTCTCCGAATTTAGTAGGTGCCACCTGTAGACTTTATAAAAGCACCTGTAGCTTGAGAAAAGGAGTTAAAAATTTCCTGTGTGTAAGCAATATGACCCAGACTCTGCTATATAAATGCCATGGACAGATGACATATTGTCTCAAAATATCCAACAGGTTATACGGCTGTACATACCCACAACTGGAGCTCACTAGCTGTGCTAAGGGGGTCCTGGCAGGAGGACTCCCCTGCGTCCCTTGCAGAACAGTGATCTGAAGTTCACATTTGTCTCCTACAACATTCAGGACACACATTTGGATTGGTGAAATGAAGGTAGGATCTAATTACTTTTCACAATGCAATTGATTTCTACTAAGATAAGTTGGTGTATAAAGCTATTTCAAAGTCCTATTTGTCCTTCAGTGAGAACAATGTTTCTTCATGCTTCCTACCCATGTTTCTCTCGTGCACCTACCTTTAGCTTCATCTCCTGTCTGAATAAAGAATATGTACCTAATGAAGCCAGTATGCCCCAGGAGTTATAAGCCACAAACAAATAATCTATTAAGAAAAAAGAATACTCCAGTCATTCCTGGGCTGATCAGATTCTGCAAAACTGTTTATTAATGGGGGTGTACTCTCTGCATTAATTTTTACAGCTCCTGACCTTGCAGTATGTCCTATAGTCTCCTTGTGTGCCAGGCTTTTGGTGTGAACCATAGCCTGGACCTCCACAGTCTTTCTGATTTGCGATAAAAATCACACATTATAGAGAAAAAAAGAAACCCTCCTGTCTGCGTTGACAGTGGAGTATACAATGAGTTCCTCTGAAGAAAAAAAAAAGAATTTTTCCTCAATGAATTTTTGGGGTTTTGGTGCTGTGGTTAGGATATCAAATAATGAAGGTTATGTTAGGTGCTGTGAGAAACTTAAGAACCCCATAACTTTTTTTTTATACTGCAAAATCAGCTTTTTGCATGAGAGAATGGGAAAGCTTATTTTTCTTTGTCAAGCAGGGCAGCCTTTTTTATTTTTCCCTCTCCCTCCACCCCCTTTGAGGTTCTTCCAGCCAGTTTGCTGTTACCCTTCACACAAAACAGCATCAAAAGTAGCATTCAAAGAAAGGAAGCAGCAAAAGATAAATTGCTGAAAATAAAGCCTGCTACTGGAAAATGTGCTTTCAAAGTTTCTGCAAGACTGTAAAGTCTATTTTTCCCCAGTGATGCTAGATTGTGAGAAAAATGGTATAGACAAACCAGTCTAGAGATTAATCTTTTTCAAAGCTATTGCATACAAAGGTATTTTTACGTAAATGTCATTCATGCTTAAAAAGGCAATCCTTTTAGAATCGCTATGTAGCTGAAAGTGGTATTTTCTTAATTAAGATTTAATTGAAATTTATGTTTATACATATATACACACAAATATTATTTCAAATAATTTTCTCATTAGCAAATAATCCTAATTTTATATATTTCATGAAAAAAAATATATTTGTTCCACAGGAATACCAATACCCCATGTACTTCTTTCTTTTTTGTCTTTTGTATGGTACAGTATTCTTGAATTTCATTCTGATGTTAATTTATTCCTTTATGAATACTGAAATTGCACCACCACCCTAACGCTCTTTGTATACACCCTGTCACTACTAATACAGCACATCTGGGAGTACTGTTGTATTCTAGCAGAATTACTCCGTCATTTAAGGTGGATGGTAACACAATTTGTGTTGCAAGTACAGTCTGTGGATATGAAGGAACACTAATCTCAGCCTGGTATTTTCAGCAGAGGAAACTGAATTGACAAAAGATTTTCAAACGGCCATAGTTCATATTTTCTCTTTGAGTGGGAATGTGCTTTTTTTAATTAAAAAAAAAAAGGACAAAAAGACTGAAAATAAACTTCCTTCTCATGTCAGTTAACATGTCTATATTTTTTACTTTACGTTACACGGTTGAATTGAAGAAAAAACATTTACTTCTTTCAGAGGTTTTCTCCCGGTGCTTCGTCTTGCGTGGTGCTAATTGCTCTATCTAGGGCGCTGCATTTGCAGGGCTGGGCTCTCGGTGGCCTTGCTGCATCTGTGTTTACATCTCTCCAGTGACCGGTCAGAGGCCTGAGCCGGGGAATTTCAGCCCCTTTCAAAACCAGCCCTGGTGGAGTTTAACCAAACCCTGCGTCACTGAAATCGGTTACTCCCAGGAGTCGATCCTGCTCAATTTCTACCTTTCACTGACATTTTGACATAAATAGGCAGGCAGCCTTTCACTGGTCTGGAGATACAAGGGCTGAAAAAAGTGTGAATTCAAACGGCTGTTGATAAATTGCTCTACAAGGCCTTCACTATTAATTTCTGTCAGTAGACAGTAAAATGGCAATGGCTGCTCAACATTGTTCCAAAAACAACACTTCCTGCGACAGGGCAGACCACACTACGCTGACAGATTGGAATCGGTCTTGCTCAATTGGCTATTAAGTGCTATCTAAAATTATACAGCTGGTGTTGAACGAGGGTATTGTTCTCACTCCACATTACGAAGCTAAGCCCCACATAAATAACAAAGAGGGGATCATGCCCACATATCTGCTCACCAGAGCAGATGGGCTTTTGTAGCCTGCTTCTGGCAGGATTTGTCTTTTGTGAAAGAATTTCCATACATTTCCTTCTCTGAGCCCTTTCCGTTGGTTTCGGCTCTTGGAATGGGTGACACGACCTATAGGTCTGATTTTGTACATGAGATTGACTTGGAAGCTGACAAATGGATATGGCTGGAAGTGCTTTTAGGATACAAGTGCCAAATTCTTTATATCATTTTCTGCGGCCTTTGGATTCCCAAAAAGAAGATATATGAGGTAGGGCCTGAGGACAGAAAATTGCTTGGTTTGGAAAGCGATGGACAAACAAGAGCCATTCGCATAGCTGGTGGATGCAGACATAGCTGTCATCCTTCCCACCACAGACTTTAAACAGAAAACAAGATAACGCAGATAGGATTGTACTSTCTTCCTGGCCAGGTTTCTTGCAGAGAGAAGACCCACCTTGCAAGCTGACAAGCGGACGTGACTGGCAGTGGTTTTAGAACACACATTGAAATGTGCAAGATTGATGCTGAATCGCCACAACAAGAACTAGTTCACTAAATTATTATAGTAGTGCTTAGCATCAAAGTGCTTATTAAATAGACAGGATTATAGAAGTTAAGGATCAAAGTACAAGCGATCAAAAGCTCATTTGGTAAGTCCAAGGAAGAGCATTAGACAAAATGGCTACATTTATGTGCAGCATGGCAATTTAGTTTGGGATCATGAAGAAATCCACGAAGTGCCCCAATTAAGCGGCCTGTACGTTAATTATAGTAAGGTACCGTAATCCATCATTACTGTTTACAAAATGAGCCTTCAGAATGAATGTGCTAGATACCGGTAACTATCAAATGTAGCATTAATACACATCCCTCATTCACTATGGTTGCTCAAAGTCTACTAATAAAGGCCAAGATGTCTGTGAAGACCTTGGAACCCGAAACAGCTCCACAACACAAGTGCTGTACTCTGACTTGGGAAATCCACCCTGCTGAGGAGTCGTGTGTTAGAAAAACATCTCAGCAGGATTAATCCCTCAATTAACTTGGGAGCAGCAGTGCTGTGTTACTTGTTTGGGTCTATACTGCAGTGTGTCTATAGGTTTACACACTTGTGTGGCACTACCATGAGAAGCTCTCTCTCATGCTACACTGGATGGTGTAGACATGCTCTTAATAACCTTCTTGTGAGGCTAGGTTAGCATCATGCATCGTTTTCAAGAAAGAGGCTGTGAATTAGATCATAAATTTGGACATGTGCCCATCCAGACTATGAAACTGAGTGTTTTATGGAGGATTTGTTCTCTCTAAAGTTCCAGCAGTCAGTAGTAGGTTGCTAATTGTAATGGAAGCGAGTGACCTTCCCTCTTAGCGTAAGAGTTTAAGATTGCTTTGTGGGAGTGTAAGAGGGAAAAAGAACTTGTGCCAGAGATGGTGAAAGTACAGAGTCAGTCAATTAAACAGGCCCATTCTCAACTCTTGCTGTGGAGCAAGTGGCTTACCCTTGGAGAAGTCCAAAGCCAGGTGATGCAAGTGAAGAAATACAATGGATGGAAATGTTTATTAGATTGAAGCATTGGATTAATAATTGCAAAATGGAGCTGACATTCACATGACTTCTCTTTAATATCTATTCTTTTTAACAGACTTTCCCGCAAGGGCTTTTTCATATTGATTCCTGCAGCAGTGCCATTTGGCAATTGCTGTTTAAAAATGTTGTGACACCATGTGAAAATCTTCCCATAACATTCTTGGGAGACATAAATTTGTTTCTTTTCCATATACCTCTCCCAACTTGTTTCAGCGTTAGAGACGTTTGTATGGAAAAGAGACTTACTCCTGATGGCTTTATTTTTTTAAATGTTTTGCCCCACAATGAATTCCCTAATTTGAAAATGCAGAGCTCTATGTCACACATGTAAATGAGGTGACTTCACAGGCAAATAGCTATGGCAATTACCAGCATGTACAATTACATAATTTGCACCTACAATCACGGTGATTATACAGCTCAGCTGGGCATGTAATTGTTCACATATAGTGAATATGCAATTACGTATTTGGGTGACATAGGATTCTCCCTTTGGAATTAATCTTTTCCTGCTGCTTATTGTGCATATAAATTAATACARGTATATTCCTGGTGAGAAAAGAATGTGGTGACTGCTTATATCCTCACGGTTAATTCCTATAAAAATTATGAAGTGGTTGAAAATAACATAATGTGGGCCAAACTTATCATAACCTGGATCAATTAAGTTCTGTGATTTCAGGTGAAAACCAATTAGTCATAACTTAGAAACTCAAACAATAATTGTCTTAACTTCATATATGCACTTCTAAAATAAAAAAAAAAATAATAAAAAGATGAAGAAAGATATAGAAAATATACCAATGGGTTTCTTGTGTTTTAAATCATAGAGCACAGCAAACTAAAACTTTGGGAACCTTAGTTAGAAAAGGTTATTTACATGAAATAGAAATGTCTGTCCCAGCAGCAATTATTTAAATATTAAGGTGACAGCAATGAATTGTGCCTTTTTCAAAGGCACATGAGAGTTCCCTGGAAGTTTCCAGTGCCCAAAAGATCAGCCCAGCATTTTACATAATTGCAAAGCTTTTGCTGGGATGATGAGAAAGAATCCTATGTCCAGAAGGCATAGCAAGGATATAATGTTTGATTTTATGCGAAATCTCCCGTTCGCTCTTGGAAAACAGGAAACGTGGAGCATGCTCTCACTGCTAAGCCACTGTTCCCTATTRCATTACTTAAATGTACTAACAAGTGAGGACAATAAAGACACTTTTGTTACAAATTGACTAGACATAATAGAGTATGAATTAGATATAAGAAAATGAATGGAGATTAGTTTGAAGCCATAAAGAGATTCAGTCTTGCTGTTTATTCCTGCTTCTGAAAGATAAAGGAGCCAGATAGCATTGCATTTCTCATGCTGGCTGTAGATAAAAGTATGATGTTACCTTTGGATCTAAGAATTAGGGAGTGGATATACTTACAGATCTTTAAATATCCAGTCTGAATTTGTACCTCTGTGGTATATAAATACATCCAGGTGAGCAGTTGAAATTTGCTACAAACTACTGTAAGAAAATGAAATTAAAAATGTTCATTGTGGCCATCATCATGACAAGCTTATTTCCTTAGTACAGAAATGTCAAAAGAAGAAACTACAGCTAAGACCACKAAATCACCAGTTTAAAGGTGTTGCCTGGTGTTGATTGACAGGCATTCACATCATCTGTACAGATGCTTGGTTGTAACTTTGAGCTCCTAGTTTAAAAATTCTTGGCTTTAATTGACTTTCAGGAAGACAGCTATCTTGCTGGASCTGGAGAATGACATCATATTGTGCTTATCGTGCAAGCTTTCTCATTATACTGGGCCTCTCAGCCCTTTTAGAGGATGCAAGACCATTCCTCAGTTTTGGTGAGCCCTGCTCTTTGTTCTGCAGTAGTCTGCATGAAATACAATGAGGTAAACAGAGTTACTAGCCTAAAAAGCAATCTTGTAGGAGAAAGGAAGAATCTTTATGTGGAGAGCCAACAAGACCATGAATTCTCAGTTCAAGTTTTTAATTGCTGCGCTCCTCCTAATCCCTTCTGGTAAGCAAGGTTACATCACTTTTCATCTCCAGTGCACCCTTACTCATTGTGAAATTTGCCTAAGAATGCACTGGGTCAGCTCTCACTTTTGACACAACTCAGACCAAAGCCAATTGTCACAGTACCTGAGCAGTTATTTTTTAACAACTATTTCAGGATTTAATCTTCCCATATAGAAAAAGAGACACAAAAATCATCATTTCTAACATCCTATTGCATGACCTCCAAGAAAAATATCTGATGCCTTTTGGTGTGAATTGTAATAGCAAAGAGTCTGGTGGGAAGAGGTTCATTGCATCATATCATTCATAACTGTTTAAGCTCTTCCCCACCCCCAAAATAAAAAACAACCCAGGAGTCATTTCAGTCCTTAGAACCAATCTGGACTTGACCCAAATAAGCAAACAGAGGCCTTGGATATTATATACTATAAAAAAGCCATTAGGTTTGCCACCATTATTAGAGCTGAAAGTTCAGTTTCTCCAATAGATGTTGCAGTGAGTAAGAAAACCATAATGGGCATATTGGCACGTCTCTTCTACTGCTGTAATTAGGCCAATCACAACAAATACTTGCCAAGTGTTTCTCTGTTTAAAAAATGTCATTACATTGGACCTTCTACTGGCTTTTAGGCTTTTCATCATGATTAAAGAAGGCTAGGCTGGAAACAGATTACTTAGGCTAACAGTGGTGCTGCTTTGAAGAATGATGAGGATGAGGAGGAAGGGAGCCAACTGTGTGCCTACAAAACCAGCTGAATGACAAATGCTCCTTGAACCATTTCATACATTGCAATCCAAACTAAAATGAAAGGAAAGCTAACTCATGTTGCTTTTTAAGAATATTTGAATGTATTATCCATTACCTTATATAAATACATATACATATATATAGCTTATATATATACATATACATACACATACACCCCTTAAATATAAATATATACAATAGAAAACATTCAGTTATAATTTAGTATCTTGTATTCTGTTTCATGTTCACAAATGAAAATAGTTTAGATAAGCCTTCATAGAAAATAGCTATGCTTTACTCAGTTCAATCTATAGAACTTTCTCATTGGTTTATGTCATTGTTTATTATATACTTAGAAATTCTAGCTTTGCAGTTTTTAAAACGAAAGCTGAGGATGAAACCCAAACCTGATTGAAGTTTACAGGAGTCTGGCAGGGACAAAAATTGCCTCTTATGACTAATTCTTCAGCAGTAGAAATGAAAGTTACTGCACAACCTTGCCCAGTGTGAGATGCAGTTTTCTGTGCTACAGAAAATGGTCAAAAACCCCACAAACCGATCTTGCATCAAGGGATTTTGAACATTGCATTGCTATGCATAAGCTTCAATGCCTTATTTTCAACTTCATTTTATTATTGTACCCAAACTGACACTCACCTTTGCTATTTTTAAGTTTGTAGGGGTTTACAACTATATCCACAGGCACAGAGCAGAGATGAAAGACTGTCATTCATAAGACCTAAACATGGAGAATGATAGCCAGTTTATCTTCCACATGCAGTAGACAAGCTTCCTCTTCAACAGACCTGCTTGCTGGGAGCTACGGAATTGCCCACCCCAGCGGTGGTAGCTGTGCACAGCAAAGTAAGGTTTGGTGAGCCCTTGAGCCATTAAAATCACAACCAGAACTCTTGGTGCTACATTTAATTTCTTTCCTGTCCTTTTCCTCTCTCCAGATTTCCACTGAATTCTTCCCCTCTTCTCCTCCTCCCCTCTTTCTTTCTGTCATCTGTTCAACTGAACACCAATAGCTGTTTCTGGAAAATGTGTTTTCAGTACCTATAAGGAGAGACCTTTGGTCTCCCAGAGGGAATCTCCATTACATTGCACAGTTTCCTGTAAGAATTTGCCTCTGTGTTTTTCAATACCGACTTCTTCTTTCTGTGCTTCTCTTGCTTCTCTTTGATTAGCTTTTCCAATATGCCTAAATCCTTCCTGTCAACTACCCAGTCATACTCCCCAGTATGCTATATTTTCTGCAGCATTTCCAGGTCAAGGTTTAAATGGCAATGGATTAGCAGGAATAGGTTTAAATACTAAAATGTCAGTGAGAACCGCAGAAGTACACAGGGTGAATGAGACCTAAGTGAAGCATCATCCTTCTTGAAAAGTGAAAAGAAAGATTAAACACAATTTTTATCTAAATGTTGCCAGCATGAGAACGGTGTCACTTACTAATTATAAAATTTCTCCAGAGTGCTCTACAAATCTTCAGACCTCACAAATGCCAGGTATAAGCCTTAAAGCTTGTTGGTCCTTGGTTTCTCTGCTAGGATTGATAACAACCACCTTGTGTTCTTTGTAATGTGCCCCTCTACTTACAAAAATGTGAGCTGATACCATCTGGTTGCATTGTACAGATCTACCAAATGATAAATTCCTGTACTTGGATCACCTACAGGCAAAAGCTACCTTAATGTATTATCCACTGTTCAGAAATTTTATCCCCAAGATAGCAGCATGACAAAAGGATTATCATTCAGTCACAACAGATTTTCTCTTTGGAAGTTGTATTTCTCTAATCATAYTAGAAGCCTATAATTGGAGATGACCTATGCGGTCAGGATTGTATGTATAGCACCTTAGAAGTGTGAGGAAAACATGCAGATTGTAATTAAGACTTTCCATTGTACTCTGAAAGCCATTAACACGTTTTGTGTAGGTGTATTTATTATGTGTTGCAAGCAGACCGAAGCTTCTTGACAAGATGCGGTCCCTATCATAATCAGTATAAGCAAGCATTTGGCATAAGGTGGTGAAAAAAATATCACATACTTGGATTTTCCTCTAATTTTACGCTCAGTGAAGACAAAAGAGGTAAGGAAGTGGCAGGCAGCATATTTACTTTGTTCTAATTCCTTTGTTTATAATGGTTTTATCTTTGTTATTTAGGTAAGTGAGGCAGGTCTAAAATTCATTGGTAACTGGAAAATGAATAAAAGCAAAAGAAAGTCCCCTGGCCTGAGTAAGTTATGGAGCTCCTAGAGTTCTTCAGAAATACCTGTAGCTTTTAGGTTAATAGTCTTGAGGATACTTTTTCTTATTTGGATGCACAGCACATGATGAATTTTGCATGCATGGCAAGAGGAGGCTTCAAATACGTTCATCTGCTCCCAGATACATTTGTGTTTTATCCCTGTTCACTGAGTAGTTCCATTCCAGATTTTTGCAATAATCTCTCATTCTACTGTACAAATTCTTGCAGTTAAATGCCTACCTTCACATGTTTTGATTAATATGAGAGGTGGATCTTCTGTAACACTGGAGAGATTTGTATTATACCCACGTCCTTTTTCTGTTTTGCAGTATAACAAACCAAACAAATGGAAAGTCAAACAAAAACTCCTTCAGCTCTCCCACAGATATTTTCCAAATGTATCTCAGGGGAAGGGCTTGAGTTTTCCAGTCCCTCACCCCCTTCCTGTACTGTCTGCTTATAATCTAACTTTCTTCATTAACTGGAAAAGAAGATTAGCTGCTTCTTCAGCTATTCATACTTTCAGCAGTGAATATAGTTTATCTTACTTCCTCAGTGAAAATGTACAGAATTTGCAATCTGTACTGTTATTTGACTATTATTCCCCCCTCATTTTATCCTGAGCTTTGACAATGGAATTCCTATTGTCTTATCTCTGCAATGCCTCTGCATTTATTTCCAGGATACAGAGGTAACTCTCTACCGAGTCAAGAGGCAGGGCTGTGAAAAACAGAGATCTCTTGAAGGTCTCTTGTGCACATGTCAGTGCAAAGAAACAAAGTGTGTAGTCATCTGCTAAGTAGGACCTCTGATTCCACATGACATGAAGCTCTTCCTTCCAGTTCCCCCATGTCCTAAAGCGAGGACACTGTGTGATGACAAAATCATTTCAGCTCTTAATTAAAAAAAAAAANAAAAAAAAAAAAAAAAAAAAGGTTCAACCATGAAAATTGGACAGAAATCATGAAAATATGAACCTGAAAAGGTGTCAAAAGTCAAAAGGCAACTCCTCTCCTCACCCCCCGCCCCMAAAAAAAAAAATTTTCAACGTGCCTTTTCTGATTTCAGGCTTTTAAGTCAATCTCAAGATTTTTGAAAGCTTTGGAATAGCAGTAATATGGATAATTGTCCAGAATAATACTGTGTTAGGAGATTTCTTACCCTTAATTACATTTCTTACTGCAGTGTGGGCATCTCACTGAGACTGGCCATGTATAGCTGACCATGGCATGGCCATTTTATAAGTGACTATTACTTGCATATCCATATGCTCCCTCTTTCTCTTTTCACTTCATTTCAACTGGCGTGCATCTTACCTGATGTGTAAAGTGTGGGTTATTCTGAGAAAAACAAAAAAACAGAAGGAGATTAGAGCACCCCAGAAAAGATATAGCAACTGGGATCTTTTATTTTGCGTTTTCAAATGTGCCAGATTTTCCCATACAATTTTGAGTGCTGCAACAGAACCTGCAGCCTGACTTTTTTTTTTTAATCAGAAATATCAATATGATTTTTCAAACAGGGACATGATCTTTAGTCCTCAACCAGTGCCTGAATCCTCTTTACAATGATCGATGAGTTCTCTTTTGTAAACGGGTGTCAATGGAAACAATGGAAACACCTGAGGTTCTCCTTTTTCCTTTTTATGTCTACATAATTACAAAATGAAGAAAAGGATTGGGCATCAGAACAATAAAGAACTTAAATGTAACTTTTTTTTGCCCCTGCAAGCTGTCTGTGTCAGAGCCCCTCTAGCTCCTACCCCCACTCCCCCTGTTTGAATTTCTACCCTCCGAGTCAGTCTGGATGTGGATGTGAGTCCTCACTTAGCTCATTGCAGAACAGAGGCCCAAATGCCTGAGAGAGAAAAGGAAAAATCTTGGCAGATTGCTAACATATCGAGTGTTAATGAATACAGTTCTCTAATTAGAAATGTCTGCAAGAACTGAGTAATAGGATCCTTTGAAAATGTGACAGTTTTTAATTTCTTTTGTTAGTAGAGTTTATACTTTTCTGAATTAGAGCTTTTCTCAAATTGGCATCAGACTTTAGGAATGACAATAATACTTGAAATACAAATAGAGTTTCTTTTGAAATCACTAGCTAAGTTAATATTTTATTGAAATTCTGAGTTTCTGGACTTTATTAGGTTAATAGATATAACTTAAGAACCTTTTTTTTCTCCTTGTTTTCTTTTGCTGTTTAAAAAAAAGTCCTAATGAATGTAAGATTGGCTGGAATTTGCTAGCTAATTTTCAGAAACATCTTGACTTTTTTTTATTTAATTTCAAATGTAATACCTCCCCAGATGGCAGACTTCGTAATTCATGGCACCGGTTCAAAAAGGTATATTAACTGCCTCTAAACTGCTCAGCATCAAGCATTTATTGGACTTAATCATGAATTGGCTTAATATTAATTAAAGTAAGTCCCTTCCTCAGTGTGAAGTTTCAGGAAATGCAGATGGTTTTACTTCTGTGTGCCTACCTCCATTTTACACCAACACCCCCCCCCAAAATAGAACAAAACACTGAAGACCCAGAGCAGCACATAAACACTGTATGTCCCTTGAAGTCCTCTAAAGGAGCCTGAAAGGGATGGTTTCTTTCATTCTTGGCCAGGCAGTGATAGACAAACAGGTAAAAAGGCAAGGAGAAAAATACCATTTACTCACTGTACAGCAGGAAATCAAGCAAAGAAAATAAACAGGGTTTGAATCCTGGGCCTTTAACCTGTTAGTCAGACAGTTTTCTACAGTTTCATTCTGTGCACATTTGTGTGCTGGTAAATGATGAAGGGGAGGTAGAGGAACTGAAGGCTTGTGGGATCCCTGGGACTCCCACAGCTACGAGCACAGCTGTACAAACACACGCAAGCTTTGTTAAGGTAGGGTGGGCAATAGGCTGAAACTGCTGAGCCRGTCTGACCTATAAATCCCTTGCAAAAGCTTTGCCTGAGAGAAAGCCAGGAGTTATGTGTAAATGTTTTACCCAGCCAATTGTTTTTGGTCCTCTCCCGTATATACATAAAACCTCTAACATCCTCCTGGCTAGATAATTTTGTAAGTAGGTGCTTTGAACGTCCTGCTGAATTGCTGATTACCTGGGGCGGGGGGAGGAAAGGGGAGGGATCAGTGGGTGGATGGAGGAACTAATAACTCAGGAACTCGCTCAAATGAATGTAGAGTTTTAAAGGATACGTGATATATCACATAAGCTGACGTAGGGCTAATGGCTACAGGAAGTCTATAAAAAAGAGAATGCGACATCCAGCAGCTTGTTTTGAGGGGAAGGATGATATGAATTGGTCAGATTAGTAACAGAAAGATTAATTATTTCAAATTGGACTGATACAGTCTTTCTCTTCCCTTCCTCCCCTCAGCCTCCCTCAGTAGATCTGCTGCTACTCATTTGCAGATACAGTCTCATGCGAGGACACAGCATCGCAACCCTGCACTGTCCTGAGTGCATGTGGACAAGCCATACCAGAGCTAGCCCCCAGTAACACTTGCCACGCAAATCACAAAACCATCAGCACCCTTCATGAAGGAAAGAAAAATAGGGGATCTTTCTCAGACCTCTTTTTCCCTTTCCAAACATTTCTGAACTCTGTGTGACCTCCTTTACGACTGAATCTAAGCACCTCTAAATACATAGCAAATTTAGACAGTAGAAAGGAGGGTAACACATTGCAAACTGAAGGAAGTTAAGGGAACTAATGAGAAGTGAAACAAACAAAGCTGAAGATGAAAATTAGGCACCCTAAACCAGAGAAAGTTGAAATAAAACATATGTATTGGAGTATTAAATGTAGTGTGAACAGTGCAACATGCCTCCCATTTTCTTCCGCTCTACCATCCTTCCCACCACCTAAAAAGCAGTTAAACTATGGGGGGATAATATCACACTTGGGATTTATGAAACAAAATCAATGAGAGCAATGGGAGTAACGTCACTCCTGTAAATGAACAAAATCCACCAATTACAGGGAGGTGTTAATCCTCATCAGACCTGTTTGCTGCTGTGGCAGCATTTGAAGTAAAGCTGCTTTGGAAGTGTTAGGGGACCAGCTATTCTCACAGCATTTGGAGGAGTGAAAGTATTTCCACCCAACGTTTTCCAAAAGAAGTTTGAAGAGGAGGAGAGAAAGAAAAGGCTCGGAGTGGGGAGGGGGTCAAGCATTATATAATGGTTCATTCATTGGGTGGGAATAAAAAAATCTAGCAAATGTTGGGTGATGGGCCCAAAATTCCCTGCATGAGTTCTGCTGCTAGAGCTTTTCTCCCATGACTTTCAACATCTCTAGACCTCCTCAGTGATCTGATAACTGAGTAATTGGAATTAGCTGCCTTTTATGCTGTATATTTTTATGCTTTATGTCAGAGGAAATCAGAGTTAATATATTGTTGAATCTGTACTTGCTTTAGCTTGTAACTGAATTGCATTGCTAGATAAGTTGAGATCCACATCTTCTAAGCTGATGTTGCCAGGAAGGATCACAAGTGTAGGAAGCTTGCAGGATCAAGTCCTAGAAGACAAAAAATCAGCAGCAAGTCAACAATGCAGCTGTTTGAGGGCTGTTTTGTTTTGCCCTTTCTCTTTTCTATATCTCTAGAAATATAATTTGTGCTGTTAAATATAGGTAAAATGACTGGGCTTAATGTGAATTTCTCCTTGGGGTCAAACTAGTTAAGCTAATCATGTAGTGATTCATAAATACAGACTATGCATTGAATGGGCATTTTGGTCATTCAGAGATTGTTTTTCTCTCTCTGGGTTTTAAAGCAACAGACCCAAAGCCTAAAGCTTCTCAAAAGCCAGCTTGCTTCCCTTGAGGTGGACTATTTTCTGCTATGACACCAAGAAAAGACACAGGCCAGAGGATAGATGGGACACAAGGGGGGCTGACCCTGCCAGAGCTGCCAGCAGCACTTGGACCAGCTGCCTGAGCTCTCGCTTAAGCAAATTAGGCAGTGAGGCTGTGGTCATTTTTCTACCACACCCTATTTCTGACTAAAGGCTAGAGGTTCTGCCTTGGGTTAGTCCTGCAGAAATTGGTGTCCTCTAGAACCATCTACAGTTACACAGGAGGTGAAAGGCAGCATTGTCTCTGCAGAAGCTACTGAAAGGTGCCTTTTGGAGTTCATGCAAAGCAAAGGGACTCTTAGGTTTTGCAGGCACAATGTACGAATTAACAACAGGCTGCTCAGAGAGGCTGTGGAGTTCCATGCTTGGAAATATTAAAAACACAACTGGACACAGCCCTGAGCAAGCTGCTAGCCTTGCTCTGTGCAGAGGGCTGGAGGAGGACATCTCTGGAGGTGCCAGCCAGCCTCAGCCCCGCTGTGAGCCTGTCACTCTGTGAACAGTAAACTGTGTTTGCTTGGGCTTGATGCGCTGTGGCGCGAGTGACTGAGCTTCAAAAGAAAAAAGGGTACAAAAATAGGGCCACTCTTTCTCACTACAATGGCAAAGTTTCTTTCCTGCACTACTTTTCTGCACCATTACTCAGCTGTCCATCATGCAGATGGCCCTGCCCAGCATTGCTGTTTGCCTAGGGCCAGCAGGAGCTCCCCATACAGTGGCTGTGAGTGGTCAGTCCACTGACTGTGGGGTCAGTCCAAACTGACTGTGGGGTCAGCCCAAACAGGCAGGACTGAGGAAGCCTGAGACATCACCAGCTATGGCATGGCCTTTTGTTTGTTTSTTTCTTTTCCTGTGGAATGGTCATGATATGGTCATAAAGTGCAGCAAAATGTAATGATAGCAATACTTAAATATTTCTAGGTTTTTTCACTATTTTTCTTTTCGATCACACAGAAGGTGTCCTTTCCAGGAGAAAAAAAAATTGGAAATTTGTGCAGCATGGAGAGCAAATCATGAGGTGCCAACTGCCCTCAGACCCTGATCGTACAAGGAATTTTGTTTTATTGAAATACCTTCCTGACTCTAGGCTCTGACCTGTGAGCACTTCAGCAGATGGCATCCGGGCAATTACAGCTGAAACTCTCCAACAGAACTAGCAAATATTGTACTGCTAATTCCTTTCAAAATGTGCCAAGGCACAGGAGGCAAGAAATTAATGACATATTGCAAATTTCCAGCATAATCTTTTTATGCTATGTGTAATGTTTTACTGAAGTCTTAGCTTTCTGCTGTACTAACAAGATGAAAACACATGAGGAGGTGTAACCTCATGATAACATTAGAATATAGGGCCGGTATAAAATTGCCAGCTGAAATTTCAGTTTCAGGCCTATAATGATGCTTATACTAGCATGACTTCCATTCATCTCTGAAATGTGTTACCAAATGCTGCCTGACAAAGACAAGTTGCTTACTGATGGAAATCAGTACTTACTGCTAATCTGAAAAAACAAAGGCCAAATGAAAGTGGATTATATTCTTTCCCCATTTACCTTCGTCAGTTTCACTAGAGGTTCAAAAAGTCTATTTATAATACAAAATAATTTACAGCTGCTGGATCTGAACTTGCACTTCATACTCAGGCCAATGAGCTTCCAGAAGATAATCTGTTTTCTCAGTCAGAGAAAACAAGGGGTGAAATTTTGGTCCATCAAAAGCTAATGCAAAAGTCACATTGACTTCTCTGGAGCTAGGATTTCATCATATATATAGCTGTACCTCTGTTTTAAACTATGATCAATAGAGATGCAACGGTCTTACTTGTAGCCACTGAATACCCTCACAACATGGGAAATACATTAGTTACATATTTCATAGTCTTGGTACAGAATACTTAGCTTGCAATTTGTGGTGCATAGTTCATGCCTAGTGGAAACTGCTCTAGGTTGAGGAATCAGAGCCTTTCTCCAGAAAAAATACACACATTGGTTCCAAATATGGACTCTGAGAGCTTAGGTGGAAAATTTTTGTTGTGTAGCCATTAATAGCCTTATGCATTCATCAGTTCTTCTCATTTGGGGGCTTCTTTGTGAAGGAAAAAGCACTCATATGAATATTCATAGCAAACCTAACTGAAAGGGTTTGTAGATACTATCAAAGGAAACGTTTGCTGTTTTATCTCAAATGAAACCATGAAAATATGGGTTTTTGGCAGTATTTATCCAGCTGTCATGAAAAGACAGCTTTTTCTTTTTTCTTTTTTCTTTTTTTTTCAGCTTGAAGCAATCTATAGCACTGTAAAACCTACTGATAAGGAATTTAAAATAGAGGTTTTTCTTTCTAAATCCTGAAAGTATTTCTTACAAATGAATGACAAAAAATCATCACTGTTTTGTAGCATGTCCCTGAATGGGGGTTYTCCCTTGTTTCTTAATGTTCTTCCTTTGCTACTCTGCTACAATCAGATCTATCAGCTGGCAGGCTTCATTCTTCTTAAGCAATTGACTGAAGACAGGAAGTTACTTTGTTTATAGAAATGATGAGTTAGACCTCTAGAAGTGCTATAAAACAACAGATAGTGAGGTGAACATGTTAAAAATATTTTAACATTTTCCAAGGGTCAAGTTTCATATAAGTAGTGGTGTTTTCCTYGGGGAACTTTAGCTGGACCAAATCACTCAAATTGTTTGAAGTTCTCCCTGAGATCCATGTGCTTGTCTACACTGTTAATCTGCTGTCTACTTTGATGTTTCACCATGACTAAGCTATATGAGGTCCCCAAGCATTTTTAGATGAGTCCGAATGCTAATAAAAGATGAGAATGTAAAATGATGCTTTCAAGTGGTAACTTGTTCAGAAAATGTGCTGACAGTATAAGTGAACACAATATACAGTATTAGTGTATTTACACAAGTCTTACCTAAGACTGCCTTTTTCCAAGTCAGAGGCATGAGTAGCCTGTGTAACTCCTGCATGTCCCCACGTTGTTTRTCTGTATTATTTTACAAATATTTTTCCAAGACATTAAAAAAGAAATTCAGAATGTTTCGGTTTAACTGTTAAAGCTTATAGACTGTGTAATGCATGTCAAAATGCATGTCAAATTCTGCCTCTGAGAAATGGAAGGGATGTTAATATGCTTATTTAATGCTTCTGCTGAGATTAACCAGGACCCATTTGGGGAGCACAGTGCTGCCTACTGAGGTGAAAGACAGAGAAAGCTCTATTGCAGATATCTCTTTACCAGTTCATCACATTCGTACCTCTATGGGAAAAAAGCAGAGAAAAACAACAGGTGAAATGTTAGAGGCTTCATTCCCCTTCAGTGAGGCATGTGAAGGCAGATTATAAAGAAGTCAAGGAAGCTCCATTGATTTAATATTGTGAACAGATAAGGGAGACGTGAGATTTCCCAGTTTCATATTAAGGGGCTGTGACTGATTGCCTTTTCACAGATCTGACTGGTCAGAAAGACGGCACTTATGCAGGCTTAGCACGAAACCTTGCTACCAGCACTGCTACCTGCTTGATACTTACTCATTTTGACTCCTGCAGCTCTGAAGAAAGCACCTTCAACAAAGCTGGTTTTCTGGACTGTGAGAAACGATGACAGATAATATGGTTTACCTAAAGGTTTGGCTTCCAATAAAAATGTGTTAAAAGATGGTGTATTGACATAGCAGAACGCAAAAAGGGCAGTGAAAGTTACCACTCACCCACCAACAGCACAAGACAGCCTAAATGTCTCACTTGAGAACTCTAAATATGCTAAGTTTATATTTTGGAATATAACAAATACTTCCTGAAGGACAACACAGATGTTATGAATTATCACTTATATCATTTTAGCACTGAATAATTCCAGTCATCAGTTGGGACCTCACTGTTCCACATGCGTGCACTAACAAGGGAGATCCCCTGTCCCAGGCTCTAGCTAGCTTGTAATCCACAGTTTAAAAGAAATTTTAAAGGAAAAAAAGGAATAGAAATACATTTATGAAAACATTTCGTGATTAGCTCCCACTTTGATGACAGAAGTTCTGGGCTGACACTTATATCARAGGGGTGAGTATCCTTGCATTAGTTTGAGTATCCTTCGTTATGACACCAGTGTTAGTCCAAAGTAAAATAAGGATGCTCCGGTTGCTTGCCATATTTCTGATTGACTGTTAGCCGTAAAATTARTAAGCTCAGAATTATTTCTGAAAGCAACCTTTGACCAACTGGCTCACAGTATTTCCAATTGCTGCTCCAAGATATTTTTAATTGGCTTTTCCAGTGTGTTTCAAAGTGTTAAGCTATCTGTTATGATTTATTGGCAGCTTTTAAAAGTACTCCACGTACATAGGCAAAGCTTACAACATAAGATAATATTTCTTATGCATTTATTATGCTGCTTAAATGGTAGAATCTTTATGTCAGCCAGACTATTTATGAAGTACTTTCCTCAAAATGGTTTAGGGATAATAGTTTATATTCCTAAGTCATGAGTTAAGGACTTAAAAAAYGACTAAAAGAGCAACTAGACTCTTCAGTTCTTTAGACTGCAGACATGGTGATCTCATGATCTTTGCCATGAAGCAGAAGGTTTTGAGTATCTGGATAAGAGATAAAATATTTGAAAAGTTGAACTAAGCATAGGGGAAGAAATCAGGAAGATAATGTATAAATTTAACATCTGGACTCCTCGTTTGGAATAATGCTTTCTGATGCAGCAGTGGATAGAGTAACCTTTCCTGGAACTGCTGGTAGCATGAGTGCCAAGAGGCAATTCCCCTGTGTTTAATTTTTTAGTACATTCATTTTTAAAACACACGCTGATCAATTGCCTAAAATTAAGTGTGAAGACTCAAATCCAGAGCATCTAAGCAGGAGCACTCATTTCACATCAAATAGGAGACTTGCAAAACGGCTGTTAGGGCAGTGGGGTCCTCCTGGAGCTCCTCATGAGCGCGGTTATGCAGCACAGACTGCGCCAGACCGTCTTGCTCTGGGCTGCCCTGGCTGGAGCTGCAGTGGCTTGCTCTCACCGTTAGAGTTCACCTGAGAGTAAGGATGGCTCCAGCTGCAGATACGTGCATAAGTTCCTAGATTTAACATTTCTTTGCCCAAATTTGCATCTGGTTTTGGGATGGAGGTTTGGGGTTTTGGGGGGGGAAGGGAAGGGAGGGTCCCTCTTGGTGGAATGAGATGGATTTTAGGGCATTTATGCAAAGCTGTTTGGGCATAGTCAAAAATCTGGCCAATCTTTCCCAAGTAAGTGTAGGTATCTCTGAGCCAAACCTCCACTGAGCAGACACAAGGAGCAGTGCAAGCCTTTGATTCCAATACTCATTCCAGAAAAGATGGGATACTTGTATGTTCTTCATAAACTGCAGCAAGGTTTTTTCAAATGCAGTGTTTTGATTTATTCAGCAACATTCAGAATGGTTAAGTTGCGGCATTCTGGCTGCAGTGCCCAGTTAACTTCTTTATCACTTGAGGCTCAACAATCCAGTTGTGCTCATTCATTTTGCACACGCTCCCTCTCACATGCCTGTTTAAACACCTCCCAAATCCTCTCTGGTAAGATACAAGATAAGGTGCACTACAGGTTTTTTTTAGAGAGTCAGAACTGTACCTATGGCCCAAGCATCATAGGAAACAAAATGTTATGGGCAATTCCATTCACTGCCATTTATCTACACGTAGCCCAAAGATTTTACATGTGAAAGTGTGAGTTTTCATGTGTTTTGTTTCTCCACAGTACAAGTTCTTGAACAAGAGAAGAATTGCATGTTCTTGCATTTTCAGTAAAACATGTAGGAGACATTTAGCCCAGGACAAGATTTTATTTTACTTTTGTTTTGTGTATTTTTGCACCTCTATCCCTCCTTTCATCCCCAGCACTCTCTAAGAAATATAAGACATTTGTTAAAAAAATCAAAAGGGTCAATATCTGCACTGTGCTACGGGAAAGCAAGAGAAATCTAAGTCATCATCAGCATGCCAGATAAGATAGCAGGGTAACAGTTCCCAGATGATGGGATGAAAAAGCCATGCACTGTATTAAAGAGGAAGAACAAGGCTTTTAATTAATTGGTTTTTCCTTGGTGGAGTTAGTCATTCCATACATCCACTCCTGGAGATACTCACCCACACTGTGCCTACGTGCTGAGTTCTGCTGCTGCCCTGGAGCACTGTTGCATCCACTGGAGTGTGAACGGAAGGACTAGTACCAAAGATCCTGTTGACCCAGGAGTGGGTATCCACCAGGGACCATAAGCAGTTAAAGAGGGAAGAGAAATGCTTCCAGACCACAACTCTTTTCAGCCCAGGGGATTTTCTGAAGACGATCTTTTTGGATCCCCCTGTGCATCCAAGTGAGCTAAACATTACAAAGACATCTGAGCTCCTTGTTGCTTGTGGATACAGCAGTAAAATACACTTCAAATTCCAATGTCCATGTTAAGACAATGTCTCCTTTCCTAGAAATTCTGCTGGGGTAAAATCAARTGAAGACAATTGCAGAAAAACAGTTTAAAGGCACATTTGAAGGTCATGTACTCCATTCTCCTATCTTACAGCAACTGTCTGGAATCCAGTGCTCATCCTTACAGCAGTCTATAGCCATAGATCTACTGAAATAGCAGATGAGCATGGTTTCTGAATCATATTGGGTAAAATGATAAATCTAAGTGTATCAAAACTCAGGAATAATCATACTGTGAAAAAAAGAATGTTTGAAAAACTGAAACCAGTTCTTCATTTTCCATATCTGAGACCAGTAACATTGGAACATTACCTAAAATATGACACCTGTGGATGTAGGCCATTGTTGGGATTCTTGTGAAAAAATCTGGTCCCATAACACCATAAATAAAAAGTAATCATAACAGTGGTACCTGAACAGGGTTTTACTGTGGGAAGGAATAACTAAGCTGGCTACTGACATTCCTCTATGACATTTGGCTTTCTAGGCCCGCACTTAGGTCAGCTATGTGGATATTTGTCTTCAACATTTCTAGGTATTCACCTTCCAAACTTTTTGAGATTTGTCCAGTTTGGTTTTTCATTTTAATTATAGTGGATAAAATTTCTCTCAATAAACTACATTTGGCTCCTTAATAACAGCGGTTGATCAAACTAATATTTGAGGTGACACTCTGCATTGTGGCTCCGACAGCCACCTTTCGTGCCCTCCCTACTGGGCTGCTTACAGTGCTGAAGACTCCAACCTAACCTTGGCCTACCAGCCTACCTCCATTGCAGTAACATTTCTGAGGCACTGTGATGCTTTGCGTGGCAAGACCATACTGCCTCTACAAAGGTTTGTAGGACTGCTCCTTGAAAAGCAACCTCCTGACTTATTTCCTGTGGTGGTGGGAGTGTGGACCAAACTAAAACAGGCTTTATTTTAATAGGTTGAAATGGGCTGAAGAGAAGGCAAGGATCTCATCTTCTTGGCTGACGTAATCTGTCTGTCATCTGAAGGGTTTGTAATGAAGTGTGGTGAATTCAACTTTTCAAGAATAATTACAATTTATAATTGCTTAGTGATGTTGTCACCTAGGAAAACTGAATCTCTATCATGTTAGTGTTAGATGATCAAGATATTAAAAGGTACATAGTCTATACTATTTATTTCAAGAAATARAGAGTACTGTGATGTCAACTTTCATCCTGGGTCTCCTGGAATCTTGGTAATTCTCTACCTACTTATTTCAGATTTCAACTGAGATGAATGAAGTTAAGGATTTATGGGTGATTTTAATAGTTGTTTTTGCACAATCTAAACTACAATGGAGAGATGTTTTGTAGCATTTTGCTGAGAATTAAAATAAGAAAAAATACAGTTTTCCCTCTGCAATAAAGAGTCTTGGAAGTTATGGAGACCAATGAATGTAGTCCTACAAGATCAGAACATATTAAAGTGTTATAAAAATGTCAGTTTAACTTTTATCAGCCTTGGCTCAGTGTATTTCTGCCTTCCACCACTGGCACTTTGATTGCATACAGTGTACTTACTTATATATATATATGTCCTTTTATCAAGCTTTTTTCTATTACATTAAATTCAAAGTCATTCTTATTTGTTCAAAAAAAACATCAGCATAGTGTGTGTTTTTAAATTAGACATGCTTCCAACCCACCTTCCATGCTTCATCGTGGTGCTGATAAATGTTTTAAGACAAATGTTACTAACAGTTTGATTTTGGCTACACAAACACTTCACTTGTTTAGATTTTACAACATTTTATAAAGTGTTTTGCTGCCTAAAATATTGAGTTCTTTCATTCTTCCAGCTTGTGGCCATGTCTGTTTGATTGCTTTTAAACAAATTACATTTTTGAATGAAGCTTCATTTGTTCTGCCAATGCACTATTCTGCCTAAAGCTTAAACTAAGCAAAGGGATCTCTGCTTTTACCATGCACATTTTACCTCTGACTCTTTCAGTCATGTTGAGATTTTCTGGAAGTCTTCCATAATTACAGTTTCAAAATATGCCAAGTGTAGTAACAAACTGTCTGTAGGCTGTTGAAACACCTCTTAAACCCTTTGAAACTGATACATTTGTGATTCTGCATCTCTGTTCATCTGGAGGGAAGAAAAAATAARAGGGGAATTCCCATTTAGTGAAATGGGCTTCCCTTATGTCCTTGTGGATGCCTCCGTCTGCAGCGTGACAGGCTCATGAATATGGGTGACCTGTGCCTACCTTTGAATATCTGCAAAGTTATGTTGGCTGCGTTGCCAAAGGTTTAATAATAGTCAAGAGTGCACATATAAAATCACTATGGCACTTCACAAGGTAAAGCAAGGCAGGATAAAATAGGGTTGAGGTGGATAAATATGGTGGTAAAATGTCTGCTACCACAGAGGAAAGCAACAATACTTTTTGTCTGAGGTAACTGCATAGTGCATTTAACATCTTAGCATATCTATGCTGCCAAGAAGAGCAGCCTTGCTGACAGAGTAGACTGCAGTGCCAGTTTGCAGAGCGTCTCAGCATCCCTCACGTAAGGGGACCATGGCATGAGCAAGCAGGGCTTGGTCACAGAGCCCAGCACTTCCTTAATTCAATCGACGCCAAGACTGAAGCTGATCATATTGAAAATATGCTTAGTAATCATGACAATAATAGCTATTTATGTGTGTTTCTGCAGTCTGCACAAACCTTCTACTTCTTAAAGAAAGACCTCAATCATACTATATGACCATATTCATCAGCCCTTTTTTTCTCTTTTTTTGAGATAGATCATTTCCTTCAGATCCAATTGCCAAAAAAAATCTGTAGGCATACAGCAGAACTGCTGCTGTTTTAAATCTCCCGTATTTTTTCAACTGCTAAATGTAAGACTTTATGCTTTAGATTTTCATACAGAAAATATACAAGAGCTTTGTGGAAAATGTGTCGGGCATGCAGTAAAGTACGCTATGCCAAAAGTATGGTATGTTTCTTCAGATAGTCTTCCTCAGGGATTTTATTTGCATTGGTTCTGGGCTGTATTAATGTCGCTTTGTTAAAATATTTCCTTTTCCACTGTCATTTGYCCATTTGTAGAAATGCTTCTTATTGGTTAACATCTTTTTTTATTATCACYTTCACTTGAAGGTCCCATTCCAGCYAACATAATAATAGGATATAGTGTCAGGAGATTCATAAACCGTAAGACCGTTAATTCTAACACACTGCAGGCAAGTTATATGTATGGCAACATAAAACAGAGTGACATGCAGTATTACAAAAGGTGTCATAGAACTGAGGAATGTGTATATCATGCTATTCACTAATTGTCCAGATATGACAAAAATCATCCTGGGAGATGTATATACAGTATGAAAAACCAGCTTAAAGCACTATCAGAAATAAATCCTGGCCTCAGTGCAATTGTTTAATTTAACATTCTGAAGATGTGATATCATTTTTACCTAACTGTAAAAGATTGAGCTTTGAAGTAAGACTTCAGAAAATACTGAGTCATTTCCTGATTCAAATATAAATTTACTTCCAAAGTTGTCATTGCCTAAATCAGCTCTGGGTGCCACTAAGCTGCAAGAGAAACTCTTTATTTTAATAGATTCACAGTGGAAACAGTTACAGATATAGGGACAAAGTATTTTYCATCATAATATTTTTCAATATCTTTGACATCAGAGCAAGAAAGTGTTGGTTGCTTAATCATTTGGAGCAACATGTAGAAATTTTTACTTAACAATAATAATAATACTTTGCCATTTTATAATACCTTTTGCTTAATGAACAGAAGGCACTTTACACACACAACATGTACAAACACAGAATGTCTTACACACATTGAAAGACAATGCTTTTGTCCTACGGCTTAGGATCTTCTCTGTTTTAAAGGAGGAAAAAAACAGACTTGCAAGAGCAGCTCTACAACATTRTCTCCTCCTGCAGAAGTGTGATGCTACCTGCTGAATATGTATAAAATATCAACAGAAGCCAAAGATGAAAACTTCCCTGCACTATGACATTCACAAAGACCTTGTTTAATGTTAACAGAAGTCATTAAGAAGAATGTGTTAATTCTGCCAAGCTTATGATGTTTTGGCTAAAGCAAGCACTTGTCCTATTTCGTCAGCATTCCTTACTCAGTCTAATAAATGCAACAGTCCCTATTATCTTATTGTCAGCCTTTCTCTTTCCTTGTCCTTGTTTTATTTTTACTTTTATTTTTCTGAAATATCCATTGAATTAACTTATGAAGATACTACTCAGGCCTAGGAAGTCCCCAAAAGCTGACAGCTGGAGGAGTATGCCAGGGAAGAAGCATGAGACAGCTGTCCTGCCCTTACACCCTTCCCCATGTTTCCACCCTTGGCCCCTGTCAGAAGCAGGATATTGGTTGGGATGGACCTTGGCTCTGCCCCCAAATGGCTATTTTTAAGAATTGCTGTGCTACTAAGCTGGCAGTATTCTTAATTCACTGTGCCTATCTCTGTGCTATTTACTATCTGTATATGTACAATTATTTTCAGAAAAGTATAGACAACTTCCATGACCTTTTTCTTCAGTCTCACAAAATGTGGTGCTTACACTAACCCCAGTATCTTGAGTCAGATTATGTGAGAGTTTTGGCCTGAATTTAAAAGAAGAAGAAAAGAAAACTACTTGCTCACAAGACTATGAAGGGGRGTTTGAAAGTAGGGATCCCCAGGGTTCAAAAAGGGTAGTCAAGTCACAAGAACAGCCCACATTTCTTAGTATTTTTCAAATTCTTCTGTGTTTTTTTTAGTCAGTCTTATGATTTTGGCAATCATCTCATTTATTGGACTGATTTTAAATACAGAAAGACCAAAACACTGTCTGGAGCTCCAGATGGCAGATTTTCATTGAACAAGTTGGTATTTGCTCATTTTGGGAGGACCACTGGATCAAGGGTTCCCAAACTGTAAAGGCTTGTGGGGCCACAGTAAGTGATCCGGTGTTAACTCTCAGCAACACTTTAGGCAGAGTTTTCAATGAAATTCTTAACAGTAGATGTGCTCGGTGTGACATGACAAACCAGGAACTATGAGAACTAGCACTTTAGATAATTTAAGCCAGTCTTTATGTTTGCTGTTGACAACAACTGGCAGAAGGATTACAATACTATCCTAAAACAGTGCTACATTCTATGCTGTAATCTCTTTTAAGGGTTTGCTCTAACATCTTTCATCATAGTAAAATCCCTGATTCTTGCCTCTTGCAGTTTGCCGGGTTATATATAAATAGCATTTTCCCATAGAGATCAGGAACTTACAGCATTGTGTTTTGTCTTATCTCTTAGAATAGCAAAAAGAAAAGAGGGAAAAGGCAGGAAATAAAAACCCAATTATATGCTGATTTGCTAATGTTTTTTTTCAGATTAAATGCCACTTTCTGTTACAAAAACTGCTGCAGTTGAAGCTGTCAGCTTTCTGAATGYTTTCACATGAAGCCTTGTCATAGCAAACAGAACGCTGGATAGTCATGCTCCTTAGGGGGCCAGAAAAACTTTGACAGAGGTTTAACAGCCCTTGAAATTATATCCCCAAACCTTGGAAAGCCTGCTGGTTCAGTGGGAAAAGGCATAAGCTGACCAAGTTATAAATAAACTCTTTTATCACAGGCAATGGTGTCTTGGTGACTTCAAAGGCCAAGTAAGAAGACTGATTTCTCTGAAGTCCCATAGACAGTAAGAACTTTATTGTGCTGGACAGGCGAATCCTGGTCCAGAGCTGCAATTTGATAATACTAAACTTTTTTCTTTATTTCCTCTTTCTTGTCCTGTTTTGATATCATCATCTGAATTTCTGGTAAACTGAGATCAGAAAACTTTCAATCTACATTTGATGTCAAATCGAGATGTGTGTATTTAACGCTTTGATTTCCTGTGCAGACTTTCCCTAATCTTGGAGCCAACACTGTAAACATATTYAATGTAATGAAAAACAAATCTACAACTACATACAGAGCTACTCACTGTCACCACTCCTTCTGCAGGTGAAGATGAAAGGATGTTCCTGAGTGCCCTGTAAACATTGTCTTTTTCCACCTGTTCCAATGTAGATCAGTGTTACATATTGAAACAAAGAAAATGAAAGGCTGAAGTAAATTTTAACACCAAGTTTATTAAAAAAAAAAAAAAAAAAGTTCTGCAAACATGAGATAGTCTTTGAAACTATCCTGGACCCCTTATTTTAAATATTACCTAATATATGATCCAAGCAGGATGAAAACTGGAGTGCTTCAGAGTGGCAAAATATCAGAGGACCCAAAACCACATAATTTTTGCAATTCTTAGCTCTATTAACAGTGGATTACCCATGCTAAAAATATGCCACTGTGGACATTTGCCCTTTAAAGGCCTAAAGATACACTTGTTTTTTCTTTCCAGAGAGATTCTACTACTAGTCATAAGCAACCTGTTCATGAGACACAACAGTAAGAATGAAAAAAGTCCATCCAGTTTCAATGTGCATATACATTGCCTTGTTTGGGGAGGAACTGGTGCTTGGTAACTAGGTGGGGAGGGGAGACATGGACAGATAAAGTAGGACAAACAGGGCAGCATCAGCATTTGAAGTGATGTGCATTGTGGTTAGTGATGCGCATTGTGGTTAGTGATGCACATGTGGTTTTGACTTAAGTGTCGAAACAGAAGGCTGAGTGTCTCAGCCTTCTTCCCCCCTTCTTCCCCCAGAACGAAGAGTCCAGYTACTGGGATAAGGTAAGGCCCATATTTTTATCAGCTTGTTTCAGAGCAAATTTTATATTTAAACTCATTTGTGGACTTCTCACTATTACATATTGCAAAATTTATTTGTGTAAAATCTGCAGGCAACTTGTTTTACTTACACTATTCAAACCAAAATACTGTATACTTCTCTCTGTGTGCAAGGAAAATCATGTCAGACGGAGATACACAAAGGAAATGCTGAAGCACAGAATATTGTCATTGGCAAAGCCAAGGAAAGAAGTTGACCAGCTGCCAATATTTGAGGAGAACCAGCGGAAGGGGCATTACTCCAAAGGACACATGCCTTAAAGTTCAGAGATGCAACAATCTTTCATGCTGGACAAAGACAAAGAAGAAATGTTCCACCTGTTTCATGTGCCAAAGAAGCAGCCTCAATTTTGTTTTTGTTTTGTATCTTGATGGTAGATAAGTACTAAAGGGGATAGACAGTATGATATTTTCTTTAGGAAACATCCCAGCCAATTGAGAAATACCTAGAAGAACAGAAGTCTTCTAGCAGAAGGTAACTCAGTGACAGAATTCCACATAATACCTAAAACTACAAAATAACTTCTATACTTTTAATTTAAAAGATACGTTGCTTTCACTGCCTGATCTCTTCTTTCTACTCCTGATTTGAATTTTCTGCATATGGCAGCACAAAGTATCATAGGGAAGGATTGCACTAAACTGGGATATCACAGCCTGATTATGTCGTTGGTACCATAGAACTGTGCAAGAGAATTTGTTTAAAAACAAAGCTGTTAAACTGTTAAAAATCAACCAGTGAATTTAATTTTTTTTTTGAGACATTAGAAAGTGATGATTTTCTGAAAGTCTGGCCCCTCATATTGGATAACCAGAAGTACCGATTACTTCTGACAATCAGAATCAAATGGATTGAACTAGGAAAATGGTGTTCAGAGAATATCTCACTGTGGTAAAATGCATACTTGTGTTGTGCATCAGTATGATGTATTAGTGGCAAGTTTATTCACAATATAAAACATCTGATTGCAAAATTCTGTGTATTAACATTTTCATAATAGGTTCTTTTTAATTTTGTGTGCAGCTTTTGGATGGAGCAGAAAAGAAATACATCAAGAATTTCTCTGAACACTTTTCTCTTCTTGTTCTCTTCTTGACAAGGGTATCCTGTGATTGTCCTTTTGTCATTCCATCACCATCTTGACAGTTCCTGAGCCACAGTGCATCTTTGCTCCTTTCATCACCCTGCTAACTTTGTGTTTTCCTTCAAGATACAGTGACTTATTTTTCCTCACACCCCTTCGAAGATCACACAAGCCAAAATCTGTTTGGGGTCAGTTTATTACATTTCTCAGCTACATTGCTGTAGATGAACATAGCCGATCTGTGTGAGACCATGTTCAGGATATGGACTCTGACCATGCATCATCCATCATGTGTTCTTGCTGTTGAACATGATATTCTCTGGTTAGACCACAGACATTAAATTACTCAAAGATAGCTCAGGGACAGTCCATGAGAACTTATATCATGGAGTCAGTCAACAGATGGTGGTACCCTAAGCTTGATCACTACACAGTTATAATAAAAATATATTTAGGGGGTATTTCAGGGATGTTTCTTTTTATTCAAAGAYTGTTGTGCTGAATTCCACTTCTGGATTCCGACCTCTTACACTCCAGTACATGAAGTTCTTCTCATGCTACCCTAATATGCTTTGGAGCTTGCTTTGGTCACCATGGCACTTAMAATTTTACAATTTTAATACTATTATAATCCTCAACCTAGCTTTCTGCAGTGACCCTTCCTTACCTTTCATAACTGACCTGCTTGATATACATATGTATTTATATAAATACATAAACATATTTTATTTCCAATACATTACTATTTTCTCCTAAAATATACAGTCATGTCAATGACATTTCATTATTCTGTTGGTATTCCTTAATTTTATCCTAATTTAATCTCAATATAAGCACAGAATATGTAATAAAACATAAACCAAAAACTACCCTGCCTCTCCCCAAAATGTCCTGAATTACCATACTAAAGTTTCAAATTCTCCTTCTCAGATTATAAATCCTCCTTCAGCACTAAAAAAGTAGCTTAAGGACATATTTTTGCTATTTCAAGCCCTTATGCTGAACTCCTGCTGGCTACCTCCTGGCCCTGTGTATTCAGTATATATTAAGGAAGAAGAAAAAAGAAACAAAATACCTTTAAAATTCAGCTGCCCACCTTCCAGCTTGTTTTYCAGTGAAAATGATACTTCACTGTCTTATCTCTATTCCATCCAGCTTTATACCCTGGCTAATGGTCCTATATCAGCCCACCACTTAGTATTGTTCTCACATTTTCTGTGTGTTTGTCTTGAACTTAGAAGATAACATATGATATCTTTAATACTATTAATGACATTAATGTCTCCTCATATCATCCTGCAAAGATTTGAAAATGTATGTAATCAAATCTTTGTTATTACTAATTAAAAAAGCCTGTCCTGAAATATCCATGCAAGCAGCTATCTGCAAATAAGGAAAATGCTTTATTGTGAGATTATTATAGTCTTCACACCGTCCAATGCCAATGACTGGGTTTCCTACTCTCAGATTTATCCTTCTGAGACTTTTATTTGAAAATCATTAGTTCAGTGTTGAACAGCCAAACTGGATAATGTCATCAAAAGTGGTAATGAACAAACTGCCCAAAGAGTACTATGAAAGTGCTGCAGTGATATTTTTATTAGTTGGAAGTTTAAAAAAAAAGGCAGCAAATTTGCTTACTTAACCTATTGACGTGCATTTGTCTTGTGGACGCCGACTGCCACATTAATCACTATGTCATTGGGAATGGAAACAAATTTTAGTTACTATAAATGCTATTAGTACATTATCTAAAGCAAATTTAAATTTTTAGATTGGTACCTGGTCCTGAACCAATCCATGAGATTTCACCATGCCCTTTAGTGAAAGTGTTGCTGTGACCCACAATCTGAATCTGTAGTTAGATCCTGGTCCAGACCCTGGAGGTCTTTCATTGACTCTGAAGTAGGCAGTTGATTGCATTAGTATTAAGCTGTAATGGAACCAGAATTTTCCTGCTACCAGTTCATTTTGCCTACAGATTTACCTGTAGGTAGGGTATTACTAAATACTATCACATTATAAAGAAAAATTACATTATAACAAATCACTTTGAAGCCTAGCAAAGAAAGAAAGACCACAGAGAAGCCCACATTCAGGTTTCTGACACAGTAGTAGATTCCTTCCTTCCTCTTTCAACCCTCCATGAGCACTGTAGCTGCCAGCTCTTTGTCACCAAGGTGGTCACAGAGGGAGGGACATTTCCAGACACAGGAAATTCAGAACTCAAAATAAACTGGAGGTAAGTTCCAAATGCATCAATTGCACCTCGCTCGTCCTTTGGTAGCTACTTGTTCTTCAGCACAAAGTGCCTGGAGGTTGTTGTCCCTATCTACTGGGAATGGTCCCTGGTCCATATTACCTTCCGGACTGGAGCCTAGGACATGTTCAAGTCAGCTCCTGGATAACATGCATCTGAGTTGGACTGAAATGGTAGTTCTGTTTTCCTGGCAAATTCTGCAAGAGAAAGCAAGTGTTGATATGTCCCAAAGTGGAAGACTTCAACCTGGCACACAGAAATACTGCTTCATCCTGCTAGGTTGAGCCAGAATGCGTACAGCTTGGCTCTGTCGTAACTTGTTGACAAATCAATAGAAAAGAATAGCCTAAGTCTTAAAAGGAGGTCTTCTGGCCTTGAGGACACCTTGAATAAACAGAGACCAGTCTTGCCTCCAATCTGCTGAATGACCATGGGCAAGTCACTTTTTGCTGTTGTACACATGAGTTTCTTGTCTTTCAACCAAGTATTGTAATGATGTCTACAGCAACCCACTTAGAAAGTGCTTTAAGATTTATTTGTAAAAGTGCTACAGAAAAGGAATGTGTTATTCATCAACCCTGTTTCATTGTTAAATAAATTAGACTACATTAAATTTATGGTTGTGTTATTTCAGTATCTCTCCAGTGCTAGAGAGGTCTATCAAAGCAGGGAATAAAATAATAATGCATTTTTAATATAACACACAAACCTTTGGTCCATGCACAGAAAGACAGAAGGAAAAGGCAGAAGTCCTAAAACTGAGTTGACGTGGATATGTAGCAAGATCTCACTACATGGGCTGTCACCCTGTGTCGAGAGCTGTGAAGAGATGAGGGACCAAGTGCAGGGCTTGTGCTCCACAGGTTCCTGGCAGCAGTTGGTTTCCAGGCTTTGCTGACCCATGGGCAACTGTACAGAGGAATGAATATGCTGGGGGAATCATCAATTTTCACTCCCTGGCAGCCTTACTTAGACTATGTCCCACTGCTGTGAACTGGAAATGGAGAGTGTAGTATGCAGTGTTATCTTTCAAGCCATGGGTTGTGAAAGACCCGGGGAGTGCTTTTTCATGGCACATTTTCTATCATGAATACCTGCAAGATCTGCACCTTTCACAGGCTTCGACATTTTTACCCTCACTGTGCAGTAGCTACCACTACCCTTGTATAAAGGGGTGGGGGAGAAGAGGAAGGTTCTAGACCCGGAGAGTGTAAACAACATGTCCAAAGCCACAAAATAGGTGTGGCAGAACGAGATCTCAATGCAAGTCTCCTGAGGGGGAAGCAAAGGGCATTAATCATCAGCTTTCTTAACCTCACCCACCCTTCTTGTTGTTTGTTGAATTATCTTTTGCTTCCTTTCGGTTCCTTTTTTCACTTAAATTTTGAGTCTGTTTGGACCTTGCTCGTTTGTTTCTAGAAAGCTACTTTATTGTTAGGGAAGTTCTTAAGAGGCTTCACTGCACCCTTTTCCCCACCCCTCCCAAATTCTGCACGGCCTTTTTGTCTCCTAGGTCTTTCTGGAGCTGGGGTGCACTGGCTGGAAAAGGGCTGAGGGCTGAGGCAGGGGTGCTCCTGGGCACGCATGCAACTCTGCTTCAGGGAACACTCTGTTTCTCTGGCAATTCCTTTGATGTTTGACAATATATTTTATTCAGGGAGTCACATTTCACCTCTAATATATTTAAGTTTTGTCTGTGGTTCAAGAATCACCATTAGAGTTGTTGCTTTTTCTGTGTTTTGGTCTTGGAGACCTAACAAATCTGCAGCCAATAAAAACTCATTTTTTCTGTTGTATGCCCAAAAAATATCATCATGTAACTAACAAATATCATATTTTGGTTACAATATCAGATGGGCAGAGCTTGTTACCTCCCAGCAGATTAACCTTTGAATCTTTACCGATTCATTAACTGTGCACATCAGTCACCAGATTTCAGTAAAATTTATTGCAATTAAGTATTGCAGTGCTGTGGAGGCTGAATAGGATTCTCCGTTATCAGTACCATTAATGGCTTTCTGAACTGTTGCCAGTTCATTCACCCCACCCAGCTTTCAATAATAAAATAATTTTGACAGAGGGCCCATGTTTCAACATTTTTAATAAAAACAAAATAAAAAAACCATCAGTAACAGAGCAGTAAAGTTTTCCCTCTCTTACCTCTTTGCCAAAACTAACAGAAAGGAAAATGTCAGCCTGGCTTGACTCCAAAAAAGGAGGAAATTGAAYGGTCTTAGTTCTTATTCTTTGACTAGTAGCATTGTGTACATAGAAGACTTGACTCTTGGGCTCATTTTGACGGATCTGAAACACAGATAAGAATGTAGAAGACTAGATTCTATAATTTATAGCCAATGATTCTGTTTAAGATCTTTCAGTACCACATAACAAATCAATGTGATTTAGAAAATAACATGGTTTCTGCCATTGACATAAGCCATATGTGAACTGCTAAGCTACTATATAAGCCACAGCTATAAATTTTAGTCAGTAGGAGGAGATTCTTTATGCTTTCTGCTCAAAACTATTTAATCCATTATCAACATTTTGAATGAGTCCTTGCTAAATTGCAGTGTAGTAATGCACTGGAATGTCTCTCTTACACTAAGGGAAGATAGAAGGCTGTCTTCCACACAGTTTTCTATGTAACTCACTCACTTGAACATTTTAGAATAGGACAAAATTGTATCTTACAATCCTGTTAATATGCTGCAGTCATGTACTGTTAACAGATTAAAACCTCACTGACTATATTGCATATGATCTGTCCAAATAATAATAATGAATAGTCAGCAATGCAAACCCCAGTGAGTAGAAGAGCTAAGTAGCTGTAACAGACTGAAACAGAAAATAAGTGGCCAGAGTCTTCCCTAAAAACAAGTTTGAGGTTTCAAATTTAGTTTGAACTTCTTTGTGAACTTCATGCTTTCTTGTGCTTCCCTTGYGCATCTGAGATTTCTGACAGTTTGGTGACATAAAATGAAAGAATAAACATTCACATAACAAAAGTGTATCATGCCCATCTCTAAGGTAGGCTTCTTTGGGCCAGAACAGTCGCATCTGACATATGTGAGGCCGAATCTTCAAGTACATCATTACCCACCAAGAGGCAAAATCCTGCACTTCCACACATGCTCATTTGCACATGCAGGTGTTCAACTGCTGTATGGAAACATTACAGGCAAGTAAGGTTTTTCTCTCACGGAGACCAGAGTATGAGGGAGCTCTGTGAGACTTCCCCGCAGAAGGAGACAGTGTGGGATGGGCTCCTCACACTCAATGTTAGACACTTACCTGGGTTGCTCTTCTCAGCCTCTGCTGTTATTGATGAGAAACAAGTACTCTCGGAGAGTGATTCGGGTCTTAGTTTGCTTGATTACTACCTGAAAGCACCTCTCGGGGCAAAGAATTTCCCTGCTGAAGCTGCCTCGGGTAACTATTTTCTATGGAGTAGGATAAATCTGTGCCCACAAATCTCCACACTGTTCTCCTAAACTGCAAGCATCTGAAACAGCGTAACTAGTCAGGGTGGGAAGGAGRGAATGGGATTTATCTCCTCTAACCTTATCAGCAAATGCTGTGGAATGGGTCTCGCCTGAGGGACACCCCTTACTCCCTACTGGCTAGACACAATTGCAGGTAAATTCAACCCAAGGCTTTGGATCCCAATACTCAGTGGATCCCAGTCATTAAAATAGTGCTGGAGTGGGAAGTGGGTGGAATAATCAGTTTATTTGTCCCAGAGGCACCGAGTTCCTGGAGCTGGGATTGCTCTTTACCTCCTGCATCTTGGTGCACCTCCTCACTGCACTGTGTTTTCATGCCAGAGAATAATGAAGTACAATCCATTCCCCTTTCTGCTCTGCCCTAGTTTCTAAAGAAAAAAAATTCAGGCACATGAGGTGGAGGGAGCTATGACACACTCTGCCCTGGTCTCCTATCTGGATGAATGGTGCTCTCCAGCTCTGCTGTTCAAAGGCAATCCGTGCACTTTAAATGTAAAGTTGATAGCTTTATCAGGGTCATGTGTTACTTCTGATGCAGAATTACCATAGCACCCTGTCTTGAAATAAGAGAGGCCAAGGGAATTATGGTACAAGCTAACCCATGATTTCTTGAATCCTAGTTCAGCAGTCACTCAGCCTGGTTTCTACATCCCTGGTGTAGAAATCCAGCTGCATGCAGCTTTGAAAAGGTGATCTGCAAATCTCTTTGTGATGTGAATAAAATAAATAGCTAGCACAAACTCAGAGTGTTTCTGGTGTGTACATTTATTTTGTTTATTAAAAAATCCTGTGCTCTTGTAACAAAGCACAGCGTTTGGAAGCAGATCTGGTGTAAGGAAATGAGAACAGATTTCCGAAGGTGAAGGGATGCTAGGAGAGGACCTGTTATAACTCTTAAACAAACAATACCAGAGGTTCAACATTTCTTTCTCCTCACTGGGGCATGAAATAGTTTTAGGAAATGTACTGATTGGGAAAGTATTTCRTCTGGCCCTGTAGAAGTGTTACTGACCCTGGCCGTTAGCAGAATACTGGCTCTTATAGTGTGGATGCCACTTTGGCTATTAAAATATTGGTATGAGCTATTGAGTGTTAATGCTGTGCAACTTCAATAGCTTGTGAAGATTAAAGGAAAATTAACATTTGTGTCACTTCCATGGACTAGGCTTTCATGAGAAGCCATTCCAGTCACATGGCATAATCAGCTCCTGGGTTTGTACACCCAAAAAAAAAGAAGAGAGATTTCAATAGATTAATTAAGTGAAGAAAATATCAATCTCTCAGAGCAATTAAATTCAGAACATCTAATGACCTGTGAAAATCACTTACACATTTAGGAAAAGATATCAGGAGGCTTGAAGTTGCAAACAGGCCTGTAGTGAGATTTTAAAAAATAGCTAACCTGCCTAAGAGCTTCTGAAAAGCTCACTAGGTGCTTGTTTATATAGATCTAATTCCCATTAATTTCAGTAGAATTTAGGCACTGACCAGTGAGAGGTCCCACTCACAACAGACTATTGGAATTATACCTGGAGGAAGAAGAAGAAAAAGAAAATGTAGAGAGAGAAATACTTTTGTGCATTGCAGGGGTTTATGTATAAATTTTTACAATACAACACAGAGTTAAAGAAAATAAAAATTCTGATGCTGATACTTTGKTTTTCTAGTTTACCCTGATGTGTCCTTGCAGCTCAGAATGAACACAGGAACTGCTTATGAAGATAGCAGTATTATAAACAGTATCTCAGCCTTGGCTAGGAAATCAGGGGACAGAGAATAAAAGCATTTATTGTATTGTGAAACTATTCATTTTTGGTTAGTCTTCCAGAAGAGTACTGAAGACAGCAATAACATCAGTGATACCTAGGCTTTTAAAATAATAAAATCAGGCATTAGGTTTTTAAAGATTTTTCTACGCTAGTATAGCCTCCAAACATTCATGAAGCTATTCTAGATGCCTGTAGAGGAATAAAAGCAAACAGGACTTTGATCTAGTATGACATTGTGCACAGCTGAAATTGAAGAATGCTCTTCCCCATTTTTATGGTGGGTGTCTTCACCACAAAAAACCAAACAAACAAACGAAAAAAAAAAAAACAACATCAAGCTTTCTAAATACATTTAAGCATTTTCTATGCAATTAGATACCTGACAGGATTTTCAGATTAGCTYAGCTGAAGTCAGCTGTTTTTCAGTCCTGTTCAGCCCTGCATTCATCATATCTAACTTTAAGCTATTACCTGAGATGCTTAACTTCAGTGCCCAGTCTCTTTATAATTTCTTCACATCCAAGAAGCACAGTCAGACATCTACAACTAGATGATAGGAAAGCTCTCTCACCCTTGGGTGTTAGGGGTGCCTAAGGCAAAATAACTTAGATGTGTCAACCTCTGCCTGACAGTAAGGGAGGTGAATTGTGGTCAACAACCGTGAAAGAACCTCAATGCCTTTCAAAATACGGTCTTGGACCATACCTCTGCATCAAGGTCTGAAAGAAGACAGTCTTTATTTCATACYAGGGAGAAGTTACACATGTTTTTAGGCAGTGAGCTCTGTTTAAAAAAGAAAGATGGGGGATACACAGTCTCCTGAGTTCCACTCAAGCAAGTTCCTCTCCTATGGGCATCAGGAGTTAATTCTGACTTAAGCAAAAGCAGAGTTTCTGCCTTTGTGAGTTGTAACTCCTACTGAATATAACCAAAAAAGTGGTAGGAGGTAGGTAAAATTTCCCATTTAAATTAGTAAGGGATATATGTTTTCTGTAATAGTTCAATAGATTTTCTTAAATAAAGTTTACCCTGCTGGAGCTTTAGTTGCAAATGCAGAACACCCGCCCTGTAATAAGAGCCAAACATTCAAGCACAGACCAGTTCATATCTCAAAGTTCCAGCTCCTCCAAACTGCTTGAATCTTTGCCCTCTACATGGTATTTACTACGAGTTTTGGTTCAGAGCAAAGCAGATAAATGGTTCCTCTTATTGAGTATTCCATGGTCTTTGTGTGATGTAACATTTGTCAGAAAGTTATAGATTGATGTTTCAGTTTTATGTAGTACTGTGGTCTTTGGCCTCAGAACTAAAACCAAAATAAATGTGAGCATTTTTGGACCTTTTGCTAAAACTACGCTATGCATTCCTTTAATCTTTCTTTCTAGAGACACTGTACAATAGTTTCCTTGTTTTAGACCTTCAGCATTGCTGACATTAATGCAATTATTTTTGACAAGTTGAAAATCTTCCTGTAATTGAGTTTCTATTTGACTTTAATGTTTGCCCCATTTGGAAGGCCCTGTTAACAGATTTCAAGCTGTGATAATAATATTTCCTTCCTCTATTATCAAACATTCTAATCTGTTTTCTTTCCAGATCACCACTGCTCAAAATGGCCATGAGATATTTTTCAAAAGGTGGAAAAGGTCTTCTTTTCAAAAGCTTAGGGTTTGGGGATTTTTTTTTTAATTTTTTTTTTTAAACATATATCCAAAAGACACAGTGAGTCTCAAAAAAAGCAAGTCAGTGAGACTGGAAGCACAAAGTTAGAATTTAACACAACAAAGTTTACTTAGCACCTTTCATAAAACAGTACCATTTTTTAAAAGTAACCTCTATAATTTATGTGTCACRTATTAACTGATATATGCACAATGAAATATAGGTTTGCTGAAAGCATTTTTCTCAGCTGTAGGCACCATAAAAGCCATATAACAGTTAAATTTAAAATAACTTTCCCCACTAAGTTCTTTTCCTTTAAATATTTTCCTTTGATTGTATGATGTTTCTTATTTCTACACTCAAGGATACATTAAAGAATGCAAAAATTAAAGACTTCAATCCTTACCAGTACAAATTTCCTGAACTGTCACTCACAGAAGTTATTGCCACAAACTTTCTCTTTTAAGGCACACTGACAATGAAGTTACCGTTTTGGTTTCAACGTGATTTTCCTTTTTTCCTGGCAGGGTTGCTTCAAGTCATTTATTCTGACTCATGCCAGAGTATAGCCATGTTACTCTAACAAAGAGACTCTGGGGTCTTTGTGACTATCTGATAGTTCGAGTTTAAAAGAAAAATGTCAGCCTTCAACTCTGGCTGTAACCCTCTGCTTTTGGAAAGTGCAGCTAGGGAAACAGTGAATAGATATTAGAGGCAAAATTGGTTTTCCTTCTACTCACTATTCCAACTGATATTTAAGGGATAAAAGATGAAGCAAGGTTTTAATAGAAATCCCTGCCAAATCAGCCAAACAAAGGGCAGTTTCATAGACAAGGAAGATCATTTTTAAGTACTGCCTACTCCAAACCCTTGTTCTTGGGCTACATTAGCTGGTGGTCACCTAGACCAGCAGGTTTGGCACGGATGTATACTACCATGCAAGTATCACCCAAGATGTGCATACCAGCACTCATTCAAACTATTAGTYAGATTTATTATGCATTTTTAAGGGTGTAGGGAAGCTGGAATCAGATGAGAGAGGCTGTAAGGTATGATCTCAGCTATTCTTTCATTGATGCAATTATTGGCAATTGTTCTGACGCCTCTTCTCTGCAAAACTCAAAAGCAAATCTTCTCATCACCAATGTAGAAAACCAGAGACATAACTGTAAGGATATAATTATTGTGTTCATACTCTATGGGAGAACAGCTATGCTATGCTTAGCCCCTGTATGTTTCCTTTGCCTTGTATACAAAGCGTTTAATAGGAAGGGGGGCTGGCCCAGATTTCTGCCATGGATATATAGGAGCAGCAGCGAAGAATATTAAAACCTAAGGYTGCAATAGTCATTGGGAACTGCTCTGATGCTGCTTCTGGGGACWGTGCATAATCACTCCTCTTTCCCATCGCTCTGTTTCCCTTGGTTCCTCAACACACTGCCACTGGGCTGAAGCCGTACACCAGAGAGGACGGTTGCCTTTGCAAGAGTCATAGTCAATATTACAGAAAAGCCATCAACTGTCCCCACGTTGAGGAGAAATGTAACCGTGAGACTTTTGATGAAAGGTGGAATTATAGTACATCACAAACCTTTTAAGCAAATGACAAAATAGTAATGCACTGTGTTTCATTGCCATCTGGGTTTCATTAATAAATTATGTTATAGAACGTGTTTCCATGAACAAATAAAGAGATGCTTATTTGCTACATCTCGTCAAATAACATAAAAATAGATTTGCAAATACAGGCACAAATAAATGACTTAGATTCAGTTTGGCATTATTCATGAATTCATGACCCTGCTTATCACCAGATACTCCATTTCGTGCTGGTATTCATGAAAATGCCCACCAACCACCCCAGATTTCCGAGCATGTGCCAGAAACACACTGTTATTCATTCTTTGTTCTTTTTCTCTCATTAAAGAGGGCAATTCTTCTGATGGGGGAGCAGGAAGCATGACCCGTTCCACGCTGCGACGGAGAGCTTGAGACCTTTCAGGTCTGAAACCTGAGCAGGGAAGTGAGAAGGTGCAAACCTGCACACAGCAAAATGAACCCTGTGTGACACAAGAATGTCAAGTTTCACACAGGGCTGGTACTGGTATTTTAAGGCTGTGATGAATGCAGGGAAAAAAAACACACCTTGCAGTGTTGGTGTAAAAGATTTCGCAGTTGGTATTTTGTCCCGCAAATCTACAGCTTATACCTTTGCTGTAATCGGTGTCTCAGTGTCACGTTTATTGCAAAAAAATTATTGTGTTGAAGCTTTCTTTACCATTGAACCCCAGAAATCTCAACTTATTTTTAAGCATTAAAATATGTTTCCATTGCCAGGAGGTTCTGCCATGTAACCAGAAATGTGCAGAAAAACTTTTCACAGAAGAAAAACAAGTGGCAGAACTGATAGCCCCAAAGACAGCTATGCTTGCTGTTGCCTGCCTTTCCTATTAATGGAGTGATGCTGTGTGTAATAGCACCAGATAAAAGGAAATGTGTCTTGAGTAAATAAGCATATACATGAAGACTATTCTGGTACAAAGTTTTCAAACACCTAGCAATTTCTGGGCTGTGTTGTTAATGTACGCAGTAAGCTGCTGAAATGTTTACTATACTGCTCTTTGCAGCATTGGCATTGTGAAGCAATTAACACTTTTTCACATTATTGTTTTTTCTTTTTCTATTTACACATTTAAAAATGCAGATTTCARTTAATGAACTAGAACAGACATTCTGTACATGATTTTTTTAAACTGCTGTTACTATATAAATTACCCCTCAATGTCATTAGCTTTCATTGACACCTTCTAAAATACCCAGGCTTGAAATTTTTGTAATTTAGGATTCCCTGGAGAAGAGTCCAGCTCTGAAGAACATTTATTTTAGCATTAGAAAAGATGAAAGCTACAAAGTTATTACAAGGCCTTAGCAATAGGAAATATAACTTGTTGATTTTAAAAGACAGAACAGAAATCTGAAATACCAAAACCTGGGGAAATCTGTGTAGTGCACCATCAAGCAAAACAGAGAGCAACTCATCAAGCAGACTAATGAGCATATTTGGCCACCAAAAATGGCATGTTATGGAAATGAGCTTGTTTGAACAAATTTTTATGCTGTGTTAGCTGGATGCATGAGTATAACATGAATCTAAATAGTGTCAGTACTGCTAAATAATGCAGACATTTCTGCACATTCTGCTGCATTACACGTTAGGCAATACTGCCCTGGATATAGGTTATAGAGATATTAGACAGTTTATAATTTGTACTACTCTTCATTCCCTTATTCTCCTGCAAGACCATGCAAGACAATCTTGTCCATAGTTGCCTCATGGGGTTTTTTGATTCTGGTGCCCCCATATTAGCCAACTGGTTTGTGACTTGAAATTTTGATTGCACATGAGATAACGCTGAATGATCTATAGGATTACAATTGATATATCATACACAAAACAAGATAACAAGTAACGTAGAGAGCTTCATAAATGGAGTTTTTCTCTAGATGAAAGTGGTTTGCCATTTTTGCTGGAGTAGCACATTTTATTCTGGGGTTCTTTGTTTTTTCTTCCTTTCCTTTTTGCATGACAGCATACATTTAACATTTGTGGGAAGGGATGGAACTGCTCCTATTACTGAGTTTTGCCACTGTATTGTGACTCATACCTGCATGTGCTGCTTTCCCTGTATAAATAGATATTTCAGTTTATGTCTTAATTGTGTCTCATCCTCTGTGAACTGAATTTTCTGAATATGCAGATTTATAAACAAGCTTGTGATAGCCTTAAATAAACTATTGTGTTAGCTGTGCAAAAGCCATGTGTTTTTTACCCAGTTACGTACAAAAGCTCTTCTGATTCATATCAAGGACTTTGGATCTGATTCAAGTCATTTTGTGCCCCAGTAGCAAGATGTCTTCTCTAAAGCAATCACCCAGGCTCCATCTATAACCAGTGGAGAGGGATAGCCACATCTAGGAGGTGATCTATCTCACATAGATGTCTTAGGTTATAGCTAGGTTTCAGACTTAGCATATATTGTTATGTCCATAGACAGTTTTTAAGGGTCCTGTACCACTGTAGAGGTTAGAAGGTTAGGAAAGTACAAAATCAGTGGAGTCAGGATTTCACTCTTCATAATAGCCATGTAATTACTTAACTAGAATGACTACCTGAGTTTTTAAATATTCTTTATTATCCTTCTCTGATTCTGTTGGTGTGGTTGTCAGCAGCCTGATTTTCTACATACCATCTAAGATAGATGAGCAAAACTCATCTCAGAAGAGCTGATGCCTCAGAAGAAATTAGTCCTTTTATTTCTTCCATTAAGCTCCCAAATAAAAGCAGTGACTGATTCATGAACGTAATTTGTAGACCGGTCCCCTCTCTCATCTTGGCTGGCTTACTGGTGACCAGCTGTGCTCTCTACAAATACCAGTAATTTTTCCTCCATATTTTCACATCTTTTATATTTTTCTTTTAAAATTTTTTCCTTAAAAAAGTAAGGTTTCATCTTATTTTATTTTATTTTATTTTGAACCACCCAAATAGGAGTGACATACAAGATGCAGGTCCAGTTATACCCGAAAGCCATGCATAAATTATTTGGGCTGCAGTGCTTCATGACATGAAAACGTGAAGCAACATGAAAATCAGACAATTATTCTCTCAGATTTTGTCTTTAATAAATGCATTGGCAGTTGTTTGGGGACACTAGATTGATTAGAACCAGGATCTGACTGCCTAAATCCACATAACTGAGGCTCAGCTATTGATCCAGACTGCCTCCTCACCAGCACTATCTTATTGCTGGTCTGAGCGYTCGCTTAGGACTTTAAGTCAGTTATTACATACCTCATCCTGAAGGGTAATAGGAGAATATAAAACCTACCTTTTACAACACATTTTAGTGGTTAGATTATTTACCTACGAGGCCTGAGATCTAGGCGGTAGCTCCCATCCAATTGCTCAGGCTTGAAAACAATTTCTGCACCCACTCGGGATGGAGGTGTAACACTCTCCATCCCTCCTGGTAAAGCTGTGCCCCAGTGCAGTAAGGAGAGGGAGACCCATAGGGCTGGGGGAAGAACATACCAAAAGGAAAATCCCAGTAGCCCAGTGAACAAGGGATGAACTACTCCTGACTTATTGTCACTGTTGTTTTGCTTTGCTTTCATCCCAGGACACTCTAATGTAAAATACATTAATACTTGAAAAACAAGGGCTTGTGGACTCTGGACTTGCTTCTCCTAAAGTACTGTCTTCCCTCTAGTACTGTCACCATGAGGCTCAAGTTGTGTGTCTGCTGCTGGCTCGTCTCCTGGTGTTCTCTGATGCAATGGTATACAAAGTTTTAACAATAAAGTAACATGTTCAAAAAAGAAGGAAGGAAGGAAGGAAGGAAGGAAGGAAGGAAGGAAGGAAGGAAGGAAGGAAGGAAGGAAGGAAGGAAGGAAGGAGGAAGAAGGAAAGAAGGAAAGAAGGAAAGAGAGAAAGAAAGAGAGAAAGAAAGAAGGAAAGAAGGAAAGAAAGAAGGAAAGAAGGAAAGAAAGAGAGAAAGAAAGAGAGAAAGAAAGAGAGAAAGAAAGAGAGAAAGAAGGAAAGAAAAGAAAAAGAGAGAAAGAAAGAGAGAAAGAGAAAGAAAGAGAGAAAGAGAGAAAGAGAGAAAGAGAGAAAGAGAGAAAGAGAGAAAGAAAGAAAGAAAGAAAGAAAGAAAGAAAGAAAGAAAGAAAGAAAGAAAGAAAGAAAGAAAGAAAGAAAGAAAGAAAAAAGAAAGAAAGAAAGAGAAAGGAAGAAAGGAAGAAAGGAAGAAAGGAAGAAAGGAAGAAAGAAAGAAAGAAAGAAAGAAAGAGAAAGAAAGAAAGAAAAAGAAAGAAAGAAAGAAAAGAAGGAGAAGGAAAGAAAGGAAGAAGAGGTAAAATTAACTACATGACTTCATATCCTTTTAACGTTTACAAAAGTTCAGTGTGTTATGCCTCTAAAGCCTCTGATGCTTAACAGGAAAAAAATTCTGCCTTTTGAATGCTTCTCTGTAGCAAATTCTTTAGATCTGAGACAGATGGTCAAATGCAACTAGTGAAATGGCCATTTTGTCTCTGCTTCTGATGCCCATTTCAGAGCTCTTTTTTCCATACTTTTCCTAGGTTGAACAGCCATCTCCAGTTGCTAGATGGCAGAAGTCGGGCAAAGTTGAAATAACACTCCGGTGAAATGAATAAGGCCCATGCTAGCTGACACAGGGATTTTGGTTTAGGACTATGAGATGAGTCTGTCTGTGAAGCATCTTTAGGAGTCTCTGAGAAACGCAGTCTCCTATTAAATGTTAAATGTTAATGTGTTAAATTTGGCTCTATTGTTTGTCTCTGGTGTGAGACATTTCATAACAACACAATTCTTTGCAAAACAACCATTTTGTAACAACCCGGATGTGTGCAATTCCAAGTGTGAATTTCTCAAAGTATTAATGATAATGGCACTATAATAAATGTCTATACTCTGAAAGTAGGCAAAGGCAGTGCTCTGAAGACCTTCCTGCCCTTTAGTCTGTGCTTCTTTGTCTTAGTGCCCAGAAAATCAATGCTGCTAATTTTGATTCATATGCACTGTCTCTGACCTAAAATATTTCAAGTGTGAATGGGAATGACCTTGATTCTTGCAATTTATTGTATATAGATTTATTAGACAGAAATGCAAGAAGGATTTCAAATGTTGATTTCTATGAATATGATAACTTTTAACTTCAAAAATGAAAAAGGGAGGGGAGCTTTCAGTGTCAAGGTTCCCTCTTTGTTTGAAAGACCAAGCATGACTCAGAACACTTTATCTCTTCTTTGTGTATATGGGGAGACCAAGAACACAACTCATTTGGGGGGGTGATGGGGATGTTTCATGTTAGACAGTGGAATGCCCACACACACACACASTGTGAAATTGTAACATTAAAGATTAATTTACATGAAATGCATTTTAAATATACAGTATTTATGCTGTCGCTAGTCATCTCATCACATCACCATCATGACTACGAGTCCAAGCAGCGCTAAGGGGTTATTTTTAGCAAGCAGCTGACAATGAGTCACAAACTCAGAGGGAATTCTAGCAGTGGAACACAAAGAAGGACATTGCTAATCTTCATGTGTTCCCACAGATAAACTCAACATCTTGCACAGTGATAGACTGCATACAAGGATGCCTCATACCCGGGTGCTGAGGTGGTTTTCCTGCAAAACAAAGACTAGTTAAAACACTATGCAGATCCTTAAAAATCAAAGGCCTCTGGCTTTATAAGTCCACTTTACAGCCTGATTTTGAAGTTTTCATTTTCAATGCCAGACAGGTTCAAAAAGAATGCCTGTTTTCAGACATTAGCTGGGCTAATCCATACATAACATCCTTTCTCACTATTTACTAGACTGCAGCTATCAAATGAAGATATGATGTCTGTGTTTGGGTTAGTTGGTTTAAATTCTGATGACCATGATGTAATCACTATAATCAAGCAAAGCTTGTCTGTCTTTGGATTTGGGTCTCTTTGCCATAGGCCCAATGTTTCTAGCCTTGTCATTAAACTAACCACAACGCTGCCTAATTTTCAATTAGCAGTGAGCTTGCTATACAAAGTTGTGTGGCCCTAATTTAAAGCTTGCTTCACAAGGTTCTTTGTTCTTTTTTAACAGTTTACTAATATTTAGATAAGTAACCTCAATTTGCAGTACATGCTCTGTTAGATTGAACTTTTGCTGGGTTTTTTTGGTGGTCGTGATGAGKTTTTTTTCCAAAAGCGCTCATTAACTCTCTTCACAACCAGTGCAGGCAAGACTTTTGGGTTAGGTTACTCAGAAAGAGCTTAATTTAAATCAGTGCTGAAAATGTCTAGAAAAAAATAAATTAAATTAAGCTCTTTTAATGTCCCAGTTTCTCTGTGTATTTACCTGTGTTTAGGGAAAATTTTAGATTGTTTATGTCATGCTTTTATTAGGAGAAAAGATGGGAACTCTGGATAAATTGCAATTCTGAAGCAATGAAGGGAAGAGAAAGAAACAGGATTCAGACTACTGCTTTATCTTCATTTGCCTTCATCTCCTCTCTGTCTGAAAGTTTGGTTCCTTGCCTTTGAAAGTAAAATGTCTGCATTTTTTATATCATTTCTCTGTAGCTGGTAAAATAAAAAAAAAAAAACCTCATTCAACACAACTTTTACATCATTCCTGCAAATTTCACTAGGTTTTAGTGCAAAAAACAGAACTGATCAGAGAATAGTGACACAAATGTTSAATATGTGAAGACTTAATCTAAGAAAATGTTAACAACTAAATGCATATAGTTTAACAAAACTGCACTTACAAGAAGAACTTAAAAATAACTCAAGATTAAAAGAATGAGGAAGAAAAATGTCCCATTTGCAATGCACGTAGACACAACAAGCACTAATTARGTAGGACTAAGATATGAATTTATGCTAAGTATCAGGAAGAAATTCCTGCCAATGAGATGTTTTCAAAGAATAATCAGCTCAAGGAACCATCTATTTGGGAATTTAAAACTACATAGGAAATAAATTYCATGGAACAATTCTGCATTGGCATCAGATGGGCTGATGCACTATGTCACTCTGGTTGAAAACCTCAGATGCATTTTATTCTCTTACTATTAGGGCGTAGGACTTCGGTATTAGCTTATCCCCAAGGTATGTCTAGCCCAGTACTCTGTTTCTGACAGGAATCCATTGCGGATGCTTAGGAGAGTATGTAAAAAGAAGGCATGTTTAAATAATTTGATTAAGAGTTAACAAAATGAGATAAATATAAATAGTGAGGAAGTTACATGTAATTTCTTTTTATTGTCACTTGTTTAGGAAATCCTGACTGAAGTGTTAACACAATCAAACATTTTTCATTTCATCTTCATGCAGTATGGATTCCTTTTTAGGAAGGGAGGCAATTTTTTTGACTCAAATCAGCCATGCTGTTGTTCAGTCTGTAGAGGGATTATCTGCTTATGACAAATCCCAATAAAGGGCTTACTGTAGGCTTGACTGTCACGTTCTCCGAGTGTCCTACAACTGCTTGCATGCATGTAAGGGTCTTTCCTGGTAGCAGAAGATTGCTCAGCCTCTGATATTCACTTGGTATTTATAGTTTTACTAAAGTCTATCTCATTTCTAACTACAAATACTCCTCTAGGGAATTAAAGATGCTTGCATGTTAAAATAAAGCCATCTGTGACTACAGTAAACAGAAAGACTTTTTATCCAATCTTAAATTAGATTAATTTTTAGCATAGCAAACCATAGCCAAAATTAAATTTGTGGACGAGTTACACTGAAATTTTAGTTCCATGCAAATGTATGCAGCGAACGTAATATCACTTACGTCAGAAGCTCATTTCTGATTCTGCTACTTTGTGGACCACTGTTGAAAAAAGGGTCATCATTAGTGTAAGACTGGGCCAAGATATGTTGAATTGAAGTGTGAAGAGCTCTGCTATAGCAAAACAGCCTGCTCTAAGCTTTCTTTTCTGATTTTGAGATTACTTAAACTCCAAGGCCCATACTGCAGAACCAAATAAAATCTTTGCACAGACAGGCAGACACTCATCCAGCTCTGCATACATAGTGATGGAAAAGGGCAGAAGAAACTAAACTAAGCTGAAAGGAATAAAAAAGCAGAAGGCAGCTGCCCGGAGTCGGGTTCTGCCCATTAACACAGTGCAGCCATGACTCGCTGGGCACTTCTTAACTGCAACTCCCAATGAACGGAGGTTTTGTAATGTTCCCAGGGGCCACACTGAACTTGTCACTGACTTCTCTATTTCCAGGCCCAGAGCAAAGTGTGAAGATACCAGCCAGCCAGCCAACAAAGAAAGTCTGCCTTCCAGATTTCCCCATGCCCAGATCACACTGAAAATGCCAGCCCAGCCAGCAGTAAGTCCCTTCTTCCTGGTCCTCCCATCTGGAAAGCAGTGAACGTAGATGCTTTTCAGGTCAGCCAAATTTGAAGTGGCTGCAYTAGCTGAAAAATTACTTTCCAAGCTGTCCAAACCCCTCTGAAATCATGAGACTAACTTCTCTGACTATCTTAATCCTAATTTTCTAGAGTTTCCAGAGAGCTAGGGAATGATCACAGATGTTTATGATCTCCCCTGTGTAATGCAGGAGCGGAGCTGGCTGCACACCAGCTAACTCCTCTCAGTTTGACTGTTGCTTCCCATATACTGGGTTATGTCAAATCCTGACCCGCTGGCACATTCCCAAAACCTCTTCCACCATGGCATGTGCCAATGTTTTATGTTTTACCTCCCATCACGCCCTTGTTGCTGGACCAGCTTGGAACTGATCACACCTCATTTTAGCCACCTGAAAGTTAGTGGTCAAATCAGATGGTCTCTCAGCTCCCCCATGTAATCCATGAGAGTAAGTAGACACATATGAATGGGGATTTAACCCACCTGCCTTCAAACACCTTTCTTAAAATGGGACAAATTGTTCTCAGGAAGTGCTTATTACTCTCTACCAACTATCGGAGAGGCTTAGATGACTAATTTAGACTAGCTGCCAAAATTTTAAGGAACAAAATTAGAAGATAAGAATCCAGCTCTGATCAAGGTTGAGGAGCAAAGGAGCAAACAGCAGAGCAGCTGAAACTCTGTGTGCTCTGTCATGTAACCAGACAAACAGACCGACCAGCTGATAACTTCTGCCCCRAAAAGCTGCCAATTGGTTGTTGTTGCAGTTTTGCAGTTTTAGAGAAAGAGAAATAATGCACAATGGCTAAGTGCCTGAGACAAGAGTAATAGGCAGCAAGAATAATGGAAGGAARGGGGAATTTGTGTTGCTTACCATGAGGATGGTAGCAATTGCAAGAGTTACTACTTGACTGAGTTTAAAAGCTCAGGAAGTGCTGGGAGCATTAGCAGACTGCTTCTGTGCGTGTAAATCTTCAAATGTGGTTGAAATATAGCCTCTGACATTTTTCACATAAAGCTATCTTTAAGAAATAATTTCATGTTTTGCAAAATACGTATATGTATACATCTATTTCAATGTATAAAGCTGTAGAAACATCTGGAGCATATCCCTCTCTTTTTAAATTTAGTTTACTGATTACCTACCTATCTACCTGTCCTAGGAGACTATGATAGCTTGGTTGCACCACCTCTGAGGACATACGCATGCCCCTTTTAGAGCAGAGCAGTGTCCGGCGCAATCCCAAGCTCACGTAACCAGTCCCAGTTGCCTCCCAGGGAGGCAGGAGGAATCTCGCTCTAGGCAGGTATGGAACCACTGGCCCATAAAGGCCGATTAGGTGTTTTTAATTTCTTACCWTAACACCTGTTAATTAGAGCTAAACTTTTCTCTGTTGCCGTCTCACTGGTTTCCCTCTGCCAGCCCTCATAAGACATGACATTTTGCTCCTGCTGCAGCTTCTAGAGATTCATGAATGTTTTTATTCTTCCAGCTCCATGAGTCCAAGTGCTAACCTGAGTAACCTTCCAAGAAAATGAAATAATTTAAGGGGAATGATGTAATGCTGTGTAAGTGTGTTCAGGCTCTTACATGCCAGTGTCCTGCAAAAGCCTTTCCTCCCAAAGAATAAATTATAGGTGATGAACTCTCCTGCAAACCACCCACCCACACTCAGCCTTTCTCTCCTCCCCCACACCTACTTGTCAACAAAATGGATCAGAAAATAGCCCATGTTTTCATTGCTTCAGTCAACAACAGTGTCTGCATTATTACTATGCATTTGAAAAGTAGAGGACATTGCAAGCAGAAAAACATAGAACTTCTAAGGCCAAATATTTGTACATTGCTTTAGGGTTATTTTTACCTATAAAATGACATGCTAAATGTGGTTTACTTAACGTGTTTTACTCAAACTTCATTCACCTATAGACATCTGTGTTATATGGCACAGTATAACTGTAAGCAAAATCAAGATGAGGAAGTGAAACATACTCATTCATGTAAGTCTTTGTTTTTTTAGAAGAAGCAAGGAAATACTTACAATTTTTCTCAGTATTAGAGCCAACACTTTAAAAAACCCAAAACATACAGATGTTGAAACARAAACTGTGATGTTTATGAAGAATAGTAACTATTGAATGAAGGTAAAAATAGAAGAGAGCAATGTTTAAAACTTTTGCTGGTTCTTATTTTAGAAGATGACTACACAAAGCAAACCTAAAGAGTGGGATAGGATTTCATGTTTTATTGGCATTTGGGGAAACTTTATACTCTGTCTCTGGAAAATCAGAAAGGGAAGTGGTTGCAAGGAATCCACATAATAATGTATGGGAAAGCCAGCTAGAATTTACAAGGGAGTGGACGGTGCTGGTAAATCAAAAGGTTGCCAGATCACATGGTTCACAATTAATAATAGTAGGGTGTTCCACCAGCAAGCAGTTTCTCCATTTTCTTTTCCTTTATTACTATTTTATTCCCACTAAGCCACTAAATTATTTTTCTTAACTATTGGTGCAAAATGCATGTTATTAGTAAAAACATATCAGGTATATAATGAGAAGCAAATAAGCCTATTGCAGTTTCATAAAAAGCCAGGAAAGTTCCAAACTGTAGGGTGTTTTGTTTTGTTTTTTTCTTGCTGAGAAATAAGATTTTATGGCCAAATGTTATGAGAACCAAATATTCACAAGAACCAGAGTTTCAGTGCTCAGTTTAGAGGCTCATTTTTAGCTATATAGTACAAATCTTGCAGTCTGTGCTCTTGACTTAGTGCCAGTTCTCCAGCTATAGTCCCAGAAAAGGATGTTTAGGGACAACTACTGACAGGATCTAACTAAAATTTGGAAATAGTTTTGGTTGCATTCCACAACACCAAATATCACAAATGTCACCCTTGTGTCCCACCACATGATTCTTGAGGAACTAAGCAGTATCATTAAACAAAACACATTGCCTTATAAAGTGAAAAGGAATGCCAGCTGCTTATGTGATCCCAGTTCCCCAAACAGTTTTGCCCTAAAACCAAACTATTTTGAGGTATTAATTCTGTGTCACATTTATTTATAGTATTGATATCCAAAGGATTTTTTAAGCAGAGAACCAGGTAAAGAGCACTTTGCGAAGATTGTTCTGGAGTACAGGAGGAGGAAACACTCACAAGAAATTGGGTATCCCAGGAATCATCCTTAGAAACAGGCATCCTCCCCACAACTGGAATTTGTCTGTCAAGGGACTCAGTTTTACTCGATTGAAAGTGCCGCCTTATTGACCACAGGTAGTCCACGTTTATGGCCCCTTTGCCTTAATTTTAAGTAAGAAGTGAGTTCTAATGAAGCTGTTTGTTAGATTCTGGTTTCCGAGTTCTTGATATAAAAGATCTACAAACAGTACAAACAGTCCTGCCAATATTAGTAATAAAAACTTCAAAATGAACATCAGCAGCAATAGCATTTTGTCTGTGCTGGACTCTGTGTTCCCAGCTCAACTATACAGTGGTTTGATTGTTTGCTCCCAGAAAGGAAATGATAATTTTTCAGAACTCATCCTGGTTTTACCAAAAAAAAGTCTTTAAAGTTTAAGAAGTGAAATGGAGCAAATTAATTCTGAATATATTCCTGGTCAAAACTGCGCTAAATCATTCTCAGAGCTTGAGGAGTGAAGTATTTCCCCAAAGCTCTCAGATCTGTCCATAGAGACAAAACTTCCATTGAATTCAATGGAGGGGAGGTTGACACTAGACATTTTTGTAAAGATTTATATATACCTTCATTTCTCTAAAACTTGTTATACATTGTATGAAAAGGCAGCATGCCATATGGCATAAGTAATTTCAGTGTACATTTTCAGTGAGACATGGCAGTGGTGTTTTATACATAATTCAGAAACACCAGCAAGATTTAATAAAAGTCCTCTCCCCAAAGTACTTATAGCTTTAGAACCAACCCTGCTGTCTTCCATTTCACTTTTAATGCAATTCCTCCCTACTATGCATGTTTTTAGCAAGCTCAATTATAGCAAACTTGGGTAAGAGTGGAGGTAAGGTAAACACTATAATGCTGATAAGACTAATGATTATATGGACAAAGTTTTGGATTGAAGGTAGTCAAAGGTGGGGAATGTACACAAGAACTTGATAAGGTTTATTGATGTCCTGATTAATATTTTTGGATAAAGGAGAAACTCAACACTGTTTCATCAGTTAAAGACAACGTGGCCCAAAGAATGAGCTTGCGTGTTCAGACCAGAATGGAGAGACAGAGAATTCCTCATACAACTTTATAGATAGTCGTTGTTTATAAAACAAAAACAATCATGCTACTATCTTTTAAGCCTACAGCACCTTTTCTTTCATGGAATTTTAATGTGCTTTTTCCACTCATTAATTGTCTTATTCTTTCTGGAAGTCTGCTACTTTAAGCATAGCATGTAAGGCATGCTTAGCGCTATGTACAGCATGTACAAGAAACTTTGTTACTTACATTGCTCTAAAGCATACCAGTTATGCTTAAAGATCTCAAAATTTATATACAAGAAAATTTAAAAAGTTAACTTTCATTTTCACTTAGAGTTCAATGGGATTTGTGTATGTAAGAATAAAGTAAAAGCAGCCATATTGTACAGATATGTTCCAGAACTATTAAAGTTAGTATTTCAGTGCATATTAGAGAAACAATAAAAGTATTTTAATATGGATTACAAGCTCACCATGCATATGCACAGAGAATAATTGACAGAAACTGGCATGGAGAAGCAGAATACTACCAGCTTTAAATAACAGTTCAAAAACTAGGGGCAGAAGCTTAATACAAGTTAGGAGTCAAGGATGGCTTGGAGCAGAAATATTTCATTCAAGGAATAGTAAACTTACAGAATATGTTGGAAACCATAAACAAATTCGAGACAGCTAGATGCTTTTATGGAGAGAGAGATAAGAATGAAGAATTCAGTGACAAAATAGAAAGTTAAAGGTAAAATAGAATAGAAAGACACAAGGTTCTTATACAGCTCCCTTCCTACTGAAATCTCCAAATTGTGGTGTAATTATCATGTTATTCTGTTTTGAGAATCTAATCTAAGAAATGACACAGAAAATTTGCTGACTGTATGTGAAGTGTCTTGTCAGAATATGTTAAGGATGGGATTTATAAAAGCACTCAGTAATGAACTAACTTTGTTCTTATTGAAGATAGTGAAGCGGAGTTAAGCTGATACTTTGTTAAATTCTAAATCTAATGCTTATACTGTATCACTGCAACCTCTTCCCATTTGCCTGAAACTTAACCCTAACCTTAGCCTTTCATCAGCAAAGTAACCTCAGCCAGTATCAGATCTAAACCTAGACAGAGGGTCCTAAGGTCATCAAGCAGAAATCCAGTCTGTCATCATGTTCCAGCCTTAGCCATTGGACATTGCAGATGAAAACATGATCCTTACTCCAAACTTAATCTTGGCCATTTCGCACACCTCTGTGCATTAAACTGGAAAGGTGGATCCCACAAATCTAGCTTAAGAACCAAATCTGAACAAAACTTAAGACTAATTAATTCTTTCAAGGTCAAGAACCTGTAACAAGACAATCTATCATAGGTTCCAGGCCTCCACCTTTGTTCAGCATGGAGTTGCTTCCCAGCTCCAAACTGAAGCAGCTTCTCCCTGCCAGCACCATTATCAACCCTTTGCCATTGGTGTTTCTTTACTTGACCTGGAACTCTAACCTTGGTCTTGACTGTGGCCACATCCCTTAGCTCAAGGGCTGTATGCAAGTCTAACCAAGTGACTTCTGACAAGACTAGACCAAAAGTTAATAATCTCCCTCCCTAGTCCCATCTCCCCTGCCATCTCCAGTGGTAATTTAACACGTTTCTCTTCCAACAGTTGCTATACGTGGCAGTATGACTCCTCTACAAACTCCTTGAGTTTGTAACCCCACCTGCTCAGTCCTAGTATTTGTGTTAATATATACTGACAGCTTCAAACCTAACTCAAACAGACTAATGCCTGCCAGTCTGGTCACTGAACTCAGATTTTGCTGGGTAATTTAGGCCTAGGATTTGGAATTAAATTATAGTTGTGCTGACTACTCTTGACCTTACTTATATTATGTTCACAACTAAAGTTGGTAGAAATGTCCTGAGCTGATGTGAAGGTTCGGTTTGGGCTTACAGTTGGATCAGTGAGGTATCTTGCTTCATAGGGAGCTGCCAGATCGGTTTTGAGACTAGCACTGGAAAGAAACAAGGAACTAAGTTTTGATCTGTCAGGATTGAGGAGACGCTAAAATCTGCAGTTTGGGGTGACTTTCTGGTTTTAGCCAGAAAGTCTGATCAGCTAAATTTCTGTCCATTTAACATCTGAATTGGCACTTGTAACCCACCTGCATAGGCACAGGTCTGAGAAGTCCAGAATTGCCTTGGGGTAAGGATTAAGCTATACACCACATTAGGGGATATGGCATTCGACTTTATAAGAATAATTCTTGGCATGCTGGGGAAATATTTAGCTAGGGCAAGCAGATTTCTCAGAGAGAGAGCTGCAGAGAGAGGAGGAACCAGTGTTCATTACTTCTCTTTGAGCCTTTCAAAACTTACTCCAAGACAAGACAGGCTCTTAATCTTATCTCTCCAGGCAGAGGTGATATTAACTTTAATTCACCAAAGCTTAAGAGATAAAACTGGAATATCTCATACTTCTCCTCCTGACAAATACATGTCAGTTGTCTGCAGGGGAAACAACAATGGGAACATTCATTTAAAACAAGTGYGAGAAAAGGAAGCCCAAATTCAGAAGCTCTTCAGAAACCAAAGGAAACCAAATGTAGTCTTTCATTCCTAGACTAGACAGAATCTGGCTTTTTCTAAGTGAATATTTTTTGTGTTTACATCATCACTTCTTCTGTAATAGGCTTTTGATTGACAGATGGTTGCGGGAATATCCAAGAATATGACTGCTAACACACGGTTTTGTAACAGTAGGCTGCAATCAGAGCCTGAGCTCAGCTTGAGTCATTGTTGTTTATGAATGTAAGCCAGAAATGCTGGAATCCTTATTTAAGAAGAGCTGAAGATTTTGTGGCATCCTTCTGGCAACGATAGCACATCAGAGGTATATCTTCAAGACCATGTTGGCAAACATGTTGTAACATTTGTGGTAGCCACTTGACAATGGAAAACGTTAGGAGGAATTTTCAGCTCATAAATAAAACAAGAAGGGCTCATGCTTACATGATCATGACTGTTGCCTGGCCATCTGTATAATGTTCCCACTTGCAATGACATTCCTTAAGATGAGCAGTCCATCATTATAGAGCAAACACATAATTATGGTTACAGACTTGTTTTGACATTATTTCCAACATTATTGCAACCTGCTCCAGAATTTCTTTATATCAGCTGATCTCAGGCATTTCACAAGTGACATGTTTTCTAAACATATTCAGCTGCTACCTTATCTCAAACATAAGGGTAGTCCAGTGTCATTTATCAGAGTTGCTAGAAATTGATTTAAAATTGATTTTTTTGTACACTAGCAGTAATGTTAGTGGCTGACTTCTAGCGGACAGAAGATTTCCAGTCTCAGTCATTTTGTGAATATAGACAAATCTATGAAAGACATTAATATGCTAATGCTATCACTCAGAATTATATAGTGTACTCAATTCACTACTTGCCCCAGGAACAGACCATGCATAATTAAGTTCAATATATATAGAAAGATACCCTTTTGAAATGCAATGTTTTGTGGCCTTCCAGAAACAGAAATAAGACCTTTAAATTGGTTTGAGGGGAAAACTCTCATTCCCCATAAAATTCAGTACATGGTTCAGTTCTGGAATGAAAAAATGCATTTTAAAACCTTACAAAGACCTTTATAAATTTGTATGACATCATATGAATTCTTTATAATGACTTACAACAATTAAGACACATTTCAGTAGAAAAATAGCCCCAAGTACATTTTTAGAGACACTTACATATTTGCAAAGTATTTTTCCCTAGTGCAAGTGACATGTAGAGAGTATTTGACAATGTGTTATGGTTTAAAGATCTTGTTGGTACCTGCGAAGGGTGAGTCAGTCCTGATTTTATTACGCATGAAGCCATTCCAGACTCACGCAGCCATTCCAGACTCACGCAGCCATTCCAAAGTCTATCTCTTAGCTTAATAATATTTATCTTCCATGTATTAGGATATGTGTTTGTTATACTATTTTCTCATTGGTAGTATCTTGCTCTTTTCATTACGCGTATGCACATCTATGTACAAGAAAGCTGTGCCTGGGAGATATGCGTAATTTATATAAATATGTACATGTCTCTGTACTCCCTTTCTTATATCTGAATATGTGTGTATTTAACAATCTTTTTTTTTTTAAAGTTAGGTTTTAATATCAAAAACCACAGTGCCAAGGCATTAAATATTTAAGACAGTCTAGAAGAMCAATGCTTGAAGATAATATGCATGAATACAGGCTAGGTAGTTTAAAAGTCAGTGTGGTAGCCATTAGTAAGTATTGGCTTTTTTATAGTAATCAGAAATGTATCATCTGTTTTATTTTTAGTTGTTCCTGTTGTAATCTTACRGCTTCCATTCATGAACTTCTGGATTGTAACACTAAGTCATTTCCTTATCGTACAGTGGGCCTCCAAACTTATTTCCTGACATAAAATTCTTGGTGTATTCTTATTATTTTTTAATTAAGTAGCCTTAGCAGTCATCAAAGTTTTGGAAGACAGTCCAGGGAGTGTGAAATTCCAAATTTAAGCCCCTCCTAGGTGGAACGAGGAGCCGTTTGCCAATTGTAAGGGCATTTTTCATAATGGGGGATCATTTTTTTCCAGCAGGAACTAAAGCTGCCGACTCTGTTTAGATCTGATTGTAGCTCACAGCTAGTGATGTGGTTATATCAACTTGCCAAGCCATCACTTGACCTTCTGTCCTTTTCCAAGGCAAATYCCAGCTTTTATTGTTAACAAGCTGCTCTCCTTTAATTAAAGATGGCCTTGCAGGCAGCCTTTACAAAAGAGAGGGTTATGCATTTGACTGGCTGAAGTTTCTGTTAGTAAAATATACTTACTTTTTGGCCTCTTTCCTGAGGAGTCTCGCACTACTATTAAACTGATATAAGCAGTGCTGCTAGGAATGTTATTGCTGAGGAAACACAACAATTTTAAATATCATATAGTTTTTAACACGATTTTGTTCAAAACAGGCAACAAGTCTACGTCCTTCAACTAGTCACTCCATCAGAAGCAGTGACCTGGGATATGTCAAGGTCCTGGAATGGATCTTCACCTCCACACAAGTAGAAATGTAGTTATTAACTTACTGCATTTTCCCTTGCAAAATCCATTATTTAAAAAATAACTCAATAGAATACATCTATCATGAACTGATGAGTAAGCCTATGACTGGTGCATTAAAATGTGTTATTCAGATCATGCCATCTGGGAATACAAGGGCCCTTCTAATAGAAAAAAATAAGGTATTTATTTTAAGGGCATTTAATTTTAAAATAATCTAATTTAAAATTCAAGACATTTTAAGACATTACAGATATACTTTTAAAGGAGAAAATATTGTTTTCATGAGCATCTCCTGAGCTAGACATATCCCTTCCATATCTTTGCTAGTTTATTGTTTGACACACAAGAATACAGTCATACAAAAGTTTCAGTCATTATATGGCTTCAGTCATGTCGCCTGAGCTTATTGCTTCAGTTACCGAAGCTGGAAACTATATAGTTATTACTTTATACTTATCTCAGGAGAGCTTTGTGAAGATTCAGTTACTGTCTGTTGAGTTTTAAGAACATGCAATCCCATTATCATTTCACCTAAGTGGCTGACTCTTTGTTATTGCTGCTATTATAGAGTTGGCCCTTTATCAACTGTTTTGATGACACTCTAGCTTCTGTGTGCTCTGAATGATCTAGCAGAGCTTTCCATGCTCATTAAAATGTTATAAGGGCTTATATACTAAATACAAACATAACTCTTCTCTACGGTCAGACCATATAGAGAACTTCCTATTTTTCACCTTCTCTTGGCCATTTACTCCATCTCCTTTTGACAGTTTGCTACTCCTGCAGACCTATGCAAATGTTTTTAGATGTACATGGTAAACTGGATCAGTTTATACTCCTGCTTTTTTAAACCAGGGTCATTTCCCTGCTCCACCTTACAGTGCAGCCCCACAAGCCAATGAATTAGCAGAGAGTCAAATTGGCAGTAAACCAAGGGGGTGGGAGGAGGGTACGAGAAAGAATCAGGGAGGAATCCACTTAAACTGGCTTACCTGCAAGAGAAAATGCTAGCGGAGAGATAAATCACGAGATTTAAAACTTTCCTTGTCAACCTGCAGAGGGAATGTTGTAATAACATAACTGTTTGTACTTAGCTTCRTTAGAAAGTAATAACTGTATGCTTTGCACTCACCTTTAAATACATGTTTTAGAGATAAACCCTCATAAAATATCTGAAGAATGTCAGCATTTCAAAAGTATCTTTAAAAATCAGGAAAATGTTAGATGATATCAGGTAACCGTCCTGAGCGGCGGGAAATTTGTTGAGGACTGATTTCTGAGGTACTACATTAGTAATTTGCAAAGCTCACCTGCAGGGTAGGACTTCAGACCAAATTCAGAAAGGAACCTTGCAAGACAACACAAATAAAAGGCAAGCTTGCCCTAAGACTGATGTCCTATGCAGGAGAGGGAAAAACATCAAGACAGGAGTCTCACTTAAAAGTTTGGATCCCAGATTATGGCTGACAGCCTAACAATTTTTTAAGTGAATGAAACTGAGTGTTTCCTTGGAGCTTATGAACAGGTGTGGCTCAAGTTTGGTTTTTCAAGTATTTGTTTCAGAATATAAGAGCAATGTTTACACTTTGCAGCTTATAAAATATATTCTTTTTTTTTCTCCTTATTTCCATACAACAGTAATCTAGTCACTTGAAGACACCTAGCAGACTTTCCAACAATTTTCTTCAGGGCTGTCATCTTCCTTTTGGTAGGATCCAAAATCCTCAAACTGGATCAAGCTACTGAAGAGTTTTTTGAATGCTCCTTTGCTAAGCTGTCAGGGCTAGTATGGGGGTAGGCTGGTGTGAAGTGAAAAAATGAGGACAGGTCCTGGATCCAAAGGCACTTAAATGAGAGTGTCCTCAGAACTGGAACCCTCCTAGCTACTCTGCTCCTGCCCGTTATGTCTTCCCTTTCATATTATTTTTTATTCACTATACCACTTGAAGGTCACCCAAAGTGAGAAGAATTGAATGTGTAAGTGTGGAAGTTTATTGGATCATTGATGGAAAGATGCAGAATAGGACACGTCCCATTGAAAGTCACAATGAAAAGAGTGAGAAAATATGTACCATGAAAGCCACCTATTAATCAGGAGAAAGTGTGTGAATATTTTAAGGTACAGATGGGAAGGAATATAAATGAGAAAAGGAAACAGTGAGGCAGTTGTAAAGTGGCGTAGCTGAGGTTCAGTGAACATGCCTGGCCGAAGCAGATGGCAGAGGAAAAATTTCTGAAGTGTTTCTGTAACATGTGGCATTCTTCTGACTAGGACATTATCAGAAGCATGACATAACATAATGCAGTCCTGTGTAGTCCTGGGGAGGAACAGGGGCTTGCTCAACCTTGGTACCATTACACGCTACCTCACAGTGTTCCGTTACAAGAAAGAGTGGAAATTCATTAAAACACATGGTGGTCCAAAATGTGCACAGAAGGCAGTCACAGAAGGAGTTACTTTTATTAGGAGTAAAATTTTCTGTGTAATATAATATTTCCCAGCCTCACTACCAAAAGGGCAAGAAGAATCTAAATGGAAAATGTAACTGCATTCAGTGTGCCACATTCATGTGCATATGCACACACACTCACTCATTACATAGAAAATGGGGGAAAGAGGTTAACACATGGGAAATATACTCTATAAAAAACTTACTAGCAAGGGCTACTCAACATCTGTGGAAAAGTTGACACATTCTGTAATAACAGCTCTATTTTATTAAAATATTTATTTATTTATTTATTTATTTATTTATTTATTTATTTTTAAATTTGCAAGCAGCTCCTTGGGATTATTTAACAGCATAAAAGGGCCATTGCATTGGAGAGTACAAATATTTCAAAACAGGGGCTATAATAGAAGATAAAGGATGTAAAGGGTTGCATCCTGGTGCTACTCATTTTAGTATGCACATTCTTACCGGCTTCAGCCACAGCAATTTTGACTACACAGACATCCATTCCTTACACTGAATCATTGAGTCTTTTTTCCTTCTTGTTCATATTACTTCCATGTTGACAAAACTGGCTCAGGAGATTCAGGTTATGGGACTACAATCATGGMAAACTCCATACTCTTCCCTGCTGTTCCCTACAATGTTTCCTCTGCAGCATCATTTAAAATGACCATAGATTTCTGATCTCTCATCACAACACATTATTGCCATTTCTGTATCAGTTTCCTAAGTTCAGCAACTGCATCATTCCACCAGTGATTCTCTGAGCCCAGGAAGTAACTTTTTTAAATTAATAAGGTTTTTATTGCATTCAAATCATTTAGATGGAAAAGTGATGGTGGAATTTGTGATAATCAGTGCTTATAAGGAAGCGGAAGAGACTGTTAATCTTGTTTTTCAGTACATGCTGGCTTAGTTTTATCTTTTTGTTTTACAAGTGAGTAGTACGTATACTGACAATTAAAAATCCTGCATAGTCAGATTGCTTGGCATTCATCTGCTTTCCAGTATAACCCACAACCTCAAAGGCAAATAATTATCCTGAGCAGCAAACCACATAGTTTTAATGCAACTCTGGCATTGCTGGAAAGCAAATTTGGCAGCAAACTGATTTACTGTTTCATAAAGTCCCAGAAGATTCCCAGGTATATGTGTGCTTCATTATTCACAGATCTTTTTCTTTGACAGATTTGAATGKTAATGGAGTTTTCTGTAGGTTCAGGGTTGCCTTTGAGTTCATGTTTGCAAATCTGCAGTCTGGCCTTTGTTAGTAGATTTATGATAAGCTTTTTGTCCAGCATAAATATGATATTCAGTGTGCACATTTTTATATACTAATGACTGTACTATTTTAGCAGATAGGTTTTCTTTAGATTTTATGTCTCATTCATCCATGTGCCCCATAATGCTCTGCTTTCCACGAAAACTATGTTTAATGTTTCATTGAGATACCTCTATGTGTTGAAATCTTTGTTACACAGGAGAGTTTCAGGCCAGTCATTAGTTAAAGCCCTGCAGAAGTATTGCCTGGGTGTAGGACATATTTCAAGTTCCTTATCTACAGTGCGCTGTTAGTGAAAGTGATCCTATCTCCTCATGGGTATATTTCTGTTTTGTTATCTTCCTGACGAAAGGATAAAGGTCTTTTATATTTGCTGGTGGCAAGGACAGTGAAGAGGCTGAGTGACTGCAGAATACAATAGTTCAATTTGCACCAACACAGAGATGTGGTATTTTTGAATTAGCAGAGTGCAGAAGCCTGAAGGCTCTTCTTTCAGGGTCCATTGCGGTAGCTGGAAGAAAACTAAAATTCACGTCTTCTCCTATCAAAGTCAAAAGGCTACTTACTTGTAAAGCTCTTTGTTATAAGAAATCCATCCCATCTGACTGCTTACCCTAAGACAGTGAAATAGAGACTCTTCTGTCAAGAGAAGAATATTTGAAATATGAATAGACCTGCTGGCTGCCCTTATAAATAAAGCAATCAGKTTTTGTGTGCTAAGAGAAGTAATACTGTGACCATCACAAATTGTGCAATGACCTCTAGACAGGGATGTCAAACTTCTCTCTATTCAAGATGAGATCTTTGTAATCCAACTTAGGGGGACAGGTAATTACTTTTCAGCCACTGAGTTCATTATTTCACAGACTCTATCATTCTCACAAAATAATTATTTTTTTTAAAAAAGACTCTAATCTAGCAAAGAACTTGAGCTTATGTGTTTGAAGTGTATTGTTGATTTGAAGACAATGGATGAAATAATKATACCAGTGAAGTCAATAACAAATATTGTCTTGTGCTAAAAGTGTTGGACTGACCCTTCTGTTGGTGAGCTACTTGCCAAGAACATTTTAAGCAACTGATACCAAAATCTTTGCCATCCTAGACAGTCTTCCTGAATTGATGATATTTTTTAACGTTCTGCCAGGATTCAGTTTTCAAGCTACAAGGCGTATAAAACTTATAAATGCACAATTAATCAGCAAATGGCGTGTTAATTCCCCACCTCCACGCCCTACCAGTGGAACTTTTATTGATATATTAATTGGTAGCATTTCTTTGTGTATTTATTTGCCATCACTTTGCTTTCCTGACTTCAAAGACATAGGGRTAGAAGGGTTTTCATCATTCTTTTCTCAAAGCTGAGCTCAGCAAATGGGGGATCTGTGCATTTTATCAACTTGGCTTCTATGTCACTATGGCAGTGGGGGAGGAAGAAATGCCATGATATCTAAAACTGAAAGTCCTAGACAAGTAGGTGAGCCAAGAAAGGATATCTAAGAATCCATCCTAAAATGAAAGTTTGCTTTTCATTATGATTGTATTGGGGAAAAGGGGAGAATTGAAGTCTGCTATAAGACTCCAGGCTACAAACTATTACAGCTGTGCATCTGGAGTCTTATTCAGCTTCCACTGAAATCAGTGAAAGGAGTCTTGACATTGGCTTTACTGGGCATAGGTTCATCATGTTCCTCAGTGATAATGGCTATCCTATTAATTAATTAATTAATTAAAGCTATAAGGGATGTTGAGACTAATTTAGCTGTTGAGATTTTACTATGTTTCTGAGTCAGAAGAATCAATGGAAGTGTATATGATGGTATCTCATTCACACCATTTGACTCATAACACCAACATTCTCTAAAGTACTGCTATGTTTTAGGAGCCGATACCCCATCTTCAAAATGATATTTAGACAGCTAAGAACCTAACCAGAAAAATTAAGTCAATTATTTGAGTGACTTGGAGTATATTTCTGTAATTTCTACTCTCTTAATTGTTGTCAGTCTCATCTCACCACGCTTTGTTTTGGCTTTTTAGTTTAAACCAAAATTAATTATCTAGTCTCCCACAGCAGTAAATGAAGAAAGACAAGAATATCCATGGGCATAAAACAGGCATTTAATATCAGAGAGGAAAATCTTCTTCTGGAAATAGCTATCTTTCTCTGCTAATGACTGAGGAGGATTTGATGACTACCTTCAACCAGACAGTTAACTTCTAGACAGCTAAAATTAGAGGACATGAAACTAAACCTTAGTGTATATGAGACGACATAATTCAGAGTTGAGTTTACCCATTTCCTGTTTTTCAAGTGATTTATATTACCCACCTAATGCCCCTTCAGCTGTGTTTGACTAGAGCAATATATTTGCCTAAATAGGCAAGCAAGAACATTCCAAAATATATCCTGAATAGTACTTTGCACAAAGTCCTTATTTCCTACCACAAAATCTTGTATTTCTATATGGATTCTAACTTTGATTAGCTCTGTTTCAGTACGTTTATTCTTGTAAGACATTTATACTGTATTGAGAGTCAATTTCTTTCCTTAAAAATTTTACAAATCTTGCTTGTAGATTCTTTTGTAGTTTCTTAAGGGACTAAATGAAGTAAGATGAATCTACTTTTTCTTTAGGTCACACTTCAGCAGTGGAAAAAAACCAGTATGGCTAATGCACATATAATAGTTTTTGGTTTCATATAAACACTTTTTGTCAGATTCCTCTACACATTCCTGAAAGAAATGCAAAAAAATCCTTCCATATTTAAATTCATTTTGCAGATTAATGGAGGTCAATTTTTAGCTAACCAGTCAGTTCATGAAAAATAGATATCCTGAGACAGTCATCTGATATACCTACCATCTTTTACATTGGATTACTTCTATTCTTTTCTTCACCTTGGACACTCCAAATATTAATGTCTAATTTCCATAAATAATTTCCTTCTTCTTCATATACTCTTCAAAATTTCTTTCATCATATATTTTAGGCCAAGACATTTTAATGACACCCAGTTTTTCCACCCAGAATATTGCCCTCCAACATTGCATTTCCAAGAATCTTTCCTTCAATTATTTTCTGTAGATAAACTTATGGACTTATGATTCTCAGCATCATCCCTCAGAGACTCTTTAGAAAGGTTTGAATATTGCACATATACATAAAAAAATAGTTTGCTAAATAATATTAAGGTTCCAAAGTCAAATGGTAGATTTTGGTCCAAAAATATATATTTTATTGTGGAGAATTTTGCTACTGTTCAGTTTGTTCTGAAGAGTGATGAAAATTTGAAGACATCCTCTGCAAAAGATGATGTCACCTCAGATAAGTGCGGTCCATCTGCACACTGCTCCAAGGCTGCACTCATTGATCCTTAAAGTCAGCCTAATAAAATGAACTGAGTAGCAGAGTGAAAACACAAGTGAGAGGAGTATCATTATGCCTGGTCATCAAAAATCTTTCAAGACTGGCGGAGAGAAAAATGTTAGAAGAAACCATCCTCCTCCAGTGAAGTTTGTTGCTTCAAAGAAGTTGTATTTAAGACTGAGGTGGCTGTTCATATTCCAGTTAAAGCGGGCTTAAGCCCAAAGAGATTCAAATGCATATTTCGCACTTAGGCAGGCTCCTACGAGCAGGGTTGATCAGTCACCCTTCCTACAGGAAGTATTGCCTTACAGAAGTCAAGTCAGGATTCACAGGACCACCTAGAAGGAGTGTGACTGAGTAGTTTAATTTTTAAGGTTCTTTTCTGATAGGCAGAGTCTTAAGCTCTGGTGCTTTCTCTCAACATTATGTATTTTGTGCAATGAGAAGTGTAATGCTTAGCTCTGGTTTCTTGATTCCGCTATGGAAATTGCCTACAGTTATGAGCAGCAGCCTCTACCATGTAATGCCAAAAGCTTTCAACTGGATCTTACCCTGGGTTAGGCACTAGCTGCCCCACTGCAGTCATCTCAGGCTAATGGTAAATGATTAATTCCATGAATGTTTAGGAGGTGTTTTAACATGGAGGGTGGGCTGGATCTCACACTGCTGTGAGAGACAACACATAGTACCATATCCACAGGGACTGAGTCCACTTGCCCCTCAGCAGTGCAAGGTTGGATGCAGAGAAGGGGCAAGGCAGCCTCCCCTCTCCCCTTTTCACCAACCTCACTCAGAGATGGCGTGAACTGGCAGGGGGAGGTTGCCCCCACCAAAGGGGCTCCAGCTTCTCTTCTCCCCCAGCGTGCCCAGGGTGCTGGGGCTCCCAAGGTCTGGTTGATTCAGCTCTCCCTTGAGCAGGCTGCGCCTTCACTGCTAGCCCTAGCCTTAACTCTTTGGCTCTGGACAGAAACTTCGATGTAGAGAGGTCAGGACTAAGCCAATTTGAACCTGAAACCAAGTATTTAAATCCTGAGGGGATGCAGGGATGGGGGGGCAGGGGGTTGAAATGACTGCTGTCATATAAATACATGAAATCCCATAAAAATATTTATAGGACACARCTAATCTCAAGATAACATTTTTTGGCCATTGTAAAACTGACTCATCAATATAATGGAGTATATTTTTGGTTACTTTCTTTTAACTTTCTTTTTTACAGTTAATATTTACCAAGTCTCTGGGGCCTAAAATTACCTCACCCTTTTGCTTCAGGTCTACAGCTGCAGTTTCTTGCCTCACCATAGAAACGCCTGGAATGCAGCGTTGTGTTTCCTTTTCTGTTAGGAAAATAAGGGAAGCTGAAGTAGCAACTACCACCAAGAGACAGATAAATGCCTTTATAAAAGACTAATTAATAACTTCAAGCTACGTTACTGGGTGGAACGTAGGTGACTTTTAGGTACTTTGATACTCCAACAGGCAATAAGTCAGCTACAGTACCTGGTGTATCTTACTGTGTCATCAGAATATATGTTCATCTGGGTTTATCAGACCAACAACAGCTAAAATTCATTTTTCATAGTTAGTCTGGAGAACTGTTTGGCTTTTCAAAGCAGCCAGTGATTATAGGGTTTTCTTTATTTGAAAGTTCAACATAAAACCTACAGGAGATTTTAATTTCAACTAGTCAAGTTGAGCCCCCAGACACTAAGGCACTGAAAATCTTGAGTTCTTTCAAAAAATCTTGGCCCCTTTTTGTTTAAAGAATTCTTAAGCAGAGTGAAAGCTGCCTCTCTCTGAGCCAAGGATTGTATCTTTTGAGCCACACCAAGAAATAAGGTAGAAAAAGATGAAAAAMCTTGTAGTGGCAGAGTTGACAGGACTTGGCTTTGAAATGGCTTCTGTGATCCTTCCCATTACAGTGCTGTATGACTGGAAGGAACTATAAATACTGATATCTTTCAATAGTGCACAATGACATCTTTTTGTTGCTTCTGTTACTATACATGAAAATCACAGTGACCACAATGTCGTATTCTGTATTTCTGGGATAGAGATTATTTTTATACTTTGCATTTGTATGCAGAAGTGTTACTAACTGCTATTTGTCTTTTGGCAACATTGCTATAACTTAAGCCTGAAAAAGTTATTACTCAGTTATGAAGACAGGACTTGGACGCATAGTGAGTGCTGATATCAGAGCATAGTACCATGGAAAATGAGTTTCCTAGGAACATAAAACACTGCTCATTATTTACCTAGTCTCAGAGTTTAATATAGGGCAATGACATATATTACCATATTAGATGATCTGTAGCTGTTATAATGGATTATCCTTATGAGGATTGCTTAAAGAAAAAATGGAGAAAATAATATTATCTATCTATCTGTGACATTATTTCACCCTAGTTAGAAGTGGGCCTATGCTTCTCTCCTGAGCATATAACCTACACCCCTCAAAGCTAGAAAGGGTCAGTGTCACACTGAAGAAGCACTGCAAATGAGATCTGCATTTAGAGCTGTACAACTTACTTTAATCATAGCAAGGTCAACGCTCTCAGTGCAACAGAATAAAGTCATGCAGTAAAGCTCTCCTGCTGTTCTTCTTACCTGTTGGATGGATATTGCTGTCAATGAACAAAGAACATCTGCTCTTCTTGTAATTCTGCTTTTGAACATTGTAAATTTCCAAACCAGTATAGAAAGATAAACTAAAATTGAAGTCAGGCTGGGCTGGAAACTGCAGGGGTCCAAGAGCTGATTCACATTCTTGTCTCAAAAGCAGCAACATCTGTCAAAGGAGCAATACAGACAGCTGCAGGCAGCAAGAGATTCTAAATTTAATCTACTACCTCACGCCTGTTCGAGTCTTTTTCTTCTTTTTTTTTTTTTCTGGGCAGAGACTGTCTTTGGCTTTGCCTTTGGTTTGTCTTAATCAAATGCAATTCAACAATGCAAATTCCTCTTTATTATAGTGACGGTAACTGTGGAGTAGTAGAGAAATGCATAATGGCTTGTTATGAAAACTCCGCACCCTGGAAACATTCAAGGCCAGGCTGAACGGGGCTCTGAGCAACCTGATCTAGCTGAAGATGTCCCTGCCCATTGCAGGGGGGATTGAACTAGATGACCTTTAAAGGTCCCTTCCAGCCCAAACTATTCTATGATTCCATAAATATTAGAAAAGCTCTTTTCAATAAATATGGATCCCTGACCCACGAATGTCAATGGGACCATATTATTGGTCATCTTCATTTTTATCCACCATGAAAGCTAGCATGGGAGAGTGGTTTCAAAGGACAGTTGACTAGATCTCAACATTTCGTTGACAGAAAGAATACAAAGGAGTTTCTTAGCACATGAATCTACTTAACATGTTATATCTTTATTTGGGTGGCTSGGGCAGGTAGGACAGGAAGGAAGAACCAAGGCTAATATACTTATAGTACCAAACCAGGACCTCACAGATAACATCAGTAGAGTACCTTTAGGCTTGCAAAACAAATCAGAATATGGTCAACGAAGGGGGAGGAGGGGGACGGGACCTTTTTAAATTAATAATTCAATGGTAAGAAAAGTCTTATTGAATAAAGACAACATTAAAAACGTAGAATCAACAAGCTAGAAGATAATTTACTGTCCTTACTGTTCAAAACATTGAATATTTACATACACTCGCCAACAAATAAAGAGGTGAAGCAAGCGCTGGTATCAACTTCTAAGTCAGCTGGATCAGATCATTGTTTTCACTCTGTAATAAACGTCTCATATTGAACTTAATTACCTATGATGCCTACAGTACTGCCAGCTACACTGTAACTCAAGTCACTCCATAGCTTGCTTGCCAAAACTGTTAAAGCATTGCTTTTGTAATGTAACATATTTTAGCCTGGGGGAGGGGGTAGAGAAATCACACTATATGAAATAATGTATCTTATTCCTGGACTGGAACATTCTTATTTTGGACATAAAGCATATGATCTTATTTCCACTGGAGCTGAAAGCAAAAACAAAACAAAACCATTCCAATTTCAATTCAAGCAGAACCTAACTCATACTTGGTGGACATGTCTATAAATAGATATCAGCTGACTGAAGCTTTGCCACATTATTATTATTCACCAGCTAATCTTGATCCTCAAAATTCCATACAATCATTCATCCCCATCACACCTCTCTGTGGTACTTTTGTCCCACTACTTTAGATAAAACACAAGGCATATAATTGAAAAATTTATCCAAATAATTCAGAGGAAATGGAAGAGACAAACACTGGAATAACATGGAGCTGGATAAAGCCACCATGTTGCTGTTTGGAAAGCTCAGCACTAACTACTCTTAGTCAAGCTCCTAGATTACACCCTCATTCCCAAAACAGGTTCTTATATGTTTTTGGTTTTGCTGATTAACTGATGGATAGACAACTCCTTCCTTCTGGAACCTCTTCTTTTTACTGACATGCTTAGCTCATGCTAAACGCGCTGCTGGAATAAGTCTGTGATGCAAAAAGACTAACCCTGTTTCTCTCTATGGTCCACTTTACATTGGACCCTTATCTTTGTCCCTTGTGTCTCAGAATTACGATAGAGACTTTGATTACATGACCATTTAGCACTAGGCAATGGCCAATATTTATCTTACAGATATGAGTTAATTAGGCCAGGAGCAGAGACACGTTTCCTACAATGATTTCGGTAAGTTATCAGATTGCACAGGTAAATTGACATCCAGGACTTTCCCTATCAGAAAGTCCTATCTTAATTCATTTTCACAAGGGACCCAAGATAAGGGTGGTATGGGAAGAAAGATGCAAGAATACTGCTGAGACGAGATCAAGGAGGGGCCTAAGATTGAAGAAATCTTATCTCTGAATTTCTTGACCGCTTCTGGCTTAGATTCCATTCTGAATATTCCATATTTGTAGCATTTGGGGCTCAACCTCCTCCTTTGTGCTTTCTTTTCAAGAAAATAAAAAAAAAAAAAAAAAAAGATTAGAGGAGAAAGGAAAAGAGAGAAGTTAAGCAAGGAGGAGGAAGTAGAAAGGTGGTAACTTTCTCCAGGTCTAGCTCCAATAGAATTATGAGTTTCCTATTTAACTTGCAGTCCCTTTTTTCTTTTCTCCTCTTCAAGAATTTTTCAGTACATATGAAAATAGATGCATAATCAGGATAAAGAAATAAATGCAAGTCCTACTGGAAAGCATGCCCAAGCTGTAATTTATTTCAGTGAGTGCAGTACTGAATTTATCTAACATACTAAACAAGCCATCCTTTAAAAGTGCATGTTTCATGCCTTTGTCTAGATACCATTTCAAAAAAATTACGTCAAACACATAACAAGGTGAAAAAATACATGATTATAAAACCACTGAGGTGAATTATAATAGTCTGTAGAAAACACAGGACCATGCTGGTTGGTCCTTTCCCTGGGACCAGCTGGCAGGTCTCCCGCAGGTGAAGCTTAGACCCTGTAGCTTCAGCTCTGCCCACACTCCTTTTGTACAATTTCAGGCAAGTTGCTTCCAAAAGCTGACACAATAAGTAAACATCAAATCCAGGCTTATTCTTGATGGTCAGACCACTACTGTTACGTCTGCAACCACCAAACAGGGGATTCTTATAGCTCCTTATGTAGCACCTGGTCTCCTGAGACCAGGGAACAACACCAAGTAACAGCCAGTTGGGGCACACCAACGTCAGTTCCCCTTGTGGATTTTTTTCCAGAGGTTTCCACAAATCTACTGCATTTCTGCTGTTAGCAGTGTGGGTAATATATCCATAACCTAGTGTACTCACCAGCTTTGGGAAGACAACGGTTATAATCTGAAATGCTTTGATTCAGGACGAGGAAAACTCCTTTAAAGTGAGTACAGTCAACACTGTGGCTGCCAACAGTCAACCTTACTGAGGTTTGTAGGAGCATCTCAAACTCATGAAACAAGTGAATGAAAAATCATTATAGAGATCATACGTATTTTTGTTAGTTACAGAGTTACTTTGTGATCCAGTGCCTGCTTTATTATCTCTGCCTATTGAGCTAAAGCATAAGTTGTAGTTTTTTGACAATCATGACCTGCAGTCCAAAGACTTTAGCCTCATGCCTCAAAAATAGAAAGCTAAAAAAATGCTGAACATAGCTTAAGATAACACAGAAAGCAGTAAGGCTCATTTAACACAGCAAAGCATCCTTCCTCAAGAGGAGTAGAAAAGGGTTAAAATCTTTCTTGATACAAAGGAATTCAAGTGTAACCAATTACTTTATATCAGTGGAGAATATGGTCCTGTTAACCAGATAGAACCTGATATGGAGAAAAACAGTATACTTACATACGGCAGAATGTCCAAGAAAAAGCTATTAGAAAGAAGGCAGTAAAATTCCAGCTGATGCAACAAGCAGGAAACACTGGGTAGCAGAAAGTTGATTAAGTACATGTCAATTGGAAGACCTTTCCTTGGGCATTCAATCACACAGAGAGTCCTGGGGAAAGTCCAGAACAAGAACTCTTCATGTGAATTGCCAGGAAGGGGGAAAATGTACCCCTTCCTGGAAGGCATATTGTCAAAGAGTGCCAAAACTACTAGAAAAAGTAATAAAAGTGAGAAAGATAAAGAAGGAGAGGAAAAAAAAAATTGTAGAACATTTTGAATGAGTGGGTATATAGAAGAGTTGAAGAATGATGCAGGTATGGCAGGCCTTTACAAACCATTTATAAAGAGAGAACAAAATAGGGCCACTCAGGAAAGTTCATCTGAGTGAGAAATTATATAAGCTACACTATGTCTACACTGGTGTTTAATTCAAATTAAACAATCCACTTGAATGAAATTAATTTAAGCTAGCTTTCCTAAAAGACTTTATGGGGGCAAGCGCTAACATAAATACGCAAAAGGAGAAGAGCCAAGAGGAGAAGGACAGCATTAGTGTAGTGAAAGACACTATTGAGGCAGTTGTTTGCAGGCCAAAAATTTGTATTACAAAAGGTCAGTCTTGAAATAGTGAAAAAATAGTCGTTTGTAGACATCAGTTCTGGAAGTGATGGGAATCCCATCGCTTAATGAGCACAAACATTGTATGTATCCTTCACCTGTCAGAGCAAATGGGATCTCCACATACGCTTTTTGCTGTCTGTGAAGTGCAAGTACATGACAGCTTACAGGCAGACACAGCAATGAGACAGCACGCAGCTGCCACAGAGATGTTGAAAGAATAGCTACTTTCCATAGAGCAAAGAGTATCTGATTTCCATATTGTGCACTTCGGCACTGCACATTTCAGTCAAAAGGAGATGATCTAGTACATATGTCAGTGGACATCTATTTATTTTGTGTCCTCTACAGTGCTAATCACCAAGGGGCACATTCAGTACTAATACTTTCTGCCAATGCATTCGGCATACAAATTCTTTAACACTGTCTTCAGTAAGAAGGCATAACCTGGATTTCCTGGTTAAATCGGCTAACCACTGAGATTGTCTCTTGAGTCCCAAAATGTGTACTAGTTTTCTTAAAGACCCTGTACCTGGCAATACATGAGAAAGTGAGAATGTCACTCTGCTCATTTGTGGTTCTAAAAAATACCTTGAATATTATACACAAATAAGTTCTGAAGAGTTCAGTATACAGAGGCAAATAAAAGAAAACCCAAAATGCATTATGATGTTTCAAGTCTCAAAACTGTGGGGGGCTGGTCCGGAAACCAGTAACAAGTTTGCCGTCTTCAGAAAAGTAAACAAAACTGTACTAAGGCAAAACAGAATGAAAAGCTTGTCGATTTTACTGACAACCTATAATTTAACTTGGGAAAAATAAGTTTCAAACTACTTCTGCTTATGTTTTAGAGGTAAGATTTTATAACTTTATTAACATGAAGCTGTGCTTATTCAGGCAAGTATTTGGTAGTTTTAGGTGCCCCTTTCCATCTAACCTATTAACATTGTTATCTATCCCTTATAACAGCCCAGTTTTGGGGGCTTTACCTCTCATATTTATGAGGAAGAAGAAAACACTCTTAAGCTGTGAAACAGGCAAAGCAACAATTTCATCCTTAATACTTTCCTGTCCTTTCCCTCAGACTCCTAACCAGTAAGTTCACACTTAGAATCTTCTAAAGAATTAAATGAAAGCTTTAGTGTAAATATGAAAGTAATAATGATAATCCATTAATAATAATAATTAAAGATTAATGGATTGATATTTTTCCATTATGTGTTATAGACAAGCAATGGTTGAATATTTGAGAGGTTGTTCCTATACCTCTAATTTTTACAAAAATGTTTGCATGAATGACTGTGGAAAAAAAGGATAATTTATTCTTTCCTTTCTGAAAGTGTACTGCTCAAAATATTTCAATCATCTATTCAGAGAGTAGCAACTGCTATTAACGCACCCAGCTTGTCAAGTATGTAGCACACTGTATGTAAAGATGTCCCATTACCAATCAGTCTATTATTACCCCAAATAACTATTCTGGTATATAGCCTACCTGAAGTTATATTAGTCATTGATGTCATTTCTTCCTTCTGGTAAAGAATGAAGTAAAAAAAGAAGGGAAGCAAAGAAATAGTGTCTGTGCTTCAGTGTTGCAAAGAAAAGCTTCCATGTAAGAACTGATCATAGATGGTGAATTGGCATCTACCTGGGCCTGGAGACAGACCTAACAGAAATGGCAAAATGAGAAGTTGGATCATCAGTTCTTGAGTTCCACTTCCAATTTGTTAATTTTTTATTAATTATTTCAGTGTTTTTCATTTTAGTAAAAAGAAAAAAATGTTGAGTAAGTGCTAACCTGAGAGAAAGAAGAGATTGTGAGGCAGGAAAAATATACATAGGGAAGAACAGATAATAAAATAGATGTCTTCATTTTCAGATTAAAGCAAAATTTAAGGCATCAGAATTTTGTGTGGGATGGCAGAATTCCCGTCTTCAGTTATCATGCTGTCTAGAAGAACCTGGCGCCTCCAGCATTCCCATGGATTTCTGGTCAAATTACACTATTCATAAATGTAAGCTCCATGTTAATTTTTCAATCAACTCTAATTAGAATAGTTTTAATTTACAAGGGCACTTTGAAGATTCAGGACCAAATTAACTAGAGATAAAGTAAATGCCATTCCCTGAAGACACTGGAAGTGTGCCTGGTCCTAATAATGGCGAATATGATTCACCATGCTTAAATATTTATAAATGATAGTCTAGTGATTCTGTTATTTAGCCATCACTCAGCAGACACTGACCTTCAAACATGCTAAAAGCCAAGCACCGCTTCATCAATAATGCCAATGGATGAGTTAAAAGTTCCACTGCTTGTTCATGCTGAAGGAAAGCCTCAAAGAATTCAGTACAAATTATAGCTAAGGATTCCCATGGCTCACTCTCTCCTAGTGCTTAGCAACGAAAATATGGTGCTCCACATAGTTGCAGGGCCACTGTGCCAACATACATAAAGAGTAAGGGGTGGGAGGGTTAAAGGAAGGATGTCAGTCATATTTTGGGCAAAAAATGACACCAGTGGCTCACCAGAAAGTGTTATAGCTGACGGTCTCCATCATTATCTTATTTCTTAGTATCACGGTCTGTAATTAGAGTGCAGCTGATGTGCTGAGAAATATCTTTTCTACTATTTACGGAAAAGAGGGAAGCACTTATTCAAAACCTAGTCAGGTTTCCAAATGGTTTAAGTCCCATGCTAATTTCCCCAGATATTTTATATTAAGAAAGATGGATAGTCTTCTAAACCAATACTGTTTCTATGTCAAAAACATATTTCTAGTTCCATGTTTATATTTATCAGTCTGAAAAAAAGCATATAGGTGTCACTTGACAAGAAATATTGTGCTCGTCTTGTGAAATCCTTAAACTGCTGAGGTACAATAATAAATTTATTTTATGTGATACACTATTAAAAATTACTTACTTGACTTAGAATATAAACATATATTTTATGTTACAGCTAGCTAGAAGGTTATATCTTAGTTGTGGTCTTTCTTCATCCATTTTCAGGCATCACTTTTGTTAGCAAACCGTTTTTATTTATATGGATATAATGTCATAACTGAAGCAGCAGAAAAAGCTAGCCCAAAACACCTCAAAACCCCCTCCATTACAACAGATGAGATTTATAGTTCCAGGGTGAGCTCACATAAACACAATTACCATATGAACTGCCTGAGATGTAGATAGCATTGCCTAGGGCAATTATCAAGGGCCTCCTTACCTTTTTTTTATCGTGTTCCATACTGTATCATGTCTCACAAATAATGAGACCGCAGCAATCCCTGCAGAGCCATTGAGACAAGAAAATAATAGAAGCAGAAAGGATTGGTTAATCCTTTCTGTAAGTTAAAATTTTTGCAATTTGGCACAGACTTTACAAGCAATGATATAATGAATTTTGTACTTACATGATACATGATCTAAAAGGAAGTCCAAAAGTTAAGAGCATACATCTTTTGGGGGTCAGGTTTAAATTCCCAGGACTTTCAAGACATGAAGAGTGAGAAGCCTGACTACTGAAATATGAAACGTAGTATTATCATCATGCATATCCATCACTTTTGTTTGTTAACCTATCTGGAATGAGAAATATTAGAGGGGGAGCCGTGGTGAGCATCTGGCATGTACTAGGGTAGCTGAGGCATCTTCAAAAGGACCGTATTTTAAAGAGTTCATACCGACAAAGATGAACTAGAATGGACTCCTTTAAAATATAATTCAATCATTAAGTGACTAATTTAACAAAACATGTGGAGTCTGTTTATGCCCTTAAGAAGCACTGATTTTATTATTCCAAGATTTACACATAGTTCTGAGCCATGAGGACTCAATATATCAGACCAACCATTCAACAGCTGGAAGTTGGCACATGCAAATTTTTACCAGCTGAAGAGTTTTTCCAGTACATTTAGRTTTAGGTCCACGAGTTGCTCTTCATCTCTCAAGTGACAGTTAATGCTCACTGAAGTCACTAGGAACAGAGAACACACATACCATGCAGGACCTCACTACCGCTCAGTAACTCACCAGCCCACTGATAGTGTTTGTATACATTACAATGCTGTTTGAACATCTGCATAAGCCATTTATTCAATAGGGTCAATTAATCAACAGGGTGGAAATCACTTTATATTATAAAGGATGACCTTACAGATGAGTTAAGCCCCAATTAAACAAATCCACACAGTTCAACTGCCCACGTGGTCTTCTCAATAAACGGCCAAATTCCACATTTTTAAATTGGACTAAATAACTGCATAGGAAAAACATGCGCGGGGAAACTTTGACATAGAAGAGTCTTACCCCTTCAGCCCTCAGAGTTTCAGACCTGCCATTCTACTAGAGGGATGTCGTGTTGCACATCTCTGCTCAGTCTATGTCTCTCCTCTTGGGGTCAGCCTTTGAGTAGGAACATGAGAGATCATGTCCTGCCACAGGAGCCACTTATAGAGATTTTTCTCTCATCTCCTCCTCCACAAAGATAACATGAAAGGTCCGAATAACAATACCAGCAATTCACATGTCAAAACTCTTCTCATAGTCTTTTGGAATAAATCTCCTGAGAGCACCATCCATGCATTATGTGTACTGCTGTTATTAGTGAACTATTCTAAGCTGCTTATTTGAGATGACGCAATTTTGTGTGTAATCTTTTATGAATAAGTTTTTCTTTTTTAGCTTGCTGACTAGGGACCCACAAAAATTGGTAGGGGGGATTTAAGTTAACTCCAAACCAAAATTTTGCAACATTTTCTGACTGATTGGACGAATGAAAATATTTAATTTGGGGTTGAAAAAAAAAGAACCCAGGACTAAATCGTATAGCCAAGTTCTGCTCAACCCCAAATTCTTGTTGAATCCAAACCTCTCTAAATAAAAATGCCTGATTGGACTCATCTTTAGCACTGCTGCTCTGCTTACTCAGTGAAACAGCAATACTGTGATACCACAATCTTGGAAGACTCACCACCTGTGCAATTAATAGGAAGGATACAACACAGATGAGAACATCTGCTGTTTCTGAATTCTTCAAGTTGGTGAAAAAGAACTGGAGCTGCTAATATTTAAAATTATAAATATTATAAATATGAACATACTTAACTACCCACTTTTAAGGCAAGTAGTGTCAAATTGAAGTTTTAAAATTCTACATTCTCCAAATACAACATTTTATTAGTTACATCAACATTATTAGGCAAAGCCAGCTTCTTGCCACTGCCTGCTGATCAGACTGATAATGAATGTCACTGCATCTGTTTTTGACAATAAGTTAGAATCTAAAATAAAAAGAAATCTTGCAGAATACATTGACAAGTGTTCAAAAATGGTCACTTGGACAAAAGCATACAGAAATCAGTGTCCATGTGCCCATGAGGAGTGAATTAAATCACTTATACTGTAAGGAAAAGCACCCCCAGGGCAAGGACTAGTGTGCAAATACACTGATGAACAGAATCAGAGCTAAGGGAAAGGATAGAGATGTCAAGTATGCCTGAACGAGATAGGCTGCTGCTACTTAGGGCATATAGGGTATATACAGGAGCAGGTGTCAGCTGTAGAGAACCAAAAGAAAGGAGGGATGCCTGCAAGGTAAGAGTAGAGTGTGTGTGTGTGAGTGTGACTGTGAATGTGAGAGAGAGAGAGAGAGCGCGCTGCAGGTGCTTAAGTTCTATGGCTCTTCTGGGGATGCTACTGGGTGGTGGAAACATTTGGCTGTTAATCCTAAAATAATACTTCTTTTATTCACTGGAGTGGGGCAAATATGACATGATTTTAATGTAACATTTTTATTTTAGCAATGCCTGAACTTGATCCCGACTGCATAGAGGCACTGAACAAAGCACGTAAAAAATGGCCCTTGTCTAAGGAAACATAAAGCCTGTTAAAGCTTCCTGTTCTCCTTGGATAATATTTTGAGGAACAACAAATAGCAATGTGATCAAAATGTTGTTTATTTAAAAGTTTGTATGTCCTTTCTGAATCCAGTCAAACTTTTTACAAAATTCCAGTCCACCACAATTATAGCCCCTTTTTCAAAGAATCGTCACAGAACCACAACCCTTTCAGCAGATGCACAACTCATCCAAATACATGCAAACAGAGATGCGTACTGGAACAGAATAAATCCCTCAGTAAAGCTCCCTGTATTAACACTGGGACAAGAATTTATTGAAATGCTAGGAGATTGTAACCCTACCTCTACAACTTTCTTAACTAAATTAGATATCAAAGTCTCTAACTTCTTTCTAACAGTTATGTGGTAGCAATGAAAGGAAAATCTCAACCCATACTTAAGTTAAAATTCATCTTCAAAAGCCTGTTAAAATTAAGCTTTTGTTCCTAGGCTTCCTCTTTGGCTGCTCCTTGTATTCAGCCCTGAAAGTTTCTAGAGCCCTGGTTGTCTTTTCTGGGTTTAATCCAACCCTGATAGAGGCTGAAAGGAGCCTTTGTCCCCTTCCTCCCCTCCCCTCCTTTCTCAATGGACTCTTCWAACCCAGGCTCAAGCTAAACTACACCAAAGGCAAGCCATTGACAAAATTTCTTTTATACCTGACTATAAATTACCTACTCTGCATAGTGCATCATGATGGGCACCTTGCAAATACGCTAACGGACCAGAGCCAGAGCAATTTCCAGTCTAAAAATGTTAACTATATTTGTCTCAGCTGGATTAACCGTACGGAGAAGGATGTAGCTGTCTCTCCCTCACATACCAGTTTCTTTTCTCTCTTCTCCTAGTGGTTAGGCATAAAGCTTCATCAATGGTGTATGTGACTATAAAATGATGGATAGAAATAATAACATGGTGTGCAGGCTGTGTCCTTCAGGCTCATAGCAGGGCTATATCAGCATGGTACATGTTCCCCCTTGTCTTCTCACATTCTCGCACAAGACCAGCAGAATGTTTTTACCAAGTATTTATACAAAATAAAGTTCCATGGATATCAGGAAAGAGAATGATATAATTGAGCTCCAGTGGTTATACACAGCCATGCAATTTAGAATTTTGCACTGAAATATCTGAAAGATAAAAATCTTGGTAAAAAGTCAAGTGTTTGTTCCTGTTTATAGAATATTTTTTTGCCTTGAGGTTTACCTTGAACAATAATTCTGCATTCAAGGTCTGATGTAACTGTTCTACATGTAATCTCATTATCTTCCTAACAGAGAGAGTAGGAATGTAAATATAAAAGAACTATGTTTTTTGACTTAGAAACCATGCATTTTGTTGCTTGCATTTCTGAACTGTCTTGAAGCTAACCCAGCCTGTTGTGAACATTAGAGTAGAAATCCATCTAGGCAAAACCTTGTTGTATAGAAGTATGAGATTCAATTCCCAGAAACTCAGTTCCTCGAGTCAGTAGGCTGCTTTTGAAAGGGTGATAATGTGTCTTTCAAGGATAAGCATTTAAAAGTTTAATTATTTAGCCTATGGGAACAGGCTCTGTAGAGAGCTTGTAGTTCATGTAGGTGTTCTCCCTGGCAGGATCCTCCTTGATATTTGGTAAGCCAGACACACATTTCTTCCTAGCTTGCTTACTTTAAGGCAATCCCTAGTGTCCTGCCTTTCTTAGGTGGATAGTGGATGAAACTGTATTTGCTTATATTCTTGCTTGTACACAGAAAAACCTCATGTATCTCTACTGATTCATTTCCTGACTAGATCAATCTACATTGTTTTTGCTTTCTAAATTCTCTGGCTAGGACTTGGCATGTGTGCCAGTGGCATGCAATGTCCAGCATCCGTGTGACCAGCTTCTGTGGTGTCACCCTGTTGTAAATCATGGAAGTAATGGAAAGCATTTCTGAATTACATCCTTAGCCAATACTAGAAACCTGGCCTACTGTTCTCCATAAACTGTAGCAACTGAAATTATTCCTCCTGTGAAGAAGTCATTTCATTCTTGATTTGCCTTACTTTTCCCTAGAATATTCTTATTAAAYTGTATAAGCATCCCTCTGTAACAGGCTGATTACAAGGGAAGAACTGCGTTTCATCCTGAGCTCATGTGCAGATATTTCCTCAGTTAACACATCTCTCCATTCCCAGTAGGATTAGATCATTGTACCTCTAATATTTCACAAGAATTTGTTGCTGGTTTGATAAATTGAAAAGATGGCATCTTCTCTACCACAAAGTCCTTTGCCCCACAAAAAAGCCATACTGTAATAAATAATAAATATACAGTACAGCTTCCTTCGACAGATTCCAAGAATTTTATATGCTGTAATTTAATCCTTAGAAAACCAGAGGATATTAAATGAACTAAACTGTCTTAGCCAGAAATCTCTGATTTGGGCTGCTCTTTGATGTTTATATCTGGAAGTCTTTGAAGTCTTAAAATTGTTTCAGAAATTAGAAAAAAATCTTGACTTTGTAAATCATTTTGTGATTACACAAATGACAATATGATGATGAATGGCACAGAGTTTACAAAAATGAATCGTTTCTCTGAATATTAAGTTAATCAAAAAGCCAAGACTGTCTAGCATGAGCCCCTAGTGCCTTAGAGATCCTTTGGCATTCCAGATGCACAATGAAACAAAAATAGTGTAGCCTTATTATGAGCACCTTTCCACATCTGCAATCCTGTTATACAATAAACTCTTGTTCTTTTGTAGCAAGATTGCACTGGTTCTTTTTTTCTTTCTTTTTTATTATTAATTTGAAACATGTGGGGAGAGGGTAATCCAGTAAGCCATAGGCATTTCATATCAGAGCTTTCATGCAATCACATGTAACGTCAACCATCTGGGTGGAAGGATAGATAGAACTTGTATTATATCAATAGACTGTGAATGATAGCAAGGAGCAGAAACAGTAGAGTTCAAATTAATATTATACATATATATATTCATGGCTATGAACATAATACTGGTAGTATTCACTTGAACATGGGCCCATTGATGGAGTAAACTGGTTTTGCTATTAAATAAAATAGCAAGCACTATACAATAAGAATATTTTCTGTATTTACAACACTTGAATGCATAGCATTTTTGTAAGTGCATGCAAATGATACATATGAAACATAAAAGAGAACAAGTTGTATGCATATACATGTGCAAAAAGAGAGACTTCTGTCAGCAACATATTTTTCTGATTGGTAAATAAATGCCATTTTGAAATTCCACAAAACTAGTGATTAGGTAGACAATTAAAAGATAATAATTTAGAAACCAGATGTCTGCTTTTATTTTGAGCAAAGAGAAAGCATTATCTCTGAAAACACATTCACTTATTGTTTATTTTCAAAGTGAACTTTAAAATTAAATTACAGTGTTTGGAAGAAAAAAAATTAAATACACATCTGAAAGAAATAGAATCTATTTATAATTTTACCTTTTTGATGTCAAAAGATATCCTAGAGGAAAGCCTTAGGGATATAAATTCTTCTCAGACATACAGTAAAGGCATGCAATTTTTTAAGATGCGTAATCCTGTATCAAAGTTTTGTGAAAACCTGATAAAAATTCAAGAGTTCATGCATCTAAAAGGTTAAAACCAACAACCAGTGCAAACACTTAAAATTATTTACAGTCCTGTGAAATCCAAACGGCACGCATGTGGAGTACCTTGTATGTTGTAAAAGCTACAGTTCAGTCTGGAATTCTGTACAATAGAAGCAAAGAGGAAAATATATGACATGCAATATCTTCACTTCAATATAGTACAAATTAGTGAGTTTCCAATCTATGTTTAGGTAACATATCATGTAATCATTAAGACGATTCTATGCTAATGTTTTCTTTTAATGTAGCATTCCAGACGTTTGTTCTCTATTCTCTGCTCTCCGTGACTGAATAGGAACAAATTCCAAGGTGAGAATATGAACACTGAAATTATGTTCTGGTTGGTTGAATAGTTTTGTAGATAAGACATTTAAAGAGGTACTCTCTTCCAGGTTAGTTTTTTAGATAGTTAATAGTTTGACTGAATGATTGCTTTTTTTTTGGTTGCTTGCTTGTGAGTAATGAGCATTCTACACAGCCCCCTGCCTTTTACATTTATTACTTCATTTTAAAGAAGAACTGAAGCCACAAGCCAGCAAACCACGTAAGCGCTTGATAACTTCAAGTTCTCATCGCACTTGAAGTGACTGGCACTACTCCTGCATGGATATCTATGAACACAAATAAGTGTTTTGCCTTTTTGGGACCTAATCATTAACTAAAAAGCTCAGACCTATTGTATCAAAATATTCTGCTGTATTTCATGTATATTTTCCCAGATGCCATGACTACAAATACAATCAAGAGCTTTTATTGGCCATCTATCTTAAATAAACTCTCTGTGGAAAATTTTTCAGAACCTGAGGACAAGGGGACATGCCATCTCCTCCTTTTGGGAGGAAATGTGCTCTTCCAAAGGAAAAAGGCATTGGGGTTCAGAACTCTAGATTCCAAGAATCTCAGGATCATAGAAATGCTCTTTATAGGGGACATTTGGAGGTCTCTCCCACACAAAGTTTACTTTTGCTAGCACTGGATCAGGTCAGACATATCTTAGTGCTGTCCTGTCTAGAAAACTTTCAAGGATGAAGATTCCCCATCCTCTCTGGGCAGCCTGTTCCAGTGTTGTACTTAACTGTCTGCCACAATTAAGATGTTTTTGTCATCTTTGCATCTCCCCTTCTAGTAGTTGCAGGTTGCTAGAATAGATCATCCCTTAACCGCCTCTTTGCCAGACTAAACAAGCCCAGCTTCTTCCATCTCTCTTCATGATCATCTTCAAAGTGCATCACTGCAGCCTCTTGTTTCTCAGCATCACTCAGGTACTAGGGGACTCCAGACTAGGCTTTGTTTTCCTTATACAGCTTCATCAGTGACAAGCAGAGGAGAATAACTTCATTTTGTCTGCTCCCATGCTCCCCCTAACATAGTCCAACACATGGTTTACCTTGTTTGCAGTTTGCACTACTGGTTTATATTCTACCTGTAGTCCATCACAACCCTGTCCTTTTCAGGGGACTTTACTAATTTCCCAACCTGTACTGGTAGATGAGGTTGTTCTGCCCCAAGCTCAGGATCCTCATGATGTTGATGTTGGTCCAGTTCTCAAGAACCCTTTGAATTAAAGTTTTCCCATTCTTCATGTCAATCATTCCTCCTAATTAGTACTATCTGCAGATTTACCTGAAGACATATTCTGTTTTCACCATCTAAGTTGTTGATGGAAATACTGAACAATATGAGTCCCAGTACCAAACCATAGTGTACTTTGCTCATTACGAACTGGAACCCAAATCATTAATTTTACTACACTTTTACTGTGGTGGTAAAGCCAATTTTTAATGCATCTAAGAAACTGTTCTTCCAGTCCATACTTCCTTTTGGGGACAGTGCCAAAAGCCATCCTGAAGACCAGGTATCCATTGCTTTCCTCCTGCCCATTCAACATGCTATCTCATGGTAGCAGGCAATCAAGCTGGCCAAGCATGATTTGTCATTGCAAAGTCTGAGCTAGTTATTCCTGATTGCTTTCATGTGTTTTCAGAAGGATTCCATGGGGACATGCTTTACGATCTTTAGAGGGATTAACATGGGTTATAATTCCTCAAGTCCTCCTATCACTTTTCTTAAAGATGGACACAGTGTTAGCCATTTTTGGTGGTAAGGGATCTTCCCTGATAACCACATATTTTTTTCAGAGACAGCAACCTTGCAATCACTGCAGCCAGCTCTTTCGTTTCCCTTGATGAATGCCATCCAGCTCCATTATTCTTAAACTTCTCTCAATAATATTTACCGTTTCTACTGCATTATTGGGTTTTCCTCTCTTCACCAAACTGCATTGGTCCATACAGAGATGTGAGATCAGGCTCTTCCTGTGAAAACTGAAACAAAAAAGATGTCTTCAACATGTTCTGTATCATTTCTCACTAGGTGTCTACCTCATCAAACTCACATTTTTCCAGAACTTTGTTTTGCAACTAAGATATCTGCAGAGTATTCTCTCACCACCTTTTATGTCCCTGACTACTTTTAGCTCTGACTAGATATTGGTCTTCACATTCTTGTCCCTAAATACCAAAGAAAAGTACTATAAATGTGCTTTTTCAGCTGTTTTCTTTCCACTTCTTGCGTGTTCTCTTTGCATTTTAATTCATCAGGAAGGTTCCTGTTTAGCCAAAAGGAGAACTAATGAGAGGTCTTAGACTGGTCAAGTGGATGCATAAGGCTACCCTGGTCCTTGATGTTCCAATCATCATTTTCTGACTTGTGAAGCTGAAATGAGGAAGGATTTCCAAGGTTGATGGACAAAAAGGGTTCCTGTGGCTTCATGGTGCTTTTCTGTAAGCTGTTTACTTAGGAAACATGAAAAGAAAAATGGGAAACAGTGGCAGATAAAATCTGAAAAGTCCAAGTTCTGAAAGGGACACACTGGATCATTCTGTCTTCTTTTCTGAGTCAGTGTTAGAGAACTTCTCTCTGCTGGGGAAAAAAAAAATGTTTATTTTTAAACTTTTGACTTCTTGCCCTCTTAAGTAAGTTCCTTTATTTTTCCTAGATTTTGCTGTCAAGCTTAAGACCAGCTATATAGCAATAAGTCCTACCATTGACTGAAAATGTATCACCTGTGGTTTTAGCTGCAGAATGGTATTGCAAGTTTTTTCTTCTTTTTTATCCCTCTGAGCAGAACTATTTTGTAAAAGGCCTAATATGCATCACATATAGCCAGTGGGAAATTTTCCTGAATCCATTGTCACTGAAAAGAGCACTGGGCTAAACATGTTTCTTAGTAACTTTATGCAACTACCTAGATCTATGGTTGTTTTTATCCGATAATTAATTTTAGTTTAATTATTGATAAGATAATGGTTTTGAATATTAAAAGGCTATTAACTAGAACTGCCTGTTCTCTCAACTTCTTTAAAACATCSTTGCTATGTTTGTCTTTGAATAATAAATCAAATAATATTAATACTTTCAAAAATACACAATGCAATTAAAACAGATGTGGTTTAAAATATTCTGAAGAAATTAACTCTAGTACTAAACAGCAAGTGAAAAAAAATTACAAATTATGTGATTGCTTCAGAATGCATTAAGAAACTCCCTTTCAACACAGGCTTAGAGGAATGAGTCAAGAAATCCTGGAAAAAATCTCTCATAGCAATAAAGACTAAACCGAAAGCACCATAGTTAATTTTTAACATCCTAGGACACTCCTTCTGAACCAATACTGTGTACTACTCTATATCAAGGTTTTAATTCACAATATTGATCTTCTACTTGAGCTAAGTAAAATGAGATTTATATGTGTCCTTTTTTATTTCTGAAAAGTAGGAAAGAAAATAGATTTGCTCAATTATTCAGTCTTTCCGGACTAAAGTTAAAAGGGATTGTTCCATTCCTAACTTATTTTCTCTGGATCTGGTCTCACAAATGAGATAATCCCAGAGAGGTTTAGCTTTGAAAGCATAAGTGAGTGATTTGACTTTCCCTGAGTTTGTGAGCCAGGATTACCAGACCAGAGATAGTGGTTTTGTTCTTAGCTTTGTAACTAATGCATTTTGGTAATCCAATGCAAATAATTGAACCTACTTCTCTTCAGTTTACCCCTTCACAAGGTGATATAATTACACATTTTGCAGGTGTATTATGTACATGCCTATACTTGCAGTTTAGACCATTCTACATGACGTTTGAATGGAAGCCAATATGAAAAGACAGAGCAACAGAATAATATTACTGTCTGTAACTCACTTACTCTAGTGTTAGCAAAACATGCCATAGCCAGGACCCTGTATCTACGTGGGTAGCAGTAAATAATTGCAGATCCTTTTTTTAAGTGCTTACATAATTGCACTTGTGGTCTGGGGCTATTTTAAATGCAAGGATGAAGTTGTCTGTGATTCACCATGTCCTTTGTGCAAATGAATTGACACTGGTTTTCCTCATCGCTAGCCTGGGGAAAATCCCTAAAGGGCAAGGAGACTGTGTTATTCAGGAATTCTCTGAAGTTGGGCAAATTTGGAGCAAAGATGACCCCGGGGGAGAGGACATAAAGAAACTGTGTTGAGATCAGTGAGTTTACAGAATAGGTGGAGTATGAGTCCTCATTCCTCAATCTCTAGCCTTGAACATTCACTTGGGTGCATTTTTTATTTACTATTTGCTTTTAAAATTTACTAGTTTTATTTACTATTGTGCCCTCAAACCACTGTGTCCATGAGTAGCACTACAATAGTTGTTACAACTTTTAGGTTCAGCCTTCCTATGTTATATTTTCCCTTCACTGGACAGAATTTGGAATTTGAAAAATTAAAACCATTTTCAGTCCCAAGAGCTCTGGGCTTCATCTGTGTGTGATAACCTTCCCAGAACTAGCTCTAGCTTCCTTCTAAATCTCCAGCCCTATTGGTGCAGTAGGAAAGGGTTCATCTTTTCTTCACACCACCGCCATCAAGGCAGTGTGTACTCACAACTCCTGCTTCCCCTTCTCCAGCTAGGCTATGACTCTGTTTAATTCTTCCTCCCTTTAAAATATACTTTTTTGCCATGAAATGCATGAAAGATAATCTTTGCCTCATTTTCTGGTAATGCTTAAAGAGCCCATTAATGTCTGGGCTTTCCCTCTTGCTAGTCACAGCAGAAATATAAAGGAAGATGCAGTCCCTGCCTGGAAGATCTTTAATCTAATATGTGATGGGAAGCAACATATTTGTGATAAATCAGAAGGCATAACAGGAAAGTCTCCCCCTCCTCTTCTTGTTGGGGAGGGAATAGGAGAAACACTTCACCTCCACAAAAGTAATGTCTGGTCTTCTTCCTTGATAATCAGTGCCAGGCCAGTACTTTCTCAGATATTAACATACCTGATTTTGAATGTTTCCAGGGATAGGGCATCTACCACCTCTCTAGGCAACCTGTTCCAGGGTTTCATCACCCTTATTGTAAAAATTTTTTTCATAATATCTAGTCTAAATCTACCCTCTTTTAATTTAAAACCATTCCCCCTTGTCCTGTCACAACAGGTCCTGCTAAAAATGTTATCACCATCTTTCTTATGAGCCCCCTTTGAGTAGTGAAAGGCTGCAATAAGGTCTCCCCGAAGCCTTCACTTCTCCAGGCTGAATAACCCAACTCTCTCAGCCTTTCTTCATAGAAGAGGTGTTCCATCCCCCTGATCATTTTTGTGGCCCTCCTCTGAACCCGCTCCAACAGGTCCATGTCTTTCTTGTGCTGAGGGTTCCAGAGCTGGACGCAGTACTGCAGGTGGGGTCTCACCAGAGCAGAGTAGAGGGGCAGAATCACCTCCCTTGACCTGCCGGCCACGCTGCTTTTGATGCAGCCCAGGGTACGATTGGCCTTCTGGGCTGTGAGCGCACGTTGGCAGCTCGTGTCCAGCTTTTCATCCACCAGTTCCCCAAGTCCTTCTCATCAGGGCTGCTCTCAATCTCAACCAGCCTGTCTTGATGCCAGGGGTTGCCCTGACTCAGGTGCAGGACCCTGCACTTGGCCTTGTTGAACCTCATGAGGTTCACATGGGCCCACTTCTTGAGCTTGTGCAGGTCCCTCTGGATGGCATCCCGTCCCTCAGGCATGTCAACTGCACCACTCAGCTCAAGTGTCATCTGAAAACTTGCTGAGGATGCACTCTATCCCACTGTCTATGTCATTGATGAAGATTGACTGGAGGTTAGCAAATGTGACACCCATCTACGAGAAGGACGAGAAGGAGGATCCAGGGAACTACAGGCCTGTCAGTCTGACCTCGGTGCCAGGGAAAGTTATGGAGCAGATCATCTTGAGTTCCATCACACTTCACATACAGGACAACCAGTGGTCAGGCCCAGTCAGCATAGTTTATGAAAGGCAGGTCCTGCTTGACTAACCTGATCTCCTTCTATGACAAGATGAAACGCTTAGTGGATGAGGGAAAGGCTATGGATGTGGTCTACCTGGACTTTAGTAAAGCCTTTGACACTGTTTCCCACAGCATTCTCCTGGAGAAACTGGCTGCTCAAGGCTTGAACAGGCGTACTCTTCRCTGGGTAAAAAACTGGTTGGATGGCCAGGCCCAAAGAGTTGTAGTGTACGGAGTTAAATCCAGCTGGCAGCCAGTCACAAGTGGTCTTCCCTAGGACTCAGTATTGGGGCCGGTTCTGTTTAACATCTTTATCAACGATCTGGATAAGGGGATCGAGTGCACTCTCAGTAAGTTTGCAGATGACACCAAGTCAGGGGGAGTGTTGATCTGCTTGGGGATAGGAAGGCTCTACAGAGGGATCTGGACAGGCTGGATCGATGGGCCAAGGCCAATTGTATGAGGTTCAACACAGCCAAGTGCTGGGTCCTGCACTTGGATCACAACAACCCCAGGCAACACTACAGGCTTGGGGAAGAGTGGCTGGAAAACTGCCGGGCGGAAAAGGACCTGGGGGTATTGGTCGACAGCCAGCTGAATATGAGCTGTCAGGGTGCCCAGGTGGCCAAGAAGGCCAATGACATCCTGGCTTGTATCAGAAATAGTGTGGCTGGCAGGACTAGGGAAGTGATCGTCCCTTTGTACTCCACACTGGTGAGGCCACACCTCGAATACTGTGTTCAGTTTTGGGCCCCTCACTACAAGAAGGACATTGAGGTGCTGGAGCACGTCCAAAGAAGAGCAACAAAGCTGGTGAAGGGTCTAGAGCACAAGTCTTATGAGGAGCAGCTGAGGGAACTGGGGTTGTTTAGCCTGGAGAAAAGAAGGCTGAGGGGAGACCTTATAGTTCTCTACAACTACCTGATAGGAGGCTGTAGCGAGGTGGATGGTGGTGTCTTCTCCCAAGTAACAAGGGATAGGACGAGAGGAAATGGCCTCAAGTTACACCAGGGGAGGTTTAGATTGGATATTAGGAAAAATATCTTCTCCAAAAGGGTTGTCAAGCATTGAAACAGGCTGCCCAGGGAAGTGGTTGAGTCAACATCCCTGGAGGTATTTAAAAGAGGTGTAGATGTGGCACTTAGGGACATGGTTTAGTGGTGGACTTGCAAGTGTTAGGTTAACGGTTGGACTCAATGATCTTAAAGGTCCTTTCCAACCTAAATGATTCTGTGATTCTAAGCCCAAGAAGGGGGGACAGGAGAAATGACAGTTTAAGAGAGAAGAGATGGGACATGACAGTGGGTCATAATACAAAAAGAGACAGGACATTGATAAGGACAGACCAGAGGGGATAAATCAGGTTGGATCTAATTTGTCAGAAATGAGAAGTGCCAATAAGTCATATTCCCTTAGTAGACAGGAACAAATCATCTTCTCAATATGCTTYTGCTGCCAGTAAATATCTGTGAAATCTTCTGGCAAAGTATGCCATCTTCCCTCAGGTTCTGATGGCCGAGGGGGGGATAACATTTGGCTTTATGGGTTTAAAGGCAGCAAGTAGAATGATGCATCTAAAGATTTCAGCCCTGCCACAGACACATGTGGGGATAATGGAACATAGGATGGAAGCTTTCATTTTGCAGTTTACTTTAAAAAAATCTAACACATAACAATAAAACTAGTATGTATTTTTAAATTACATTTGCAGAATCAAGCCCTTTAAGTTAGTAAGCAATCAAAGCTGCCTCCATGTTGTTAATAAAAACATGTTCCAGATATACATTAATAAACCACTTGATTAACGTATATTATATATAATTCATATAAAAATCATATACCACCTATGGAGGGGCCAAGTGCTCACAGCTGAGTAGTTTAATGGGATCTTCTTAGGGTTAAAAGGTTGCATAACACAAAAGCTTCCTAAAATTAAATTCTAGATAACTCAAATTGCAGCCCTCCATTCCAATTTACCATGTTGTTCTGTTTGATTGGCATTGTACATTGATATGGCAGCTGATAAAGCATGAAAAATGTTTTTGAAAAGCTCATATGAAATTATTAATCCTATATTTAAATCATGGTGTTGTGGTTTAACCCTAGCCGGCAACTAAACACCACGCAGCTGCTTGCTCACATCCCTCTTCCAGTGGGATGGGGGAGAGAATCAGGAGGGCACATAAAGGAAAACCCACGGGTTGAGATAAAAGCAGTTTAATAATGGAAATAAAACAAAGTAGAACAGTGGATAACAGCAACAATAACAGAATACACAAAGCAGGCGATGCACAATGCAACTGCTCACCTACTGTGCGTCCTGGACGAAACCACGTGTCCCAAACGAACTCGCGTGTCCCGAACCCCAGACCCCCCACACACACACTCTAGTTTTATACTGAGCATGATGTCACATGGTATACAATACCCCATTGGCCAGCTGGGTCAACCGCCCCAGCTATGCTCCTCCCCAGCTCCCCCTGCACCTGGCAGAGCATGGGAGGCTGAAAAGTCCTGGTGCAAGCACCACCCAGCAACAACCAAAGCATCAATGTGCCATCAACGCTCCTTTCAGTACCAAACCCAAACACAGCACCCCCTCCAGCTACTGGGAAGAGAGTTAACTCTGTCCCAGCCGGAACCAGGACACATGACTTATATAGCACAGAAAAAAAAAAAAAATAAGGCAAATCACTGAGCAACAAGAAGAAAATAAAACACTATTCATTATATTAACAGCTTCTAATATGTTGAATGGGAATGAAATGGAAATTCAGCGGGAAAGATATTAAGTGATACTGTAATTGGAGACTATTGTCATAAATATGCACAAAGTCACAAACTGTTAAGAGGGCATTCAGGACTAGCAAGAAAAGAAATTCCATATCCTCAGGAGAATATCAAAGCCAGAAGCTAGCAAGGCAGTGGATGGTTGAGAAGCTTGGCAAAGGAGACCCGTTCTTTAGAGGTGAGTTTCAGTGTACACCTCCTTGCTAGTTGCAGGAGATGCACCCTTGAACTATAAAAAATCATCTGGTAATTCCAGATTCTATAAAATGAAGCAGGTAATCTCCAGATTCTAAAAAATGAAACAAAATAAAAGGTAGAAGATCCTATCTGGCATGTGTACTGTCAGTATCAGAAGATCCAAAGCTGAGTAGGTCAAGAGACAAAATGGCTCATTTGACCCAAGGTGATCCCACCAAATAAAAAATGAAGCCTACATACAGGATTCTGGTAATGAATCTTGGTCCACCATCATACATACATTTATTCTGTTGATATATAAGAAATATCTTTAAGTAACTATAGCTTTCAGCCTGACATTTCCCTGCATTTTACAAACTGTGAGAAGTGGAAGATAAAAAAGCATTAATTAATGGCTCTAGTACATAATTACATAATAATAAAATTAATTAATTGTAATAAAGATTTGGAAAAAAAAAAGTAGACTCCTAGGTAAACAATACACATTTTTATTGCATTCCATTTTCCACAAACAATATTTATATAGCAAAACCAAGGTGAAAGAAGCTATGTTTAAATAACATTACATTTTTTCATGCACGCTGATAAAAAGCCAGGAAATTCGAAGTTAAGGTTGACGTTCCARCCTTAATACATGTCCTGTTCTCAATCCCTCCCACCCTATGGTTATGATTAAGGAAAAAAGTATCATTCATAAAACTTTGCAAGCATGATGAATCACATCACACCCTAACTACAGCTATTCATTTCATTTGTCTATGATTTACCCAAGATTACACTTTCAAACTTTTTCTTCGTCATTTCGTTCCGTATGGGGAAATATCAACAATTACTTCTTTAAACTCTTCAAATAGTGAGTAATACAGCTGTAAATAGAAATTAATTGCACTTTACTGGCAGAACTTACCTAGCTTTATTAGATTTTGCCTGAAATATTGAGTTTTGCTAATGATTTCCTGTGTCAGGGAACAATGATGTTACTGAATGTCACATTTTTGTCAGGGAGAGCCAAGTTGTGAAACCTGATCTTTGCAAGTAGGTGCTTGTATTCAAATTGGAGTCCTATTAAGGGCAGGCTGTGACGCAGGATTCATACAGTCAGATGGATGTAGGATTAGTGCCTGAAATTGCTTCTGGGACCAGACTGCGATTCTTTGGCTTCACTGGATATATTCTGGTTTTAAGAACATAACTGGTCCCTACGCTGGACTGGTATGCTGGACTTCACCTGCTTTGTGAGCAGAGAGTACTCACATGTATCATCAACATAAGGAATAAAGTTAATTCTCATACTGCCTATAGAGGTAAAGTATTTGGGAAAAAAAAAGGTTGCAGAGAATTCTTACAGACTCAAATTCTGGTCACTGCACCCAAATATATCCAGTTGTGTTTGTCCACATACTCTGAATCTATATCTTACTGGATTTTTTTAGTGTTTATTCATAAACTGCTAATTCTAGAGCCAAAGTTCATCCCACAGGACTGAAGTTATCTGAGTTAGAAGCCAGTATCCCCAAGCTACTTAGACAGTCTGTCAGTGGAGACAGAATTCAGGTGGACTGAGGAGTCCACTACAGGTGCTCTTCAGGACTCAGAGTGTCTCCATGGTAACTTGATACTTGGATAATAGCCAGCAGTTAGATAATATGAGCCCATTTCTAGTATCCATTTTATTTTTCTTAACTGATGGAGTCAATCAGTTCTTTCCGCACGTGAGACTTGCATAAGTCAAAGTTAGGTAACCTTGTCCTCATCTCCGTACACTTCACCTATCTCCAACATACAAAAGGCTTTCCCAGCTGTTTCAACCACCAAGGCACTGCTTTCTCTGGTCTACATTAGCTTTGACTTTGACTTCAGCAGTCTCCTCCTTTCTGTTTTTGTTACGAGCCACTCAAAATAGTACTGACCAATTCATATGATGATACATTTTGTTTGACCTTCTTCAGCTTCACAACTGACTCAGACATAAACTCTTTGAACACAAATTGTATCACATTCCAATGTTCCCTGCCTATATAATCTCATAACGCATTCAGACATCAGAGGTCTCCTTTACCCATCCAGTGATACCACATCCAATCACATTTTGCTCTGCTTTCATCTGAATACTACTACATTCTTCTAGTACCAAAATAACCAGTCTTCAGCTAGCTTTGCTTAAATACTTCCTTTTTGTATTAATTCATCGGTAGTGCCCATAGTGCCTTCCTCTCCACCACTGATTGAGCAAGTGTCAGGATAAGATATTGTCCAAACTGTCCATTCTCTTGCAAGTTGGCCCCATCTCCACACATATATACTGCACTGATCTGGTCTGTCAGGAATGCAAACTGTGAGCTCAACAGGACAGGAACTGCCCTGTGTTTTAAGGTAATGAGGTCCTGATCCATGGACATTACTATAATTTTAAGGTTTGACAAGAAGATCAGACAGCTGCAATGTCAATAAGTTGAGAGAGACAGCATTAGTCTGCTACACACTACCTCTGTTTCTGGTTTTCAGGCCAGAGTTTGAGAATGATAGCAACTCTCTGACTATTAATGGATCAATTAAAGGAGAGAAGATTTTTCCCATTTTACAAGAAAAGTGTGTAGACATTTTTTTCAGTTGCCTATCTAACTTTTTGTGGTTTCTAGAGTAGACAGCAACTTTCAGCTTCTTGCTTACTGAGTCATATCTGATGGACAGTGCCCTCTTATTTCAGCATCCCAGGATCATCACTGACTTCCACTGAATTTTCCAGTAAAGTACAGGTCACTGTTAAAATCTATAATATCTCAATCAGTAATGCTAAGTCATCAGAGTGGCTGTCTTTTCCTGTGTGATAACGTAGAAAATTATCCATGCAGGGACTCAGCGCACAGGATTGTAAAAGGAGTAAAACTATTTACATAGAAGTACGCTGAATTAAAATGCACGTTGCCCTTGTTCCTGCTAGTACAAAGTGTATTGGATTTGTTATATAGGGAGGCTTGTTAAGAGACATTGATTTTCAAAATTGTTAACAACTGGGACATAATTAGGAGTGGGCAGAAGAAGATATATATGCTTTTCTGATAGGGCTAATAGATCAGAAAAGCTTTTGTGGTTTGGGTTTTAAACTCAAACTCTACATGAGCATCAAGAATCATGTCACAGATATTTCTGAAGAAAAATAATTATGGAAATAGTTGAAGAGTGACTTGAAGATGTAGCCATCAGTGCTCAGCATCTATAAACATCTAGTGAACAATTTTTTTCTGTGATAAACAAGTGAAATGAAAAGGTAGGATAAGAGGTGGGTGAAGGAAGGTAAACAATCATAGAACAAACTGTATTCTTAGTTAAAACAAATCTAGAACACGTTTGAGCACCTTATGTGGTCTGAGAAGATTTCAGAGTATAAAGCAGCCTCTCATGAGAGTTCGTCCTGCTTCCCCTACATTGTTGCATTGTCTGTGCACGGAAAACCTGTCCCCTGCAGCATCGGATATTCATTATGCATTTCCTCAGCTCCATACTTTCCCCAATGTGATAAAAATCACCAAATATGAAAAAATATTCAAAAACGTACCTCAAATCACAGTTCATTGAGCTTATTATACATAATTTAGAATAGTTAATATAAGATAAAAATCAATATTTTAGCAAAAATAAGAGGGAAAAAAAACCGGGAAACAAAGCAACAATAATAAAAAAAATCAGTTTGACAGGAGGATTCACCTTGGCTACAAGTCTTCATTTTCTGCTAAGACCTCTCAGTCCTGGCTTAGTCCCGGCTTTAGTGTTTCCTTTAAAGATTCAGTGACAGGCACACCCTGCATTAATCTTTTATGTCTTACGTTATATCGCTTTGTGGTGCAATACTGACTCAACAACCTTCTCCCTTTACGTTCTTGCAATATAAAACGCTTCTGGTTCCGGTTGTCTTTGTAGTTTGTGTCCTGCAAAAATATGAAACTAGAGATGTGAGCAAGAGTTTCTTCCCGAAGAGACTGTGGTGAAGGGCTGCTCTATTCTCTTTTAAACGCCGGTTTCCCATAGGACGGTAAATTCGTGTGAAGATTGACACAGAGCTGACGAATTCACATTTCTCCATTCATTTCTTTCATTATCTGAAGTATTTGTATTTCCCCGATAATTTTGCACCCTGTGGTGACCATCTTTGCTCGCATTTGTCCTTAATTTATCCCTCCATGTCTTTAAACGAAACACTTGCCATCTCACCCAAAAGGAGCTCAAATAAGTTACATTCCTCTGCGAATTGATCATAAATATTTATCCGATCTTTCGTACACCGAGCGTTTTTATGTAACACTTAACATTTAGAGCTCTTCAACTTGCTGTTACTTTTGGATGTTCTCTAGTCAACGCTTCTCTTAACAGGTGTTTTACAGCTCCTCTTTGCCTTATTAGTTCATTCACCAGATGCTTTAATGACCGATATGCATTATAAATAAGCACGTCTCTGAGCGACATTCTGCCTGTTCGCTAAGAAACCTCTAATCGCTAGTAAGAATAAAAGTAGTCTCCCCGCTATTTGCTCTTTATTTAGCCTCAGGCATGCCATTAAATCATTAAAGCAGGCACAACGCCGCCGGTTACCTCCGCGGCAGTGGCGATGGTGGTGGTGAGACAGGATGGGGAGAGGTTGGTTGTCGGCCCGGGGGACGGGTGGGGAGGGAAGGTCCCCCCTTCTGCAGGGCCGCCGGGTACCTGCAGTGCCGCCGCCGCCGCTCCGGAGCTGTCCAATGTAGCTCCGCTCACCTTCCGCAAAGCCCCGCGCCGCTCCGCGCCCCGCCGCGCAGCCAGCGCCCTGCCCGCCCCCGCCTCTGAYAGCCCGCGGAGCCGGAGGGGGGAGCTGGGAGGGGAAGCGTCTTTCCCGCGGCATCTTTCCCAGGAAAAGGGGATGCGTGGTTCGCTCACTGTGATGTAAATGACGGCAGATCTCGGYCCGCGGTCGGAAACGTTTGCGGTCCTGTAGGCAAACAGGAAGGATTTTCGCGGGGCGGGACGCTTCGGCCGCCCCCACCCGCCTCCTTTGATCTGATGGGCTTTGAAATCCCCTTAGAAATTAGAGACTAATTAGCCCCAAAGCGGGCGTGGCAACAATGCATGACAAAGGCGAAGATTAGACTTTAAGAAGGCAGTGCAAGAGTAATGGCCAGCCACTCCTAAACGAGCTGTGTGCGCAAATCGTGTGCCAAAGAAAATCGATCCGATTCAATCTGGGTGTGTCTAACACTGCCAGGGATTGCCAGGGCCAGGCTGTTTATTTAGAGACGGTCTATGGTGTGGGAGAGTGAAGACACAGTCCCTAACCTCTTCCAGCCTCCCAAGACAAAAGCAAAACAATCCCCAACGCCCGTCCCCAAGGAAACCTTGATCAAAGAAAGGTATTCAGCGGTGTCGGGTGTACGGGTGTGTTTATATGCATTTCACGGTATTTTGCGCTATGTATCCCGCGTTATCGGGTTGATTCCTCTGTGCACTGCCGGTGACCGGGACGGCTCTACCAAACATGTAAGAGCAACCGCAGCCCTGAATGGGACCAGCTTGTCCTCGTCTCATGGGCAGGAGGAAGGAGTTTCAAAGCAAGTGCTTTGAGATTGCCTGAACAGAAATGAGCTTTACGAAGCAGCCTTTTACTGGAAAGATGTTTGAACTCTAGTAGAAGGGGATTTAGGGGGAATGGAGAGACGATTCCAACAGTTACTACTGGGAATGCAATATCGGGTCCCCTACAATGCTTACTTAGGCTAATGGAGGTCCTGTCATTCAGCTCCCATTGCGCTGGGATACAGGGTAAACATTCCCCGGTGACCCTCTCCGTGCAGGTCCCCTCTTCAGGACATCATTAAAAGCATACATGCACTTGCCTGACATCAATTGTCAGGCTGTCTCTCAGGGTTCAGAGATCCCGACAGAAAGCAGGAAAACAAGCCCAGTGGAGACCCGGCTCTGCGGCTGCGGGCTTTAAAGAGGCTGAAAATCGTTTGGTTGCGGGTGTGTAAGAAGAGACAAAAGTGCTCAGCAGGTAAGAGCGGAGGGTTTTGCCAAGAAGGAACTGTCCTTGATCGCTGTGACAGGATTGACTCRCTGGGGACTCCTCTCTCGGGAGCATCCACGCGTCCCCGAGGGGACTGCCTGTCTCCTCTCATCAGCATCACGGCGAGAAATTTTACAGCCGCTCTTTCTAGTCCTGCTAATCCTGTTATCCGGGGGGTTATAAATATTAACGCCTCTGGGGCTGGGGATGGGGGACCAGATTAAGCCCTCTCTGAAGTAAGATGTCAGCCAGTTTCTTCCCAGCCCACCAGCGCCCGGGGTTGCTGGATGAGCTGCACGGCAGAGCCCAGCAAGTGCCCTGCCCAGAGGGGTTGCTGGGCGCCTCGGTGCTGGATTTCGTGGCCGACCTCTCCCTGGGCACCCCCCAGGGCCTCCCCCGGACCTGCCCGAGCCTGGGGCTCTGCGAGGTCACCTCCGGGCCTCCTTTCGGGGACAGAGCCCTGTCGCTCCGGGAGGGGATGGCCCGGGGGATGCCCCTGGCTGCCTTCGGAGATGGAGATCCCGAAGAGGACGAGGAGGAGGAAGAGGAGAGGATGCGGAGCACTTCCCTCCTGGACAGACCCAGGAGAAAGCGGGTTATCACCTACGCCCAGCGTCAGGCTGCCAACATACGGGAGAGGAAGAGGATGTTCAACCTCAACGAGGCGTTTGATCAGCTGAGGAAGAAGGTGCCCACCTTCGCCTACGAGAAGAGGCTCTCCCGGATAGAGACATTGCGCCTGGCCATAGTGTACATCTCCTTCATGACTGAACTCCTGGATGGCTGCGGCAGGCAGGAGGCGAGCTAGGGAGCGCCGGGGCCCGGCGGGACCGGGCGGGGGGCCGGCCACCACCCACGGCCACCACCCAGGCACCCTGGGCCCTTCCCTCCTCGGGACGCAGAGCCGTGCTCCTGCCTTGGCTTCTCACACCGCAGCCAAGACCATGTAGGTGTAGGATGCAAAACGAGAAGTGTCTGGGGAAGCGTGAGTTGGGGGCGGGGGAAAAGCGGGGAGAGAGGAGGGATGGAGAGGTTCAGTATGTGTAGATTTGCTAATATATATAATTGTTGTAAAGGGAAGGGGGAAAAAAGGAAGGTCTGGGGACTTTCGGTTGTTGTTGCGTCGCCTACTTGCTTTAAAATTTTGCAATTTGTTGCCTTGGAGAAATGCTCGGCCGGCGCAGCAGAGCCGGTCCAGTTTGCCGAGTGGATTTCCAGCGGATTCAGTTGCCTGCCCAGCTGCCTGCCAGGGACTAGGAAAATCTCGGCGTGTGCATTTTAACCTAGCGCTTTCTGCTTTTTTAAAAAATAAACACCTCCCTTTTCTTTGACATCCAGACTGCCAAGTCCGTGCCGTGTGTCACAGGGCACGGTAAAGAGGGACATCTGGACACAACCGTTTGTTGTCACGGTTTTCTTCCAGGGATCGGTTCTGTCCTTGCCTGTGGGGCGGCCAGCGCCGTCCCTGGCACCGAGCAGAAGCTGGCGGCGGCGGGCCCGGCGCTGCCCGGCGCGGGGCGGCACGGCGGGGGCGAGGCGGGGCGGCACGGCACGGCGGGGGCGAGGCGGGGCGGCTGGCCGGGCCGCCCGGCAGCCCCCCCGGCCCCGGCGGGTACGGCATGGGAAGCCGTCTGCGCCCGCCTGAGAGAGAAATCTTGTGGGCTAGTGGGATTTTGGGGAGGTCAAGCGGAGACCTTTTCCTCACTGGATCCCGCCCCCCCACGTTTCATTGCTGCAAGGAGAGAACAGAAATAAAGAAATTCTGAAAAGCCGGAGCGGGAGGGAAGGGGGAAGCCCGGGCCGGCCGTACCCCGGGGATGGGGACAGGGTCCACCGCAGGGATCGTTTTTTTAGCGTCATCTACTAATGCCTCGCAGCCGCTTCTTAGCAGGGGCGAGAACCAGGGAGAGGGGCAGCGGAGGGGGTGGCCGTGGCCGGGCTGGGAGTGGGGCAAGGGGCCCGGGGGTCTCCCCTAGAAGCTTCTCTGGCTCTTCCTGATGTGTCTCTGCCCTCCCGCTGCACGACTACCACCC
>JASVER010000033.1:2126932-2141088 GCA_030449065.1 Oceanodroma leucorhoa | reverse complement strand
TATTTGCAGCAGGCGGGCAGCAACCAGCCCGATCAGGGCCCAGTCCAGCCTGCGTTCAACTTAGGAGTAAATGTCCCATCCAGGCCAGTGGTTCTGCATGACTTCGCAGGACAGATTTTATCTCCACTATATAAAATTGTCATGATATTAGTGAAATCAAGATTTACCCTGGATTCAGGCTGGTATGGCTAATATCTAAATCTCTTTGATTTCTTCTCTTATGTTTTTGTCAGCTCCTGTGGTGATTCTTCTTCTTTGTCTCATTCCATTCACTTTAATATTATCATGAGTGAGTTAATATCCTGTATTAATATTCTAATATTCTTTCTCTTTTCACTTGTTTCCTTGGTTTCTTTTTCCACTTGTTTTTGTTGACCTCCCTGACTCCACACATTGCATCTGCTCTCCAGTTGTCAGAATGCTTTTTTTTCCAAGAGGCAGTTGGATAGTTAACGCAGCTGGATCCTCTCTAGAAACTGGGGTGTTTCACCTCTTCAGATGGTTGTTGGTTTTTTTGGGTTTTTTTTCTAAAAATAAAATGAGAAAAGGAACTAAGAATGAACCATGTTCCAAAATCAACAACTGTTCACATGACCCAGATGCATTTTACTGTTACCACTGTCTCAAGCAAAATGATGAAGACAAATTCTTTTAGGYCAATGAAATGTGCAATTCAATATTCACTTCTTAGCACTATTTCTCTATGATCTCTATACAACTGTGCTTTCCACAGCATGGTTATATATCTTCTCATATTTTTTTCTTGTTCATGTCACTGGATAAAATTAGAACTCTATAGCACACAGAGTCTTAAGTTAAGAGATTCATAATGTAAACATGTCTGTAACAGATAATTCAAAAATTATTGGTTTTCTCTTCTTGGTTCAATAACAAAACCTTGGAATTTGTTCAAGATCCAAGGTTTTTACATACTTKTGTTAAAGACTAGAGAAAAGCAGAAAGAAAATGTTACGTTTTATTTTTAAATACAAATCAAAATCTGGATCCTGCACTATGAATCCTGATTTTTAAAGGATCACTGGAAATTTTGCAGCAGTAATACAGAACAGTAGTAATATTCTTATATGAGCCACTGATTCTAAAAATAACATTAGAACTTAAAAATGCAGTTGCCATATAAGCCAATGAACACAATATGCAAACAGCACAGATRAAGTATTGAGATGCATTTCATGTTGCGTCAAAGACTTTGGAGGAGCCTCTCAGCMGCACATTGATTTATAGGAGCTGAGAACCTAATGAAAGGGGCTTTAATTTTTTATGTTTCATGCTTTTCCAAAACTCGCAAGGATTTACCAGAACAGTAGTCTAGATGCAATTTTTTCTTAGACACCTGTGTTAAAATTAAACCGTGCCCTTATGCCCATGAAGAGCTCAGTGAAACAGCGAGATTCCACACTGACCCATCACTTGGTCCATGTGGATGTGTTGAAGTCCTGGAAGCTCAGTCTGCTAAGAATATAAACAAATTATGGAAACATCACAGACAAGCTGGAGTGCGAACCCATCTACCTGAAATAACAAGACTGTAGGGTCCCTTCTCCCCTCATCCTCATCTCAATCCAAGATAGCTTCATCCTAATCTCTGGAGTGACAGTGCAATAAAACAGCATGTCAGGCTTGGGAAGCCAGTGAAACCCTGGCCCTAATGAAGTGAGTGCAAAAGTGCTGCTAACTTCAGTAAGGCTAGGATTTCACCCACTGGAGAGAAAGGCCTTTCCCTTGTGCAGAAACCCTGCTGCCACCAAGGCTGAGGCCAATCCCGGTCCTTGGTCTCCCCGAAGCACCATGCTATTATCACTGCATTAAGAACAAAAACTGACAGTGTCAATTACTTCTGGGAAAAGATAATGAGGGGTTTTTTAAAGCCTTAGAGCTGTTTGATCATAGCCCGTTTTTAGATCCTGGTCTGAGGCGGGTTTGTTTATATTCTCTTTGCCCACTGAAGGCTGCCTTTTGGTAGAAAGTTGAGTTCCCTTGAAGCTATCACGTTACGATTAGTATTCAGACATGTAAACCAAAAAATAAGTCTAAATGAAATCATATTCGAGAGACATTTCCAAGCTTTCTAAGAGAAGTATAAATAATCAAATGATTTTGCAGTCTATAGTCAGGCTGATCTTGTTTTACAGCTGCTCAACCTGAAAGCAGGTTTAAGCAAATTAGTGCTGGAAACAGAACAAAATATTATGATAGCACTGCAAACTCCTGCATCCACATTCTGACCAGCTACTATGGCCCCATGATTGGTGTTTATTATCGCATTTGTCAGCGTTTTCATTGTAAACACTCTAGTGTTGAGGGTTTATAACTCAGCTATAAAAATTCCCTCCAGGATGAAATTTGATAAGTGAAGTCTTAGTCCAACAACACTTTTTTTTTCTTTTACAAACTTTAAAATAAATTAATTTTTGAAGTCATTGGGGTACTAAGCAGAAGTGATGGAAAAGAGTTTTTGATTTATTTTTGTTCTCCTTCAGATCAGTGGTGCTTCTCAAAGAGATTTTTTATGTAGCCCTTTAGGTCCATTCAATGAACCTGGACCTTTTGGTTTTTTTCTTTAATTTAATTTAATTAGCCAAAATACTGAGGTTTAAAATGTGACTGCTTGTGCATGCTGAGTCCCCTTTTTCATAAAAATTTGTTGGCTTTACTAGGCTTGAATACTACCAATCTGCAACAATGACAGTCAAGCTTTTCCTACTACTTATGCAACAGAACAGTTACAAGGACGGGTAGTTATGCTGGTTACAGTTTTTTTGTGGTACAGTAAAAATTGTTGTCTTTTCTAAAAAGTTGCTAAATATAATCAGTTCCTATTATTTTCTCTTAAACTTTACTCCAAAAAGCATTTCAGATATTGAAATGAACAGTCATCACAGCAGTATACCTAGAATAAATAATTGACCAAATAAAAATATTCAACCGTAATTACCTTAAAAATTTAGCTTTTTAAGAACTGCAGCTCAGATATTATTTTAAAATTTGCCTGTATTTCATCAAGATTTTACTTTTTCCCTTCTCTATCCTAGTTTCAGGGGTAACCTTTAGGCTGGTTGGCACTAAATTTTAAGCGCCTGAAATTTTTCACAGCCACCACCCTGCTGATCACCAGCCACAGGCCAGTTCAGTGGTCCTTACACATGTGAAATTCCTATTCCTTCAAAGAATTAAAAGTAGAGGAGCAATCCTGTAATCTTCACTTTTTTTACTGTAAATTTTCATATGAATATATATTTGTAAGGACTGTAACATATTCAAACTGTTGTGTACATTATATTGTCTTAGTGTGGCTTATACCGCTCTCAAAGGCTTCAGTGCCGTAACTGTGACTCAGACCATCTCCTCCTACACTGAGGGATTTTCCCATATAGAGCTATTGTAGTGCAGAAGGACAGGYTTCACTATTGTCACACAGTTTTATTTCAAACCAAAGTAATCAGGTACCCTGAGATGCTAGACCTGTTTGTGCTTTTGTCATACCTCTGCCATAATTTCAAAAAGAGAGATAAAGAGCCTCCTGTTGGTTTAACTGTCTCTCTTTAGCTCTGAAAGCAGAAGAAAGATAATAGTTGTCCATGTTACTTCTAATTCCATCTTGTCTTGCTCCAAGCCTTACAGGAATTCAAGGGAAGGCGGTGCATTTTATGATTTTCTACACAGCAAAGAGGAAATCTGTGCATGGAGGGTCTTCACCATAAATAAATGAACTGAGAGAAGGAGAAGTTAGTTCAGATGTTGATACTACTTTATTTTCTAGCACTGTTTACTTACTATACGGTCTTTAACTTTGTTAATGAATTCTGACCTTTGAAACTTACAGTTATCAGGGTGGTGACTATAGCAGGAAGGATACAGGAATAAATATACCACAGCAAATAACTATCACTGCTTGAACATTTCAGGTACATGTGGTGTAGATGATGTCTCTGATCTGGATAAAAGATAGCTTAACAAAGACTTTCAAAACAACCAGTCATTTAGGATCATTCACTTTTTGTGTGACCAAGATAAGATATATAAAGATCTTGATTTTTTGGAGGTCACTGCTGAAAGGAAGGGCATTAAAAAGTTGCGAACTGAAGCCATAGCCATTATTTCGGTCTTTGATGGTGAAATGAAGGTGTGCAGCTCCACTAGCCCTTTTCTCTTCAGCTGCGAGTAGTGATTACAGTGCACTTACTGCTCATATCCAGTATTGCTGGAAAACTGTATTGCATTTTACAGTGCCCTGGGATTCATACTCAAGCTGTTAGGTGCTTGGCAGGGCTGCTTCTCTGTGGAAATCCGGGTGCAAAGGAGGCAGTGGGCCTTGCTCCCAGAGCCCTGCAGCAGGAAGGGGCCATGCTGTCTCCATGGCGTGTTTCTGGGTAAAATGCCAGCTGCAAAAAGCACCCACCCTAATAAATACAATGAAAGATTAGAAATATAAAGAAAAGTTTCAATACACAGACAATACACAGAAACTTTTGCAAGTGTAAGGGAAGTCCCAACAAAGTCTTGACGCCCCGCTCCAACCCTAGAGCTGTTGGCTCTTTGAATTCACCTTTCAACCCTCCACTGCTCTGCTCCTCTCTCTCCTGGTGAACAGAGGGCCCTTGCGATACAAAGAAAGTCTCCTTTAAAACACATTTGTTTGAAAAATGAATGCAAAACCCCGTAGAGCTAGATGCAGCCACAGCACATCAGATTTCATGTTGCAACAGTGTGCTACATTTTCTATTAAAGCTGGCGCCAGTGATCACATTCTGCCATTCAGTCCACTCTGTGTGGTTGTATATTTTCTTAATGAGGATCTGAAATCAGCCCCCTTCACTTAACTGACAGTCTGCCAGAATTATGCCATCTTTCCAAATGCAGAGATCATATAATCCATCTGTTGTCTGCAGCCATGCAGGGGAAACATTTTCCAAAGAGAAATGTGGGTTGGCCCCAAAAGTATGTAATTATCCAAATGCTGAAGTGTTTCAGATGTTTCAAGGTGCTCTTGGACCTGATCTTGGCCATCTAAGCCCCTATGAAGTCTTTTAGAATAATGTACATAACTAAGCCATTGAGTTGGCAGGAAATTTTAGGAGTACAGGAATAATTTAAAAATTATTCTTAAATAACTTTGAGCTGAATCAGAGATTTAGGACTCAGCAATATCATATGGACATTTGAGAGTGCTTACACTTTTAAGTAGTTCACATTTTTGTCGTTAATATTATCACATATAAAACAAAAAGTAAGGAGCATTAAGTGAATATGCAGACAGATGTTTTAATCTATTTTTAATCATATTTTAATGATATGCCAGAACACTGCAGTACCTCCACAGCATCCTTGACTCTCATAACTCTGCAAACTACCAGACACAAGAGAAGTTGTAGGATGATGAATAATAATCATGGAGAAAAAAAAAATAAGAAAAAGAAAAAGAAAAAAAGGAAAAAGATGATTGAGAGACTGTGAAATGAAGGGCTATCTCAGATCTTTCCCTGCCTTACTTGAAGACGCGTGGAATTCATTTCATATTACATCTGAGCCAGTTTAAATTTTCTTTGCAGATATCTTGAATGTTGCCAAATATGATTAAACTGATAGTTTAGGTCCTCATCAGGTGCCACCTCCCTGACATACAGAACCCAAATTTTAATCATGAGCAAATGGAGCTTTCACTGAAGTACGGATAACTGTGCTTGAACTACTAAACCAAGCCTTGGTAAGATGGAGTTCAAATCCTATTGCTGAAAACACCTTTACCAGCCCCAAGGTATTAAATTTGGAGACATGCACATGTCCACTACTTTATTCTGTCAACCATACGTGGGTTGACAACAGCATAAGTCAATTCTCAGTTAGGTGTTCCACACATCCAGGAACTGAATAATTACAGTATTCCCTCTCAGATCACAACTGCCATACCTATAGACTGAACCACATTATACTGAGGAAGTTCTGTGATGTTAATAGCGTGGGGTTTGCCCTTGGAGAGAAATGAGTTCTACCAAAGCTATGATGAGAACATATGGTGCTTGTCATATTTAAAATATACAAGCATATTTCCCGAAAAACAGAGATTTCTCATATTGTCTTTGAGAGCAGTAAAAGCATGAATCTTCAGTGTCCTGTTGGCCAAATCCTTTGAAGGATCCAGTGCATAAGCCAAGTCTTTGACTGGAGAGGATTTTGGAGTATAAGGTCAGTGTTTTTTGCCTCCAAGCTGAAAAGACATACTAGGTAGCTGAGAATGGCACAAAAAGTGAAAAGTTGTAATGACACCTCCTTCAATCCTGCTTCCCCTCCCAAAACACAGTTCTCGTGAAGCTATAGGTCATTAGCACTATTTATTGGGAGGGTTTCCGAATCAATTCCATACCACAGAAACACCCAATATCACCCCAAAGATGCAGTGTGACCTCAGAGATGAAAAGAGGAGGCTTTATGCCCAAAGTCTTTTCTGTTGCTGAAAACATCCAATTTTCCTGATGAAATGAAATGAAAACATCATTTTCAAATGACAGGAAGTCTACATGGAGATTGGTAATGTTTGCCTTGCAGCGGCATGGTGGAAATACTGACAGCACTGTGGAGGTTTTCTAGTCAGTGAAAATCTAGGAAAAACACGAGCTACATTTGCTGTGGTTTCTTTCCACTCTATGAATAACGTTGCTGCTATCTGTATGACGCTGCTCTCCCGCATCTGTACTGCAAATGCGGTGATGTTATCTGCATCATTTGCGGTGTCACAGCTGTTATTGGGGAGGCGCTAATCCATTCCCTCCAGTTTTGGTGCCCTTGCAGTAACACCTATTCCAGCATGGATTTCAGATATCATTTTCAAATGCTTTTGAGCGAAGTTTAATGGCAWCTTTTTGTCATGCAATATTTTGCTAACCTCTATAACTTAAGGAGCCGTGGAAATCCTTTTTTGCCTCAAAGAACAGTTTGGAAGGGTATGTGTGAGGAAATACAATGGCTACCATAACCACAAGGAATGAAAAAGCATCTTCTATCTCTTTATAGCGGTATAGCTTGGTTCTAATCTACACTAGGTCTGTGAGAATAYGAAGGGCTGTTTCTTGTAGTGATAGCTGAGTAACTGTATCGCCTTTTTCCCTCCTGTCTATACGCCTTTGGGTTGGCCCCTTACCCTTGATGTGAGCAATTATAAAGTACCTCCTGATCTGATATATCTGATTTAGCATTAAGAACTTAATTTCTCAACAGTGTGTCTAATCTTTAAACATGGTTATTTTTTTCTTTTTTGGATTAAATTTACTACCCACAGTGAATTCTGTGCGGAAATGGTAAGACTTAGACACTTAACCTGCCAGCTGCGCTAACAAATCAGATAGTTTGACATCCAGACCAGACTATTAGTTCCTGCAATGAACTGACAACATGAAACCACAGATAGAARGATTTGGTGTTGCAAAATTTTACCTGCCAAATCGGAAGCTACGTTGTCCTCTTGAAAGAGATGGTCCATTCTGACATGCGTCTTCGAGAAGGAGAATGTGGCAGCTGTTTCACTTTGTACAGCAACATGACACAGTGTTATAGGAAAGAAAATGCAGAAAATTATCTTAGTTGATTGAAATTAAGCCAAATGACAATGTGCCATACCACAGCCACTCAATTACATACGTTGAATGTAGATAAAGTTGTAGTTACCCATAATGGAATCTGGCCAGAAGACATCATCATGAGTCTTTCCAAGACACTAAAGAATCTCCACTGACCAAAAGTTTAACATGTTGGTTGATARTAACTAAGCTGAAGGCCATTTGGGGATAACCAAAATAGATCATAAATGTCACTATAGATAGTATATGGCTGTAAGCCGTTGCAATATAATTGATCAAACTTCTATGTCTTTTAAAGGAATGATGATCATTTTACTGTCAAATAATCCCCATTCAGCAAAAGTACCTGCAGACATACATCATTCAAATTACCCAAACCTCTGATACAATGACTACAAGGAAGCAGTGCAGTAAACATTGTGAGGCTGTAGTTTGTTTTTATATTGCCTGCTTTTTTATTAAAAGGTATGCTGTTGAGTACTATGTATTGTTGTAGAGAAAAGGATTACCAACTGAAGGTCTAAACTTCACTGTTTTGTAATAAAGCCCTTGCTATATTCCACTGCACATCATCTGCCTTTAAATTAATTACATCTGCTGCCACCAAGAGCTGCATTAGCCCATTTGCGAAGTGTGTAACAGCAAAGAATAACATCAGATCAGACATCAGAAAATGTCATAAAATTCTTGAATAAGAACTGAGACATAAACCTAAACACATTCTAGTCAGGAGAGTATTTTGGAATGAAGTCTCTGCTCTGGCTTTGAAAATCTGGGCCACATCTTACTACTTAGCGTCCAGCCTATAGATGTACCACTGAGCTCAAATCATCTTTGCACTACTAGGTCAACATACTTAAACAACAACATTTCTACTGTGAAGCAAAATATGGATGCTTTGAAGACTGAAAACAAATTACAACCTTCATGCAAAGGATTATTTTTTAATCCTGGAAAATTCCACAAATTCAGCTAAATATTAAGGAACAATGACTGACCCTTTACTCCAAAGGCAGCCTCTCTTAAATATTTCTTTTTATTCAACAATACTCTCAGGCTGGACCTGTTTTCATTTTTATTTTATTTAAAGTTTAATTGACCCATTTTAAGGCTTGATCCAAAGCCCACTGAAACACTCCCCTTGACATCAAAGGATTTTGGACCAAGTCCCTAATGAATGCAAGCACAAATGTTCTAAAAGGAGAAACGAATATTTCTTTGTTTCTGACATGAACTATTTTTAGTGCTGCAAGGTCAGATAGTAGATTTTGGCATGAGAATATGTTTGAGATAGATACTTTTCAAGGCGGAAGCAGAAGCAGTGTGGTATTTTACAATACAGCATAGATACAAATACAGATGCTTGCCTGGAGGTCAGAGTACATAGACAGACAGATACATACGTACATACATGCATACATACACGAACAGTGAATGTGTGTTAATTTACTTTAACATATTAATAAACTACTGCCTCTTCTGGAAAACTGCCCTAGGAGTTTGGTGACGAAGATTCCTGCTCTAGATCGGCTTCATTGTGTGACCTGCTATGTGACCTTTAGTCAGAAAGTGAAACTAGGGTATGGACCTATAGACAGATCAATCTCTAGTGAGCAAGGTATCCTGACTAATCATCATCCTTTTTTCTAGAGGTGGTCGAATGAGATTGGGGCTGTAAAATGAGGGGTAATGGTGTACAGTAGGTCTTTAAGCATCATAGCAGATAGTCCATAGCACAAAATCATTATAACCTCCCCACTTAGAAAGAAATACATAGACTTTGATTTTACCCTGACTGCCTTTTCTGAAAGGAAATGCAACCTGGCAGAGATGGAGATAAACCCCTGCTCCCTCAAAAATTCTTCTAGCTCTAGGTAAGTGTCCTTAGAGGTAAGGTAACTCTGGAAAGAATGAGATGAGTGTTCACCTCTGTGAACCTTCACCCTCCTCTGCATGGCTACAGTCAGTCCCTGTGTGGTCTCGGGGTGGGAGGAGGAGGAGGTGGATGAGTTCCAACTTGCAGATCTGGCATTCAATCAGGCTACCAATCAAAGAAACATTTCCATTTGCCTAGGAGAGCATATGTGTATGTTAGGACAAAMTTCCAGGCCCTTTCCCTCACACCAGGCTTTGCTGCCTGCCTCAGAGGTAAAGGAGAGCCTATTACCCTGTCTAATGAACTCCTGTGGGACTCTTGTGAATCATGGTTGTTTCTCACATGACCCCTTTTTTCATCTTCTTCTCTGGGATCCCAAGAGCAGCTGTAAGTCTAAAGGAGACCACACTGAACAGGAAGCACAGGGAGTTCTTCCCCAGGGTGAAGACATGGCTAACGGGGGAAAAGCCCACTTCCATGCTCTAGGACTCTGACTCAAATTGCACAAGCTGCAGGAAGAGTTTGAGTCTACCCCTAGGAAGAAGGCTTTGTGGAGTGCTTTATCCATCGTCTGTGCCCAAGGTGTGCCCTCCCCCACCTTGGAAGAGAAAGCAGAGTTTGTGGCTAAAAAGGCCTGAAGTTTTATGGAGTTTCCATGGGCCAAGTGTACTGAAAGATTGAATATATAGATTTGAGTAGTGTGTGGGAGCGGGAAGAATACAAAAAAGATATATTTACATAGTTCAGGAAAGATGGAAGAGATGGAAAAGCAAAAAAAAAAAATCAAAGGAGCTGAAATAGCAAATAAGCTCCATTATTAATATAAATAACTATTATCCCCTGGAGTGTAGATAAGTTTGTTTTACTAAGCAGTCTTTTCAGATTTAGACATGAAACCACATAAACAAGACCCAGAGCCATAATTAGGGGCAGAGCTCCACCACAGCATTAGATATGTTGATCTCTTGCAATGGAAAGGACTGGTCTTCTCTGGGGTGGAGGAGAGGATACCACTCAGGCTTTCACCAACGTACTCATACTCTTCTTAAAAAGCCCCATCCATTGCCATGAATTATTTCTGGAGCTGAATAAAACATATATAAATAAAAGTTTTTATATTAAAACACGTGTCGCAAATCATTTCAGATCTTAATTTATTAGGACACCTGTCTCCTATGCGGGATCGCTTGTTTGATAATGGGACATAGGTATTTCTTGGCCTTGCACTGCGGCGAAAATCGGGAAGAAAGGAGGATGCAGGCTAAAGCAAAGCCCCGTGCGCAGAGCGGCGCAGCGCTCCCTGCCGCCGGCGCAGCCCCGCGGCCGGGCGGGCAGGGGMGGGGAGGGGCGGGGGCCGCTGGGCGCGGGGCTGGCCGCGCACCGCAGAGGCTGGCAGCACTAGAAGCAACGAGGCTTCCCTTCAGCGAAGCTAAAAAAAGCCACTGTCACATCCTCCGGTGCCAGCAAGCCGTTAGGATTTTTAGATGAACGACCACATCACAACGAGATTAAAAAAAAAATAAAAATCACTGCAATCATTTTGACAATGAAATTGATTCCTTGAAGGATTCCCGTGTTATCCTTCTGCTTCCCAGAGCTGCCAAACGAAGCGAGTGGCAAAGCGCCGTGGGCTGGAAGCACACCGCTGAGAAGTGTCCGTCTGTCCGCGGGGGATCTGTGTGCCGGTTCGGCCTCCCAGCCCCRGCCCCGCTGCCCCGGAGGGCGGCCGCGCAGGGCGGGCAGCGGCGCTCTCGGCTCTTGAGTCCGCCTGAGCAAGAAAAACCACTCCGGACTCGCTGAAACACGGAGGTTTTGAAGCAATCGGTGCAAACAGACCCGGGAGCGGGCGGGCAGCATCTCACGCCCGTGAAACTCGGATGAAGGGACTTGGGCTGCTGCAGGAGCACGGCGGATGCCCGCCTTGCTCTGCCCGAGAGGGGAGCGACTCACCTGGGAGCCGTGCCCGCCGCTGGCCGGAGCGGGGACCGGCGGGGAATCGTGCCCTCCGGTGGCCGCCGGCCGCACAGCCCGGCGGCCGCGCTCCCCCGCGGCGCGGTCCCGACGGGCGGCCCCCGCAGCCCGAGCCCCGGCGGCACCGCACCCGCCCCCGGCAGGCCCAGGTAGCGAGGCTTCGTTAAGCGGCGCTCGGCAGCGCTTGGGTGTATGAGCTGCCGCGGTGAATAGGAAGAAAGAAAAAGGAGAAAGAAGCCGAAAAATGGGTCCCGCTCTCAGATCCTTTATATATTCTTTCTGCCCGTTTGCTGTTGCTCTGCACAAGTTTGTACCAGGGCACAGTGAGAGTTCTCAGCTCGTCTCCTGGTGTTCCTTGAACACGGAGCAAATTACAGCATGAGTGTCAGGGTGGAAAGTTGCTGGGTGTTCTCTTGTCCCTTTTGAAGGCACTGGGACCAGGCTTTCACCTAGCATCTGTAGGAATTAAAATACCTGGCCATGGAAATTAGTGGGGAAACTTCGATTGGTTTCAGTGGGCTTTGAAATAGGGCTCAAAGGTACAGCTTCTAAGGAAACTCCAGACTGAAAGCTTCCACATCGAAACAGTCAGGCAGCCTGTCTCTAAGTGTGCACGTATGTAATGATTACATTGCTGAATATCCCAAGAAATCCCCACCAGTGAGAGAATTTGGTGTTTTACCACAGTGAACAGCCTTTGAGAGCTAAATTACAATGTGTGTATGTGCATGCTGTATGTGGAATACTGAACAGCCTATTGCAACCCAGTTGTAATTTTTGTGTATGCACATAACACACTGGTGAGCAACATTGTAGTTGTAACCACCAGATCTTGTGCACATTAGTTCTTAATTTCTGCACTGATTTATAAACAGGCAGACAGAATCAGACCTTTCATTCATTCTTAAAATCAAAGAAAGAATCAAACTGTTGGCCTACTCCCCTCAAAAGCTGTGATGTTTCTGCCTGGCTAAGGCAGACCCTGCTTGTCCCAGCCTGAGTGTGTCTCAGCAGCTGACGGGTGCCTACACAAGGACCAGCGTATAATTGAGGGGATCCCATCCAACTGTTTCCCTGTGATCAGCCATGACCACAATGTTCATCACAGCTCAACTTGTTCTGCTAAGCTTACTCCTCATTCCATCTTTCTAGGAGTTTGTCATTTATCTAGCTCCGTGTTCACACCCACACCTGTAAGCTGGGTGGTTACTTTACTGGTGTTATACATTACTGCACAGACGACAAAATGCTGGAGTTCTCTACATCCTGACAGTGCCTCATGTAAGGGCTGATCCCACAGCACACATTTTCCTGAGCTGAGGCCCAGGGAAGCCTGCAGGAATGGACCTGGAAATATCCCTGGAAAGGCCTTGGAGCTGCTTGTAGCTTTGCTTGCCACTTCCACAGAGCGAAGCAGGATTGAGAGCCTGCCCAAGGAGCCACAGAAATCCTCACCCAAGCCATGCCTATGCATAGCAGAGAACAGGACATGGCATCCTTCATCCCATGCTCCAGACAGAGCTGTGGATTTACCTTAGTGGCTTTTAGGGGTTCAAAACAGATGGTTTAACACTGTACGAACTACACGCTGATTACTGTTTTACTGTGGAATAAAAAGCCTCCACCTCCATCCCCACCAGAACTCTATATTTCAAAATAAAACCAGTGCTGACTTGATTTTCTTTAAACTCTGCGCAGTCCCTGCTCCCCTTCTGTCCCAACACACGCATATGCATGCACACTGCAAAAGACCAACTGTACCTGCGCACACACACACACAGAAACACACCTCACATATAAACACACCAGTATGTCTTTCTCACACAGACCCCCAGACATGACTCTCTGACACATCCATCCTCCTCCAGACACACCTCTACACCCCAGCACAAGGCAGGGTTGGTGCCCACCAGCAGGCCTGGGGGATCTGGGCAGGCTCCCACAGCCAGCCCAGAGGCAGGTCCCCCAGGCCAGGCTGCTCCCACCACAGCTTGCCTGGCCTCTGCACTCCTGTGGTGGGTCTTGGCAGTAACAACATGGACTTAGTTTCCTTTGCTCCAGAGCATGAGTTGTGAGTCAAAGACAAATCAAAAACCAAAATGAAAATAATGGGGTTTTCTGTGTAGTCATGGCCCATACAGCAGTGTGGAGGTCCCAGCTAGCACCACATGTGTTCTGCTAACTACTGCTGGATGCTTTTGCTGCAGTTTCCATCAAGAGTAACTGATCCTAAACCCAACCATCTACCATGGTCAATCCCTCTTCTCTGTCTCTTCAAGGTCACCCCCTCCCTACATTTCTCTGTGTTTTCTGGTTTTCCAAACCATGTAACACTCCCTCTCCACCTGCCCTTGCCTCTCCCACATACCCTCCTCTGCACACCCTCCTCCTGCCTCATGGCAAGCAGGTGATGTCCTGCATCCCACTCAAAGTTCATCTGACCCAGAGAAGCCGTGCCTCCTGCCGTAGCATCAAACTCTCAGGAGACGCTGCCCCTCACTCCTTTCAGGCAGTGGATCACTTCCATTGATTTTGCTGATGTAGGTCTCCACCGTCCAGGCATGGCCCCAGCATCCTGCTCCCAGCAAGGTAACAGTTACCCAAAACCAGATTTGGTTTTGCACTTTGGAGTTTTTTTCTGCAAGAAGCAGGGAGGAGAGAGGAAAGAGGGGAAGGAAGGACGGAAGGAAGGAAGGAAGGACGGAAGGAAGGAAGGA
>JASVER010000033.1:2115360-2126170 GCA_030449065.1 Oceanodroma leucorhoa | reverse complement strand
AGGCTCCCAGAGCTGCCTACAGATGCTCACCACCACTGTTTCCAACCTTTGCTCTGTAATGACACTGCTCAACACCCCAGAGGAGCACCGGGGCTCTGGGCACAGACAAAATTATTGGTGATAGGGAGGTGGAAGGAGAGCCAGCTCTTCTTACCTTGGGGGCAGCAGCTGCTGCCAACACAAGGGAGCCCCCGAAGCTTCGTGATGTCAAGGTGAGAGGAGAGTCCTATGGGTCGCAGCACACGCAGCAGGGACAAGCAGAAAGCCAGGGAAGGTGTGCTCGCTCACCGTGGGTCTGTGTGCTGGCGTGCCTTCCCTCGCCTGGTAAGTCAGTCCCTGTTTCCTCCCCTAGTCCTGTTTCCCAAAAGAGAAGGTTTAGGGCACACTGTTATTTGCTCGCATCGCGGGATGGGAGACCCAAGGAGGAAAGCTCACCCGAGGGGCAGCAGAGGAGCGGCGGGGCAGCTCCCCCCGCGGCGGGTGCCMGACGGGCGCCGCGGCGGGGAGCGGGGCCATCGGCCGCGCCGGGCCGGGCCCGCTGCCCCTCGGTGGCGGCTGTGCCGGGGTGCTGGCCCCTCGCAGCGCCTGGGATGGGAAGCCTCTGCCCGGGGGACAGGGAGTCCCCAGGCAAAGGAGAGAGAGGGCTCTTCTCTCCGGAGCAGATGACAGCGCTCTTCCAGAAACCTTGTCTTTTCCGTCCCTGGAATTTATCGCCCCTCTGCTATTTCGTTCGCCCCCTCCGCCCTCCCACCTCAAACACAGCCGGGGAGCCGCGGCGCTGCCCCGGCGCTGCCCGCTCTGCCCCACGCCCGGAGGTGCCCTGTCTAAGCGGTAGCTGCCGGGCCGGCCGCGGAGGCGTGCAGTCCCCTCGCAGGGAGCAGCAAAAGTGCATCGCCCCATTTATTAATGGATGGCAATTTCTAGCTTTCCCTCCCAGGCGTTCCCTGTTTGAATCTGAGCTGTTGTTAAAAAGACACACCACCTGCTCTGTGCTGCCAGCGAGTGGGGAAGGAGGCACAAAGGCGGGGGATGGGGAGAAATAGCTTTGGCTGCAAACATAAAAGAGAATTTAAAATAAATAAGCTCGGTTCCCAGGAAGTGCCGGACTCGGGCGCCTTCAGGGAGGGCGAACTGAAGTGAGCGGTCAGTAGGAACAGAGTGTGGGCAGAGAGGTCTGCACACCCTCCCGTCTCCCGGTATGCCAGGTTGGGGACGCAGATCCTCCCCGGTTTCTCTTAAGACGAGCTCAAGGACTGGTGCGTATGTACGAAGCCAGCGCTTAGTTTCCCCGCTGCTTCCACCTCTGAAGATGGCTTTCTCCGAGCGCGGTCCTCCAGCCTGACAGGACAAGACTGTGCGGTCCCCCCTCCCCATCCCAGAAATGTGCGGCTCCCTCGGAAAGCCAGACCCTGGGGGCGCTCGGTGATAGGAGCGCGGTGTGTGCGGGAGCGGGACAAAATTAGGATGTGTCTGGATGCTGCCCCGCGGGTAATTTCCCTTTCCTCTTTTTCACTGCAAGCCGTGCCCGCTGCGGCGGGGAAAGCCCGAGAGATGCGGGCTGCCCCCGGCTGCTCCGGGGCAGCTGCCCCCCAGCACAGGCACCAAGCGGCCCGCTGGCCCCTCTGCAGCAGCGCGGGGGGTTCAGGGGCACCCCCATAACCTCCCGCCCTGGCCCCCCAGCACCACCCCAACGCCGAGTGCGAACCGAAGGAGCCTGAAGGAGAAACCGCGGAGAGGGAAGCCGAGAAAGGGGTGGGGGTAAGGATGTATGTGTGTGTGGGGGGGGAGGCCAGATCACTTGTGAATGGCTTGAAAAAAATAATTGGGGGAGGGCGTGGAGGGGGGGAAGCGGAAACTTTCCTATAAAACTCAGCAAAAGTCCCTCCTCTCCACGTCAGGCCAATGACACTGCTGCCCCCAAACTTTCCGCCAGCAGGAGCTATAAGAACCTCCAAGTCTTCAACTTTCTCCCAATCCCAGACACCTCGAAGGGGCTCCAAGGAGGGATCGGGAGGGATTTTTTTTTGGTTGGCCTTTTTTTTTTTTTTTTTTCTTCTTGGATCCTGATGCCATCCCCCCTCCCCCCAAAGTGAGGTCCTCCCTCCCTCCCTCCCTCCTCCTCCTCCTTCTCCTCGCAGGCCAGCGAAGCAGCCGATCAAGGGGGAGCTGGCGGGTTAGGTGCCCCCCTCTTCTCCCTGCCCTCCCCCCCCTCCCGGCCCGCTTCTCGCGTCTCCCCCCAGAGATGATGCAGCAGGACGAGTCAAACTCGCCAGTCTCCCCCGCCGACGACAGCTTGAGCAACAGCGAAGAGGAGCCGGACCGCCAGCAGCTGCCCAGCAAGAGAGGGGGGCGCAAGCGGCGCTCCAGCCGCCGCAGCGCCGGCGGCGCCGTCGGGGCCGCGGACGAGCCCTGCAGCCCGGCGCAAGGCAAGCGGGGCAAGAAGTGCGGGGCGGGCGGGGGCGGCGGGGGCGGCGGCAGCAGCAGCGGCGGCGGCAGCCCCCAGTCCTACGAGGAGCTGCAGACCCAGCGGGTCATGGCCAACGTGCGGGAGCGGCAGCGCACGCAGTCGCTGAACGAAGCCTTCGCCGCCCTGCGGAAGATCATCCCCACGCTGCCCTCGGACAAGCTGAGCAAGATCCAGACCCTCAAGCTGGCGGCCAGGTACATCGACTTCCTCTACCAGGTCTTACAGAGCGACGAGCTGGACTCCAAGATGGCAAGCTGCAGCTATGTGGCCCACGAGCGGCTCAGCTACGCCTTCTCGGTGTGGAGAATGGAGGGCGCCTGGTCCATGTCCGCATCCCACTAGCAGGCGGCGTCCCCCACCCGCATCCCCCCGGCAGGAGCCCTAGGTAAGGCAGGGACCCCGAAACCGACGGGGAGGGGCGGGGGGGGGGAACTGAGGGGTCGCCGGCTGCGCCGTGGGCCGGGCACGCGTGGCCGTGGGGCGAGAGGGGCCCTCCCCGTCCGGCGGGGCCTGGCTTCCAGGGCCGGCCGGAGAGCAGGGCGGCTGGAGGTGCCCCCCCCTTCCCCGCTACGGCGCGTCCCTCCCCCTGCGCGGCCCGAGGTGCGCCCCCGGCCCCGCGGGGCCCACGCGTGGCGGGGCTCTGCCGGCGGCCGGCGGGGGTGGGCTGCGGGCGGGGAGGCGGCGGTGGTGGTGCGGGTGTGCCCCAGCCAGATGGGGCCGGCCTGAGATCACTTTTTCACCAAACGCTGCGGAGCCAGCGGGGCTGCCGGGATGGTTCCTGCTGCTGCTGGTGCTGCTGCTAGTATTTTGAAGTGAATCCATGTCCGCCTGTGTGCTTCCCGATGAGCGTTTCCTACGGCCCCAGCAGCCCCCTTCCCTCGGCTCTGACACCGCTGGCTGCCGGGCCGGGGTGTCACACGGTCACCGCACCGCCTGCACGGCAGAGGCACGCCTTTCTCCCTCCTCTATTCATGCCCCATATGTGTATTTCCAGAGACAGAGAGGTGTAGGTAGATGTATCTGTATCTTTCACGTCAGTAACGAGTTTTCCGCCCTCTCTGGGTTTTTGCAGATGACATTGTTCCCACAGAAGGAGAAAATGGACAATCTAGAGACTCTGAAGTTGGATACGATTTTTCTGGTCTTGTCTAAAAAAAAAAATGTACCAAGGATTTCTTGGAAATTAGAAGAGCAATATCCAAATTCAAAGCAGGGCGTGGGGAGCACTTAAGGAAAGAGAAAGAGACAAGGGCTTTGGACAGTGACTACCCTTTGGGCGTCGGTACAATCCACACATCTCTGCATTCTGATAGAAGTCTGAATCGTTCGATGTTTTTTTTTTTTTTTAATTTTGACGAAGAATGTTGGAATTTAACTTTTTTTTTTTTTTATTTGCCTTTTTTTTGCATGCATTCCCAAGAGGTCGTGCCTATGAGCCACTGATGAAAGGAAATACATTATTGTGGACTTTCTTCATTCTTGAATGAAACCAACCAACCAACCAAAAAATACCCCTGTAGAGATGAAAACCTTTTTTTTTTTTTTTTTTTTTTAGGGGGGAATAAGCTGGGCTCAAGCTGTTATATACCCGGTTCCTAACTTTTTTATTATTATTATTTTTCCTCTGAGAAAAAAAAAAACATTTTATTTATTTATTGATGACCCATGTTAAAATGCAAATAGATCCGGTGTCTAAATGCATTCCTATTTTTATGATTGTTTTGTAAATATCATTGTATATTATTTTTCTGCAATAAATAAATATGATTGAAATTTTAATAATCTTAAAGTTTGGTCTCTCTGAGAACTCAGGGTTGGAACTGGAGATAAATACCTGCTTGTTGAGCTGTAAAGACACCCAAGAGAGAGGGGGCACTAGTATAAACAAACCAGGCGAAAAACGCAAATAAACTAGCTACTGACAGACACAGGCACGTTATTTATTGAGACAGCTTTATTATTCTGCACTGAAGCTGCATTTGGGGGGGGGGGGGAAGATATTCTCTCTTTCTCTCCCTTTCCCCCGTTACTTAACGCCGAGCGCCGCGGAGTTCCGCGGGGAGCGGAGCTTTCGCCGCGGAGCTCCGGCGCTGCCGCTGTGCTTTGCCCCCCAGATGTAAGGCAGGAGCAAGGCCTATTCCCCAGCCCCCGGAGCACCCATATTTGCTGATAACCCTGAGGAAGAGGCATAGGTTTTAAATAGGGATTCTTCCATCCACAGGCAAAGAGAGAGAAAGTGAGATTGAAACAGGGAAGTGTGTAGCGAGTGGGGTTTTCCGGTGGAAGTGATGTTTGACTGCTCTGCTCTCTAGGGTTTTATATAATATATAGACTAGCGATCACATTGTCGTTGTACAAAGCACGGAGGGATACGCTAACCCGCCCTCTTCTCCTTTTCTACATGTAGGGCGCATGTTGCCTCTGTTTCTTCTCACCATGCCCTCCGCGGGGTCCCAGTGTGCGGCGAGACCCCAGTTGTAAGAGAGAGGAAACCTCCAGCTCTGAGGGCTCGGAAGGAAGGTGAAAAGGGAAGTTGTTCAAACAAAAAAAAAGCTAACCCAAAACAAACCCAAACCCCAACCCTTATAACCGGACAGCTGATTCCGCCTCTGCTGTCACTTGCTCATCTCCCAGCGCTTTGCAGCTGGTCCATGACAGGGGAGTGGAGCCGCTGGCCTCTCCGCGGCTGCGAAGGGTGCGCGGGTGCGCAGCGGCGTCCGCCGCGGAGCGCCCATCCCGGCCCTGGGAGCCGAGCAGAGTCCCCCGCGGAGACAGGGACCCTGCTGCCGGGATTCAGCCAGTGCCTAGGGTAAATAGGATGGGGTGTTTTTCCAAAACAGAGCCTGTTTGCATAGCCCAGGTTGAGTTGACTTTATTGCCTGAATGTTTTTGTTTCCATATCCACATATTACCGTCTATTGCTGACATAACAGTATTATGAATTTAATATCGTGCATATTTTAGGCCAGTGCGCAATGTTTACAGTAGAGAGCCCGCAGCGCTTGTTTGCACTGCCGGATTAGCGAGGACTTGGAAATTGGATGGGGGCTCTGGTGGTCGCAGCCTTCCGTCATGGAGAGGAGGGGGAGCCGCTGCGAGCTCCACGGGGGGCTGCTGCCTCCCCCSGCGCCCCGGCACCCGCAGCTCCCCGCTCAGCGACTCGCACCTCTCGGAAACCCCTGCTCCGATGCGACCCGGCTACCGAGGAGGAGGTAATGTCTGTCCGCGTTACTTCGGCTGCAGCAAAAGCGAGGGGCAGGGGAAGCCGACGCGGGGCTTTGGTCGTGGGGCTGGGGGGATTTGAGGGGTGAGGGGTGGTTTCGGTTGTTCCTTTTGGGGGAGAAATCACACTGGGGAAAGGGGGAAAAACGCCCCACGTTTAGGAAGAAAACAGATGCGGAAAAAAACAGAGGTGAGCTGCTCGGTGCTGAAGGGAAGGCGCGTTTCGTGGACGGGGATACCTGCGAAATACGAACGAGGAATCCAGTGCATTTTAAAAACCCTGGTCGCCCTTAGAAATGGGCCGAGAAATCCGGAGCAACTCCACTTGAAGAACTCAAACCTGATTCACTCCGTCTCAACCAGCGAGCGGCCTCTGACCCAGCCTGTGCTAGCCCTTTCCAGCAAGCTGAAATAGCCGGGTGACAAAAATCCCCAGTTTCTGTCCATGGGGCTCATGCCACCGTGAGATCTCCCCGCCTCACCCCTGGGTCCCTCCAGCCGGGTCCCTGCGGCCGCTGCAGCCCTCCCCGAGCACCCGGGCGCTCAGCCGGTGTGCTTGCCCGGCTGTGAACCGCTACCTTTGCTTCATTTAAAAAAAAAAAAAAAAAAAAAGGAGATAATCCTGATTTAAAAATACAAGCGTGCCCTTTCCCGGGTTGGAATTGGGGACTGCAGAGGCCTGGTGCTCTTAGGGCTAGAGCCAAAAGCGATTAAGCCAGAGTCAGGCTTACTGAAGGAAAAAAAATATATTAATTTGTCTTTGGGGAATTTTAAACACTCTTGCAATCAGAAAATGAACTCTGCCTTTGGAAGTTCTGATTGATTTTGCTTCTCTCTCCGAGACATCTATATGTGCCGTTTATTCGCAGACAAGCAAACCCGAGCGGAGAAGAGGTCCGGGTCCAGGCAGTTCCCCGGTCTCATCGCCACGGCCCCGGCCGCGCCGCGGGGCCCCGCGGAGCGCGGAGCTGGCGGAGCGCGGAGGCGGCGGGTGCCGGCGCTGCCCGGCCGTCGCGGGTGCTCGGCGCTGCGCCTCCTGCGGGGCGGCGGGCGGGGGGCGCCGGCCCAGGGCCCTCGCACATTCCTCGGTTTGGCAGGGGCCGCCCCGCTGCTTTCTCCAGGCCGGTATCGGATTCCTCCCAGGCGTATGATTTCACTTGAAGTCCTGCCCAGGAGCCCTTCAAAGTGCGCGCTTGTCCCGCTCCCATGATGTCAGGCGGTTTTCCCTGCATCTGTAATTTTAAGCAAAACAAACAAACGCGCAGTGGGGGGGAGAAGGGGGAGGGGGGGACACACAGAAGTCACGGAAACGCCGGGGAAAGCGCAGGGGGAGAGGGGCTCACCTGCGGCGCCGGCATCGCGGGCACCTGCCGCCCGGGGAGAGCCACCGCGGGGCTCGGCGTCTCAGGGAGCGACTCCCCGGGAAGGGGCTCAGCTCCCGGCGCCGGTCCCCCCCCGGCCCGGCGCTGCTCCCAGCCACCCTCGGTGGCTGCGCCTGCCCGGTTCACACGGCGCTCCCTTCACCTGCCCCGCTCCGGCAGCCAGCGGGCCCACCGGAGAGCGCGGGAGCGCTCCGCCATAAATTAGCATCGTTGGGGAGAGGGTGGTGGTGGTGGTGACGGAAAGTCCAGTCCACCCTGTAGAGGGATCCGGGAGGCTAAGGCGAAAAAAAAGAGGCGCACACATCCACATCCTAGCAGGACTTGTTTTATTTGCTGCACAACATAACCTGCCCGCAGTAAACATGGCACAGGATGTATTTTACATTAACTTCGGCACCAGCTTCTTTCGACTTCAGTCCACTTAGTGTTCTTGGCAAATCAAAGCACGTGTCCTTTGAAGAAGGTGTGTAATTGGAGTTTAAGGCATGTATGGAATTCCCAGATGTCTATAAAGTACGAAGGAGCATTTGGCAGGTCACTTGAAGGTGGAGCAGGTTAAAATCACTTGTACAAAGTCCCCCCCCCCCTTTTTTTTTTTTAAAAGCAAACAGCCGGCCATTTATAAGGACCAAGTGATCGAGATTGCGGGAGGCTTAGAGCGGTTTTACAGAGCAGGAACAATAAAGCTCCGGAAACATAATGATGATGATAACACTCGCCTAAAAATCTGAAATAAAACGCAGAACAAAACCAAATATTCAGATCGGGGGAAAAGCTCTCCGTTCTCCCAGTAATTCCCTCTCTCCTCCGCCTGCTCAGGAGCGCTTGCACCCCTCTTATTTAGGTAGTCTTCTTGTCTTGGGTAGCCGACACTTCCCCACTCTTTTCATAAAGAGGTGGCATTACATTTGTAGGAACTTTACGAAAATTCTCTTGTTCCCTGCATGGACACGGGCAAAAGAGGACGCGTTTCACTCCAAAATAATCCTGACGGACCACACTGAAATCAAGACGGCTCTAATGATAACAGTAGCAATTAATAATGGCAGAAATAATAACGGAATCGGTTTGGGACAGTTAAGCGCTCATCATCTGGCTTTGGGAGCTTTACCAGTGCTCGTGCAAAATAACAGCCCAAGCAAGACCGCGGGTTTGCTTGGGGGGGTGCAGCAAAGCCTGTTTGCTGCAGTGCAGAAATCCCGCCGCKCAATATTGTGGCGGGACGGGGACCCGCTCTGCCCTCCTAATGCGGGGAAACCTGGAGGTCGGAGGGGGCGGGGGAGGGGGGAAGGATGCTCTTGGGAAGGGTTGGGGTCGCCCCCTCATGTTTAGGGTTGCTTTGTTCTGTTTGGGAGGAGGCAGAGTCATTAAACAAGCAGTCCAGAAAAGAGCAATACACACGGCTGCAGCCGTGGGGGAAAGGGGAGCTTCAGAGGGGAAGGGATTTTTGACATGTGAAAAGTTAAGCAGGTACCTGAAGGGGGTTTATTTTGACCAGATGTTAGAGCTTTTATGAAAATGTCACGTGAAACGAACAGATGTACAACTTGCAAATGGAGCCCCGCCTTGTAAATACTGAGAGAGAAAGGCTCACAGAAAATCAAGCGTAAATCACTCCTGCCATTTTATATATGTGTGTATTTATACAAAGTTATACAGTATGTAGGTTATTTTTAAATATTGCTTTTTATTTGTTTGTTTGTCTGTTTGCGGAAAAGAAAACACAGCTGTTCGGTCCAAACTTGCTATCCTCTTCCAGTGTGCTGGGCCAAAGCCACTTTCTCCCTTCCTCCCTTTTCTTCCTTCCTTTTTTTTCTTCCTTCCTTCTCTTTCTTCCTTCCTTTTTTCTTTCTTACTTCTTTCATTCTTACTTACTTTTTATCTCTTTCTTTCTCTCTCTCCGCCGTCTCTTGTTCTCGCTCTTTCTTTCTTTCTTTCTTTCTTTCTTTCTTTCTTTCTTTCTTTCTTTCTTTCTTTCTTTCTCTCTTTCTCTCTTTCTCTCTTTCTCTCTTTCTCTCTTTCTCTCTTTCTCTCTTTCTCTCTTTCTTTCTCTCTTTCTTTTTCCCGTCCGTCGACCCCCTCCTTTAGTCTCGGGTCTGTTTGATCCCAAGGAAAGTATCGGATCTCTGCTGGGAGGAGAAACTGAGACTAATCAATTGCCTTCTGTTTGAAGGTGGGTAGAGACTGCTAAGAGGAGCAAAGGAGAGCCCGAGCTGGCAGCCCCGGGCGCGGCGAAGGCGGGCGGCGCTGCCCGGCGCTGCCCGGTGCTGCCGGCCCCGCGCCCGCCGCCGGGGAGGGGGTCCGCGGGCGGAGGGACCCCCGGCCCTGCCCTGCCCTGCTCTGGCGGCGGGGAGAGGGGCAGCGCCGCGGCTCTCCAGGAAATGAAACGCTGTCCTCGGTTCGACGTTTTCAGAGGGGCGCAGTCAGTCCTTCCCTAGCTGCAAGCTCTTCGTGCCTGGGTGGGTTTTATTCTTCTTGCACGATTTTGTACTATTTTCCAGGAGGTCCTCTGGTATTTTAGTTTAAAAACTATGGCTTGCCTTACATCCGCGATGCCCGTGGTTATCACTGTCGCGGCACGCTGGCAGGTAGCGGGGCGGAAAGCAGTCCCTCTGCAAGCCCACCAGCCTGGAGGCACAACGCAGGTCAGCGAGACGCAGCCAGCGCCAAGAAAAAGACCCACGCTGGAGCCGGGGGCAGGCTGGGGGGGGTCTCGGACTTCTGCAAACACCTGCCTGCGTTCCGGACGTTTCATTCACAAACCATTTCGATGAGCTGTAAATATGCCTTGCTTGCTTCTGCAAATCTGTTTATGCAAGTGGGTGTTCAGCTATCTTTTGATATATTAATTTTGAACTGCGGTAAAGGCTTTTATAAGAGGTACCTGTATTAAATAGTAGAAGAGTTCTGACCGAACTTCGCCAGACAGAAATGAATTCAGTCTTTATTTTTCTTTTTATGTTAATGTTTTCAAAGGTAAAAAGGCTGACATTAAGCACGTTAGTTTTGAGAATGACAATGCAGGCGTATATAGTGCAGATAAATAGACTGAGGTGCTACCCACAATCTATAGCATTAGTCTAAAAATCCCTAGGGATTCTTAATCTAGAGTTATTGCCTTTGAGTCCCAATCACATGATCTTGTAAAAACGTTTAAAGTGAACGCAAATTGAAGTTTTTTAAAATAAAAGACTAACTGTGGAGCCCTTTTTTCCTTTCTTATCCATGGACACTATAAATGATGGACTCGGGATACTCAGCTGAYACCAGAATTTTCAGCAAAAGCCCATTTATCTTGTATTCTTTAATGTAATTTAGAAAACAACAGGAGAACGGTTTTTACATTTGTCTCAGAATTTGAAAAGGAGTAAGGCTTTTCTTCGCGTGTGAAAGTGTACATGTTCCGGACACACACACACACACGCACATGCACACTCGCTTCTGAACCCTGGAGCTATCAAACATGTTTAGTGACTGAGTGAGATGCTGTTTACGGAGGGGTTGTTGATGTAGGAGCCAAATTAGTGTTAATTTCAAACAGGCGGCTAATTCCTCCACGGAACCTCAGCATTTTCAAAGTGCTTTGCTATGCTTCATATTTAATTACTTGCGATGGAAAATACATCCATTTCCCACGTAGATAGATTAGCTAATTAATTAGGTCTTTCTTTCTTTTTCTCTCTCTTTCTCTTTCTCTCATTCTTTCTCTTTTCCTCCCTTCCTTCCTTCCTCCCTCCCT
>JASVER010000033.1:2032148-2115205 GCA_030449065.1 Oceanodroma leucorhoa | reverse complement strand
TCTTTCTTTCTTTCTTTCTTTCTTTCTTTCTTTCTTTCTTTCTTTCTTTCTTTCTTTCTTTCTTTCTTTCTTTCTTTCTTTCTTTCTTTCCTTTCCTCCCTCTCACTTTCTCTCTGTCTTTCTCCCACTCCAAGCATCCTGGAACACCTTTCAACTTCAAGGTTTTTACACCAATATAAACCAGATCCAGAACAGACTCCCTTCCCCCTTCCCCTTAGTCCTCAGATCTGAACTTAAAACATATATCATAGATCAGTTTTCATCCAGCGAATTTAGGCATAGTCCTCGACCTGTATTTTCAAAGAGATTCTGGGCTGGAGTCTGCAATATTTAATCCAGTCAGCTATTAAATGTCCTCCGGCTTGAATCAAGAATTTAAACAGGCATGTGTGCTGGGGATAATGACAGTTAAAGCAGTTTGGGGTATAGTGTGTGTGGCAGAGAGGGGGGAAACGGACAGAAGGACAACGATTATGTCTTTGATTTGGAAAATTCCTGAGTTTTAGGAGTTCTGTCAGAGTATTGGTGGGGGAGAACATGAAAGAAACCCCTTTGCTCAAAGGCATGGCTTTAATGGGGAGAAATAGTCCTATTAATACCTGATAGTGCCTGACACTCGCCTTTCTTCTGCCTGCCCAGCAGTAACGTGATACCCGCTCCCCCCAGTGATGGCCAGGCCCGGTGCGGGCAGCCCGCTCCCCGCGGGGGACACGGCTCCTGCGGACGGGCCGCTCCGCCGGCGGGAGGGCTCCGCCGGGCGCCACCGGGAGGGCTCCCCCGGGTCCGTCCCCGCCGGGTGGGCTCCCCCGGGGTCCCTCCCCGCCGGGAGGGCTCCCCCGGGGTGGTCCCCGCCGGGAGGGCTCCCCCGCCCTTCCCCTCCCTGGGGCCTTTTCTTGTGACCTTGGGGTGGATGGGCTGGGGAACCCGACGGTACTTCAGGCAGAGAAGTGTTTTGCTTTTTTTCCTTTCTTTTTTTTACCTTCCTCTGTCAACTATTGAGCCGATGGCCAKTTAGATTGAAAGATGGGGTTAGGGATTGGGTGGATTCCTGAAATCCTACAGGGCTTGAATCCAAGGAAGAGCAGGGCATGGGGAAGAGGCTCAGCTTTTGACTTGATGAAGCACGTGTCAGATTCTGCAGTTCAGRCAATTAAAACTCGCTTCTGATCAAAGGGCTTCATAAATCACCAGGAGAAGTGAACTGGTCAGAGACAGCTGTCTGTGTGAGCAAGCGGGGGGCAGCTGCCTATGCCCACCTTTCGGACACTGTCATCCACTCCCACTGCCTCCGAGGAGTCTCACTGGGAGTGGATTTTTCCTGCTGTTTTATGGAGGCTTGTTTTATTTATGGAGGCATTTCAGCAGGAAAAAAATATATGGAGGGAGTTCATGACCACTGTTGACTATCCCAAGGGCAGAGGTGCCACAGTATTTTCTTTTCTGATCAGAGAAAAAATGCTGGATGCTGAGGAAATAGTGACAAAACCCATTTCCTTTATCCTTAAGAATGAAGCATGAGATGTCTGATTCTCTGCACTGGGCTCAGTCCCAGGACAATCCTGAGTGCAGAGCGGGGAACTCATGCCCGGGAGCTCCTAGCTCTGCCCTCAGCTGGCTCCACTGCTAGGACCTGGGCAGTGAAAGGGAGAGGTGGAGGGGAAAGGGGAGAAGGGAAAAGGGTTTTGCAGCTGAGTGAAGGCAAAGCCTCTTCGATCTTGGAGCAGGGCACTGGAGCGGGGAGTTCATGCAGCTCTGTGTGTGCCAGTCCCTGTCTGTGAGTCCTGGTGTGTCAGGAACAGTCCCGCCATTCAACTCCCCACTAATGCATCTTCTCATGTCAGAAATGGTGTATTATAGGAGTTTACAGCTTGAGGGGCTGCTCTTTGATATTGGAATTTAGGGGTGAACCTATAAGTGGTCTCAAGGTGCTTGTCAAATTTGAGTGCTTTTTGGTGTGATTTATGGCAAAAGGCTCCTTTCTGACACTTCCAGATGCCAAACCTTTCACCTTGCAGAAAACGTGCTTGCAATAGCCAGGGTGAGTTTATGCCTGCTCTTTAAAACAGCTGCTCTGGGGTAATAAGATGGGATGCAAGCCCAGTAAGGAACCTTTTTATGAGATTTGCCAATGGTTCAAATGGTTTCTACAACGGTTTCTACCTCCTTCCAGCTGCCATGCTATTCACTGACATGCAACACTGAACCTGTCCTATCCATCCGGAGGAATGCAGGACACGCTTTCTCCCTCCAAATCCTTCCTTCAGATTGACTTCTTAAGTTGCACATCAGTCAGCTTGTCAACCTTCCCCTTCCCTGTTTGTCATTTGGCCAGCTGAGTCWTCAGATGTCTCTGGAGATCCTTTTAATACAAGGCTTTTCAGAGATTTCTCTGGACAGAGGGCAACTATGGAGTGAGAATTTGAGACAGGAAAACAGGGGCATTCATCTTCAGAGCACATCAATCACCACGAACTCTCCCAGGCTACTCCAACAGGCTTGGGATTCCCTTGCCAGAGATGAGTCACAGATAAATTACCAATGGCCCACAGAGAACAAAAGGTTTGGCCAAAAACTGCAAGGGGATGGGTGTTCTCCAAGAAGTAGCGGAAGCCTTGCTAACACATGCCTCTCGATGGATGGTGGAGCCTGATCTGCATTCCTGGTTCTCATGAACAGCAGGAAATAAAAACAAAAATAGATCAAAATTCACTATGTAGTGACTTCTTCCTTGCATTTCTTGGCAGGTGGACTCAGATGTTTGATCTCACTAAGAGACAGAGAGACTTTTCCATCTGAAGTTGAAATAGTCCTCCTCCCAAACTGAACGCATCAGCAAAACCAATTAACTTTGAGCTTGGCTAGTGCTAGGTGGGGAAAGGACTATCACCACATTAGAGTTAGCATTGCAACAGCAGCTGTCATCTGATCACTTCCTCTATGGAATGTCAATATGATCCAGTAAGGCTGATTTTCTAAGATTCTTCAGTGCTGTGATCAAATTATGCGATATGGAATAAGAACAACAAAAAAGGAAGAGAGAGAAAGAAAAAGAGAGAGAAAGRAGAAAGAGAGAAAAGAAAGAAAGAGAGAAAGAAGGAAAGAAAGAAAGAAAAGGAAAGAAAGGAAGAAAAATAAGCTTCTAAGAGATTTTCCTGAATACAGAATTAGCAGTGTCTGGCGCATGGTTGTCAGCATTTGTCTGAAAATTCCCAGATAATACTTGTTGCCTGTGTGTAAGGTTAATGGGAAGGGGAAAATCAACCCCTCTGCTTGCATCCACGTTATTTCAATTTACAAGTGTATCTGCTTCCTGTGGATGATAAATGGGTCAAATCCATTTTTTATTGTTTTGTGCAGAACTGATCCTGTTGCTCTGAACCCTAATCAGAATGCCAACAGAAAAGTTAATATATGTAAGACTGGCAGTTTGACAATCTGCTCTTTTAACGAAAGGCAACCTTGCTCCTCTCTCCTATCCTCTGTTGGCCAACCRTATCAAAAGACTTAAGATTGCCTTTGTCCTGCTGCATGCATATTTTCCATGGAATGAAAAGAAACTTCCCCAAACTTCAAACCTATCAAATGTTTAGCATCTGAAGGATATTCATCTTTAGGAGCCAGGCCAAAAAGTCAATAAAAATTTAATTATTTCTGTAGCATATGGGAGCACTTACAAGACCAAAAATGCGATACTGTGTATTGGTATTGGGAGGAAACTCAACAATATACTTCCATATTTGCTGGTCAGGACAGTGTCCCCACCAAAAGGCAACACAAGCCTCTGAAACTGCAATTAATCCTGACAGAGTTTCTAAAACTAGCATATAAACAGGTCATTGATCAAGGGAGTGATTACTTGCACCCCACTTAATGATAGAATGGTGCTGAACATCTATATGTGGGGAATAACATGTGTTTATCATTTCTTTGTATGGTCAACAGGAAAAAGAATATTTATATTGATAAGATTCTTGCTGTCTGAAATGAGTTATCTCCCCTTGTATATGTGGGTATGGGAAGAGAGCAAAAAAAATCCCAAACATTTTCCTGAAGAAACAGAAGGGAAATCCCCAATTTTAAAGTTAAAAATAGCTTCAATATATCAATCATTAGCAATGTCAGGCAGAGGAATGCTCCTTGTAGGGCCTGATCTAATGGGATCAGCTCTGTGGGAGTTCTTCAGTTCATTTCTTGGGGCAATGGAGCAGGCTACTACTGAGTTATTTTAGCATATCCCAAACTAGGTGTTAGATAAATGAAAATTCAATCTGATAGAGGTAGGGGACTGACATGGAACAGCTTGAGAAGGCCTTTCTGTTATTTTCACATGTGACTCCTTTAGCAAGACTTGCCATCAATCCAGATCTAAGCAGTGACAGTTTTAAATGTGAGAACCACTATTTCAAGTGATACATACCAGAATCTGCTGAAATAAAGTCACACTTCCATGCCATAACTTTCATTATTTTAATTAAGAAGAATAACTGTATAAGGTACCTATAACTATATAAGGTACCTAAACCCATATACATTTAAATTACACCCTATTTGTCTATCTAACCTGAACACATTCATGCGTTCCAACACTCAGCCTTTGTTCATTTCCTTTGTTGATCTCACCAACTCTTTGGTCACCAATCTGCTTTCTCTAGGATGGCTTGTTCCTGCCTTTATATGTGAAATAAATCTCTTCTTCTTCTTCTTCTGCCTTCCCTTTTTCTTCTATCCCAATACAGAACAGCACATGAAGCAAAGTTCTAAAAAAAAATTCTGGAGCAGAGCTAGATTTAGGTCAGGTGAGGGTAAAAAATGCAGTTTTCCATTTTTTTGTCCAAATACACCACCTGCTTCTAGTATTCATAGGTCCTGGGTAGCAGGTATTCAGTGATGTCTAAAAGTGGAAAGGACATTGGCTACTGCCTGGTTACTAACTGGTTATCAACTTTTTATTCCGTGGAGACTTGTGCAGTTGGATCTGGGGCAACTAGAACATTTTGGCTTTATAGGGGTTTTGTTAGTGTCTTAGGTACAAAAAAACCAACTCTTTTTTTTTTTCCTTTTTTTTTCCTTGCACTGTTAATCCCTTCCTTTCCCCCACCCCAAACTTGCTTGGTGGTATGGTGCAGTTTAAAGGATTTACTGGTATTAATTTGTAACCTTTTACCTCATTTGTACACAGCTTCACCATTGCTGAGTAATGCAGGCATCCCAGATGAATACCAATACCATCATTATACTCTACCATAAGTTTATGTATGTTTTATGCCCTGTAACTGCAGAGAAAACAGTTAACATCAGCCAGGAAAATGAGGCACTCCAAGCTTTTTCAAAGTTGTGTCCTATATTTCCTGCAGAATATAGGCAAGTTCTTGCAGATTAATAATACTTGCCCACTTTACAGGATTGTGGGAGGCTTACTTCATTAACGTCTAAATATTCTGAGTATATCAAATGGAAGATGTTACCTAACTACAATGTATTTAATTCTTTATTTCAATGTATAGCATTATATCTACCATATAGTTTAACTGCATATAATTACATCTCTAGAGAATACATATACACCTACACTATTGGTTATATTCCCACTGGTGTAATATTTAAACCAGGCAGTCTTAATAGATGTTTGTAGCAGACCATGGAGAAGAGTGTGACTGCCATTCTGAATACTTGCTTTTAATTCCTCATCATTAAAGAATTTGGGCAAACTAGATACCTCTATATTAATATTACATTAGCAATAGTAAATATGTTGCCCCCTTAATATCTGCAATATTTCATTCCTTCTTTTCTCTCGAAACAAAATGAAAGCTAGTTCAGTCTGAACCAAGTAGACTCTGTTAAGGTTACCTTTCTCTGTATTGTTTGTAAACTAAATATAACCTAATGCTCCCAAGAAATTATGCACTATTATGCCTAGATTTTTTATGGTAACAGTCAAGCAGCATGCTATGCTTACTGGGTCAAGCACTGACCCTTTTACTCACATTGAGTAGCATTTCACTCTACAAATAGTCCCACCAAAACCAATGGAGCCATAATGAAGTAAGGAGTTACTCATTATGAGCTGGGATCCTAGAACTGCCCATAGTAGTTCTTGTTTTTAAAAAAAGTATTAATATCTGCAAGCAATGGCAGGCTTTTGACAAGGCAGAATGGATTTCCAATGTCAGTGAGGAAAAAGGATTCCCAAAGTAGAATCTGATTCGTGGAGGGAATTTTGTACCACATGCTGCCAATAATAATATGTCTTCCAGTCATAGCATGAAGTGAATAATTTTTGCAAACCGTGATATAGCAAGGGAGACTGTAACATTTTTAACTTCTTTCCAGCAGAAGAAGAATATGGCCATTCGGTTAGCAACAGTGGAGATAATTGTCCATGAAATGAATTTTAAATTAACTGTTAATTTTTAATTAATTTAATAATTTCTCTTGGGAAATCTTCAATAATTCAACAAAGTAACATTTATGTAACTTTCTAGACAGGACATTTTGCAGCCTTATCAAATGTAGTGAGTTTACCTTTTCCAATGCAGACTATAGATTTCACAGCTGTATTAACAGAATAACATGCCTCTCAAAAGCTGTACCTGAGAGATACGAGCTGGTGTTTATTTGAGAGTCCATCCACTGTTTTTTCTGTTTTAAACCTCTTCTTCCCATTGCCACTGTTAGGGGCAAGAATATCTGTATTGTGAAGAGAAGGATCACAATCTCAAGGCAATGTGCAGTTTTCTTAACTTACACACAGCACATCTTTATTTCATTCAGCTCCAATAGAATGCATGGGAGAACAGTGCAAACAATCTCTTCCTCCATTCTCACCTCTCCTTTAATTTATGGTAACATTTCTGGATTGAGGAGCCTATAGAGTTGCTCCTGAAGATGTCATTGAACTAGTAGTATTCTCTTCTGTATTATCCCAGGAGCTACCTTGAAAATGGTATGAGAAAACCAAGCAAATTCTTTTTCGGTCTTGCAGTTTAATGCTGATGCATTTGGTCGCTCTGGGCATCAGACAAGGTCAATCATGCCAGCAGAAAGCCTCTCTTTCCCAAGCTAGAAGCAAACAATTGCTTCTGGAAATCTGCTCTGTGAGTGATGCAACCAGAGTTTTTAAGTGGTGCTGAGAACAAAGCGGGTATGAACAATCCTCAATATATCTGACTGTCAGTACTGCCAAAAGATTTTGCCTCCTGAAAAAAGGCTTGTTTTCTCAACACTTACTCTTCTTACCCAAATGTTCGCAAGTAAGGAAACAGAGGCTTTGCTATTCCCAGCAAAATAAACTCTTCCCTGGGGCTATGACGAACCAATGACAGCTTCTTTTCATTGCACAAGCCTGGCTTAGAGACATGAGCAGGAGGTTTGCCAAGGCCACCTGCCCCAAGTCAGTTAGCCAAGCCTTGAGGACCTGCAGAGAAATGACCCACTGACTTTCGTGGGGTGCACAGTAGGAGTCAGCGGACGTGCCGCTGCTGTAGGAGGGACTCCACAGGTCCAGTAGCCCTAATGCTTGCGTGGTCATCTGTCTCACAAGGGCTGTAACCAGTGCTTTCAAGCCTTGCAGTCAAAACAGTTACTGGAGGAGACTGGTCTGGGATAATGAAGCTAGCTATTGTCCAGCCACACAGATTGTGAATTCCTAAGCTTCATGGATTTTATCTGACAATATCAGTCAGCTCTTCACAACCTCTCTTCACTCAACTTTAGTAACATTTCTACTGCAATTTCAAGCATCAGGTCACCTCTTTCCCCTCCATGGGAAAGGTTAAGTAAGAATAATCAATTACTAGTGGAAACAAACCATTTTTTGATGCAGCATTTCTTTAATTGCTTGCCAATTTGGGACCTCTCCTCACAAGCTGGGATACATTTATTACTCAGCAGTTCATTTTTATGGGATGTATATAAGGGAGTGGGGGCATTGTTTCAAAGTGTTTGCTCATAACAGCAGACAAAAAGCTTTTTGTACTGATATGCAGAGATGATAGACACAGGTTGTGTTTATTTGCTACTCTGCTTTGTAAAGGTATTAATCATCAGCCTCAGAACTTTCTTTTTCTGCATGCAACATCAAAAGGGAGGTTTAAAGCTCTATAACCTTTTCTCAAGAACCCTACTCTTGAGTATTTCTGGTTCTTGTTTTGTTTTGTGGTCACTAACCACAGGAGAAATTTGTCTTTTTTACATATGCTGGAAATAATTTACTGCCCTTAGAAATATTAAACCACAAGAAACCCCCTACATTAAAGTAACATTAAGGGTCTGCCTGAAACCCACAAAAAGCCAGGAAATTGAGAGTTAAAGCTGAAACTCTGATCTGATACTCCAGCCTTAATTTACCTCATAGGGTATAGGTACAACTGGTGTCTCCAGTAAGGGAGTGAATGTTGCTGGGTGGAGTAGTAAGCATTTTCTGTAGCACCTAGGTGCAACAGCCTGAGTGAAATACAATTTTACTAAGAGTGAATTTGCTAAGGGTGAGCCCTTCTTATACTCAGGTTAATTTAGTAGGATGAACAGCCACATGGAGCCTCTAAAGTTAGCAGCCACTGCTAACTTTACCTCCATAGCTTGTTGGCTAGCGTTCCTCCTTTAGCCTGCCCCAAACAGCTTTTGGTTAGGGCATTCTACTAACTTTAAACATGTTCTGCTGGACAAATGATGAGCTACACCTAAGGTTTGCTTTGTTGCTCGCAAGGAGATCTCAGCAATCACTTGGTTGGGTTTGCTTTTACCCTTCTCTCTGATGCTGGTTCCGCTGTACTTTGTGTGCTCCACAAACATTTACCTGCGTGAAACACTGTCCCATCAATAAACACAACAGAATCTTCTGGACCAACCACAAAAGGTTGAAAGAAAAGGATGTTGAAAATACCTAGAACACCTATGCATACTGATATATACAGAATTAATAGAAATAATCAAAGATAGAGATGTAAACCATAAGATTAGGGTCTAGGGAACTGTTGGAGTGCCATGTGATGAATCCATGGAAGTTAATGCAGAGCAATAAGAGACAAATCTTGGTTGTCTGGGTGCTTATGGGTATTGCCCTTGTTTTTTCTCACCAGCTGAACACCACTATCAGTCAACAGGAGTTACCTGACCAGGTAGTACCTTTAGGCATGTCCTTAACTTTCTAACAGGACAGATGATTATTGTTAAAAAGGAGGGAAAAAGCTCAAGGTCATTTCTCACTTGAGAAATTTTCAGCTTCACAAGTCATTTTTTGTCACTACAGCCTAACTTGCCCTCTGGAGTTTGCTGGCACAGGAGGCTGTGGAAGCAGACAGTTCAAAAGGATTAGACAAATTCACAGACAATATGTCGGTAAGCAGAAACCTAGTGAGCGGTGTACGTCTAAGATCTTTAATAACAGCTGTGGATGCTGAAGATGTACAAGGCATATGTGTGCCAGACTCACAGTTCTGTTGTCTCTGACATCAAAAGTGGGCTGGAGGGACCACTGCTGTCACCCAACAGGGCTTTACTCATGTTCTTAACTGTCCAAAATGGTAACAACGGACAGTTTCATACTTAACTCTTATGTATTCTTCTAATTTCCCTTGTGAAAGACTTTTTCTATTTGATAGATCCAACCTCAGGCAAAACTACTGAGTAAGAGCTGTCATAGCATTGCTCTGTCTCAGGAGCTGTGCCACAAGAAAAAGAGCAAATGGCCCATGCTTCTCTTATTCTGCTGAAGAAACACTACCTTGCTCAATCTGCTTTGTATTTAGATCTAGGTACAGCACAGTCCTGTCCTGCTACATACACCAGCTTTACTTCTCTACCAGCAAGCAAATAAGGAGAGAGGAGAGGCAGTGAGAAAGTGGAGCTTTGCTTCTTCTTTCTTTGCTAGTCAGCCAGAGGAAAACTAAACTCTTGGGAACCAGAATCTGGACCCACCATGGAGCACTTGAGACAGTTGTTTCAGAAAAGCAGCTTGTTTGGACCTGATAATAAGATAGTGCTGTCCATATTCCTTTTTTCAAGATTAAAACCACCAGTTCACTGCATGGTTCAGCAAATTGGGTAGGTTCATCTTAAGACGATGATGTGGTCCTGGGAGTCTTGAGCAGGTACTGAACTGTAGCCACCTTTCCCTTTCTGTGTTGCTAACTGACAGTAAAGTCTCAGCTAGATGGAAAGCTGCCCCTAAGAAATACTGATATAGGAAACGAAATGTCACTGTGAAACCAATTGAGACTCACTGACTTCTTTTTTACTATCAACAAAACCTGTTAAATGACATATGTATCTATTTAGGCCTATAACCAGTTAAGTCAGGGGCAAAAGTTATGCTGTGAACACAGTCTAGACCAGTGGAATATTATGTCTAGTATTCTACCTGTGGCCTAATTTGCAGTGAATGTTGATTTTATTAATGAAGTGAGAAGTGTGGGAGAATTAGTGGAGAGCTGACAATTACTAACCAAAATTCCATTATTTCACAGCATTTATCTTCTATAGTATATTTGTCATTATGCTTCAGCAGCTTATCTGTGACAATCAAATTGCATGAAGCTTTTTCACCGTAATAGTGTAAATTTGCCAGATGTTTGACATGGAAGTCACCAGGGCTGAGAGGATTTAGTTGCTGAGATCAGATGAGATTGGTGCATGGAATGTAGCCAGGCTGGAAGAATTTGTATTCGATGACATTACCTCTGTGCTCTCTCAGACTAGGAGGCTGCTCACTATTAGGGTAAAGGTATTCACATGATTAATTTGAGGCTTACATTTTACCACACACTGATAAAGGAGAGTATGGTCACACCAGTGCTTTAACTCTTCCTCTTGGCATTATCTTCTGCCGTGGTTTTTTTTAAGGCTTTCAAGAGGCAATAATTCTAAATACCACGCATGGAAACGATAAACTGCTTGTTGTGACTTTACTTTGAACAAGTTCTCCTGCAGAGTATCATATTTAAGTAAATTGCCATCAAGTATAGTGAGCAACACAATCATTCACATTCAAACAGAGCCTTTTGATCATATTCTACAATGCAATCAAGAATCACATGAGAATTCAAGTACACACCAACCTCATTCAATTCTAACTAGGTGAGAGAGAAAGGAGGATTAATTGTGGATGTCAACTAATTGGCTGATGCATTAACATATAGGAAGTTGCACTAGTTATATGTAACAACTGTGTATAATTGTAAAAGGCTCATGTTCACAGTGCTCTGCAAATGCATGGTTACTCACAGCTGAAAGATTATTAACATTGTTTCATGTGGGTACAAATGCCCCCTTCCGCCCTCCCCCATTCTTCTCAGATCAGAAAAAGATTTGGAGCTTTTTATCCACAAGGCACATTAAGGTCACCAATTGGGAATTGTTAACTGATGGGTTAATTGGGGAAACTTATAGACTCTGTTGAACCTCAGCCAATAATTTAGCTGATAGATTTAAGCAGGGCAACAGATGTGGAGGTGGAACCTCTCAAGGAATGCATGGCACCGGCAGAGCACCATCTCTGCCCCTATTTAAGTGACAAGTGGAACAGCAATATGACAAGGAAGTGAGAACTGATGCTGTCTGAAAATATTCCTTGGCTGAAAAAAATGTGCGCATTAGAAAAGAAATGTTTCTTAGAGATAATGTTCATCCTGCATTCACACAGATGCGGGAAGAGCCTGCAGTTATAACCTTGACCACTGTTAGTGCCACTCATTCTCAAATTGCTTTGTACACTCCTCCATGAAGCCTCTTTTTCAAGTGCTTTCTAACTCTCCTGAAAGATAATTCTCTCCTTTCTTCCAAAACCAATCTCCAACTTGCCGTTTTCAAGTTTGGTTGCCGGAAATTAGCCACCTAATGCTGTTTTTGTTAAAGTCCATCTGGAAATAACAGATCTAATGCTCAAGGTGTATCTAATGCTCAAAGTAAAAACTTTGTGACTACATGGTTCTATTTTCCCTACTTTTTACGTGACACCTCCAGTTGTGCAGGCTATGGATGAAATCCTGAACTAATGGAGTCACTCCCACAGCTGGCAGAGTTTGGACAGCATGAAGCATCGATGAATATTCTAGTGCAAGGAAATATTATTGATGGGCTCTCTTCTCCCATCTTTTCTTTACTCTTGGATACTCTTTGTGTCAGTATGGGAACATGTGCGTTGAGCTCCATCCCTCAGGGTATGGGAAGGCAGCTTCCACCATCCTGAATCCTACCTGAAAACAAACAGAAAAGAGGGATATCTTTCGTAAAGTACTCTTCCTTCTACTGGGCAGTGAAACAAAGTTTGCAAAGGAAACTGCCCATCTAAGAAGCCTAGGCTGAAGTGCATCATCCCCTGAAATCTGCTGGAACGGCCAATTGCTATGATTTAGTGAGTTACCTGAAAGAGACACATATCCATCCTTGCTTTCTGCACTAGTTCATTGCTTTTTAGTGTACTTGCACTGTTTAAAACTCCTTGCAGTGGAATATGCCTATGGGGACAAGTAATCATTGCCTGAAAACACCACAAACTTCATTTGCCACTTCCTCCTCTTGTTGAGAGAAGGAGAAATGGAGGTGGAATGAACCTCCCCTGCTAGCCTGGCTCTTGTTTTCCATCCCTAAATGAGATTGGCCACACTGTGTCTGGGCATAAAGGGGACAACTTCTTAAAAGTGGTTCCAGGACTCCCTCCTAGCAATGCATAATTTGCTCTAGCTGTGGGGATAACAATGGCTCTGCTTTTACAGAACCTGTATGTAATAATTTTTTAGGATGACTACACATCCCTTTACCATTTAGGAATGAGAAGCATGGTGTGGAAAGATTTTCCAGTTTTCCAGTAGTTTAAATCTCCAGCTCAGCTTGGGGTTCTTCTTGGCTTTACTTTATTATGTTTGATATGGACATTTTTGGGCAGGCAAGGAATGAAGGCTGTATTCAGGCTGCAGTCAGATAGGCAGTTCTGGCTGCAGCTGAGCTTGGTCACAGACTGCCTCTTTCTGTTCATCTTTGTCCACTTTCCTCAGTGCTTACCCTATTCCCCTTTGCTTCTTTACTCTCTCATCATGCTTGGAGGAGGTAAAAAATGACTGGGCTTTAAAAAATAAATGGATCAAAAGTGTCCAAGTGAATCAATATTTTTTTACAACTACATCAGAGAGATTATATATACAGTCGTGCAGGTAGATTTTAGGGAGCAATAACCGCTGGGGAAGGGGAGGAAGAGAAGCTGGACATAGGCTCAGGAACAGCTATAGCAGCACACTTGACTACAGCTTCATTTCCAGCCTCTGGTACAATGGGTTATAGAAAGCACATCACATCTACACAATGGCACTGGATTTATTCCTGTTGACAACATGGGGAGGAGAGGCTGATCTGTGAATGATGCTGACTTCATATTAAGCCCTGTTCTTGAAAGCTAGTGCAAACCAACTGTTTTCTTGGCAATAAATGCAAATGTGAATTTATCTGAGATTTCAAGACTGATCAGTGGTGAGAACTTGTGAACCAACAGAATGGCATATTTCACATCAGAACTGAAGTGTATATATATGTGTGTGTGTGTGTGCGCGTATATACATATGGCAGCTTAAGGAAAAGGGGACTTAATTGTGCTTCCTATTGGGTGGTGCAGAAGGAGAAAAAGATCTTGATTGTTCTGTTTTCTTATTTTTTGGCAATTTTAAATGTTGCCACCCCGGATGTGCGCTTGGCTCCCACCCTTCACACTTACATATGATTTTGAGATTGGATACATTTGAAATGTTATCCACCTTTCGTGGTTGTGCTTAGAAGTTTTTACCAATTTTTAGTTAAACATTTTGTTCCTTCTCTCCCAGAGCAACCCCATTTTCTTTTTAACTGCTACTAAATTTTTTAAACTTGAACTTTATCCCTATATTTCTGAACTGAATGTCACATAAAGCAGATCAGTTATGAATAGTCTATCTATCCTGCTCCTGTTATTGGTGAGCATCCCAAATCCTTTGTGGTTTTGCTGCCTGCTTTTCCTTATGAGGAAATTGAATCAGAAAAGCTATTAGGCATCAAAAGAAGGAGAAATACCTAGGAAGATCTATAAAACACCTGAACTGAGTACATGTCTAGCACATTCAGATTCTTTCATCTTCATGTAAAAGCAGTGACCTGGATTTAAAGATTTAACCATAAGATACCTATCTAAAGACAGTAGAAAATCTGTGGCAGAGAAAGAAGTCAAACACAGCTGAATGAGACACTCAAGACACACCCTCTCTGGAGACAAGATGGTGCAACTTTGAGCCCACTTTGCAAAAGGTGGTTTGGATGTCACCTCTTGCATGCAGATGCTCTTTAGGTAAGCAACAGGCATCCTTTGTATTGGTGCCAATCTGTGACACCAGCATTGGCTTTTCACTGCCTATAGAAGAGGAAAAAAGTTCTGGGTATGCTAGGGCCAGGGCAGAGGACTGGGAGCATTTTAAGGTGGTAGAAGGAGCTGCTGAAAAGACTAGAAATATCTGGTACCTCTCTTTCTCCAGCCTGCCTGGGAAAGGGTTCAACATCCCAATATGCTAAGTGTTAGACTTCTTTCTTAGAACTTACTTTTTCAAGAATCCTGGGTTCAGTGGTGTTTCTCCAAAGAGTAGCACTAACTAGGGTAAAGCCTTGGATTCTCTGCAGAGCCAGTATTTAGTTGTCTGGATCTACACAGAAGAAACTTCAAGAAATTAATGAGATTTCTTGACTTTCCTTGCTTTCGTTTGGTTTGGTTTCACTTGGTTTTGGGAATGTTTTCCTGAAGAGTTGTATTTGCATTACTGTGGCTTAAATCCTGCCACATTTTGATCATTAACCCTATTCTGAACTTCTGTAAGCATCTTGGATATCAAAGAAACCTGCCCAAATATACTTAATTTAGAACATATAGAAGAATCACCCTTTCAATAAAAAAGGCAGCTTACACAGACATGAAAGAGTCTATTCATCTTAGTGGGTGTTTGAATTCCTTGGCACTAGCACCAATACTTTAGGGTGTCTACCATGCACTGAGGATGCTTTTCCTCAGTACCTTGCATAGAAGGAATATGTTATAGCCTAGCTCTGGTGAGTGGTTAAGGACCATGAATACTTTCTCACTACAGTCCCTTTCTCTCTGCAGCCTCAGTCCTAGCTTCAGAGGCAGATGGAGGCATAGAAAGAATGACTGAAACCCTTTTCAGGTCTAAGAGACTACATGAGATGGCAGAAGCAAACAGCACTTTGCTGAGCAGGGCCTCAGAACTCATATGAGATGGAGTACATAGAACATCCTAAATAGTCACTGGAACAAAGGGTCTTCCCTTGCCTTGCCTTGCCTTCCCTTGCCTTCCCTTGCCTTCTCTTCCCTTCCCCACATAAAGAGGAGAGGAATATGGATGTGTGCCTCAGTAAGAAGTGGAGTATAGACCTTTCACACTTTGCATAACCAATAACCAGAAGTAGCAGAGAATGAGAGAGATTAAAACCTCCCCTGAGCCAGACAGTGCCCTTAGGAAGGGAAGAGTGTAGGGCTGACAGCTATTAGCCCTCATAAATCCCCTCTTCATTAACTGTTTGTCCTGGTTTCAGCTGGCATTCTCCAAGTTTTCTCTCACACGCCCTTCAGCCTTAATCCTCCCCGCCATGCCCTGAGTTGCCACAAGTCCTCTTCATGTCCCATTTATCCTGCTCACTCTGTGCTGTAAGTCCTCCTCCTTTAAACTTTCAGCTTGCTGAAGAGCAGTCACATGCATCATTTATTTTCCTTTCATCCTCTGAGTTTTTGGTGGGTTTAGATTATTTTACTATTGTAACTAATGCCTTCCTCTGTTCAGATTTCTCCCAATACTCAAACGTTCGAACAGACCCTGAATAGGTAGCAACTGTAAGCGCTGTGTATTAACTATCCCTCTGAGATGCACAGGACCCATGGATGCAAACAGACAACAGGTTGCTGCCTACTCAGTTTATACAGGCATAAGGTAAGCCTCTCAACTGACTCCATAGCAAGACCCATGTTTTCTGGAATATCATTTTCTATTTCTTTCCCTGAGGAAGCTGCAGGACCAAGGCACTAAATGACATAAGCAGTGGGTGACCTCATCTGTTTTCAGGGTAGTCAGTGTGACTCTCTTCTCTCACTCACCTTAGCCTGAGAAGAAATTGAGAGGTAATTTGGTGTAAGATCTTCCTGTTACTAATTCCTTTCTTTAAATGTCTGCAGACCCCATCTCACAACTCTTTTGGTTCACACTAGATTTCAGAGTGATCAGAGATTTCAGAGTGATCAGAGATGGATGTTAAAACTCTAAGAAAAACAGAAATAATTTCCTAACTCTGGAGCACTGCTGTAATATCCCTAGTCAATGTTCTGCATTGTTTTCTTTGTGGTATGGAAAATTTCTTGGAGAGAGAGGAAAAAGCTGAGCACACGCTGAAGAGTTCACTTGAAATATTTATCTTCCAAATCTAGGGTATCACTGGTGGTCAGCTGTGATATTATACATAAATCTACTGCAGATGAAACTGAGAAAAGCCTTTTCAATATTATTTTCAGCTAAAGTGGTGACAGAAAACGTTATGAATGCAATACACAGAAAGAGAGGGAAATGCAAGCTTATACAGAAAGGCAGATTTACATTTTCCCCAGCTCTTTGCCAGCTAAAAAAAGTACATCTCTGACTCTGGGGTCCACTTTTATTAGAGGTTGCTCCAGCAACCTCGCTCATGCATCTGGCTAAATTTGGAGGCTGCAATAACCTTCCTTTCCCCCTTGATATTAGAGATGCTAGAAACATTCTGGAGACTCACTTTAAGCAAAGGAATCCCTCAAATGAAACAGGTGTTGAAGATGAATCATATTACTTGACAGCTTATATCCCTATAGCCCTGACTGGAAAAGCTGTATCCAGCTGAAGAATAATAAGTTTTAGGTTCTTTTTATCATATTATTTTAGTGATGACTGTCTTGTAAGATTATTAGTTAGTAAATCTTAATGTTTCCCTATGAAATGAGGATGCTGTGAGGAAACATTTTCTGTTTATTTTCAGACAGTGGAAATCCTGTTTAAAACTCTGTTCCTTTCTTTAAAGTTCTCATCTCTTCACTCCATCTCTGAGCCTTCTCAAGTGCCCATCTCCTTGGTCTGCTCAGAGCTGCTGCCAATGCTTTAATCTCCTCTCACTACTGTAAATACATACCCAGAGTAGAAGGTTGCAATTTCCTTTGACTTGAAACTCACACTCCAGCTATTTACCAAAGAAGCTTAGTGGCTTTAAGGCAGATCAGCTAAGGAAAGATCTCGGTCTCACCCTGTGAGGGTATCTCATAGAGTATCCAGTAGGGTATCCATAATGAAGGACATGTGCGCTTGTGAACAACTGAACATCTCTCACCCCAGCACATGAGAAGTCTGGGCATTGAGCTGGGAATGCAGGGAAAGCCAAGATGAGTCCTGATGGTGAAGATGAATAGGAGCATCATTACTACTGCTGATCCCCCTCCATCTCTGCATCACGTAACTGATGTGAGGGAGTATAGCCTGAAGCACAAAAAGATGGCACTACAGCCGAGCTCTAGCTGTGTTCAGTCATAGGCAATAGCATGATGAAGCAGTCACCAGGATCTAACACCTAAATCTGAGGTAGGCATACATGCGTTTAAGAGGGTTGCCAACTTCTCACAGGATTTCTTTCCACAGTCCTGCTGAAGAAGCCAATGCTTTTCTATCTAGCCAAGGGGTGTGACCTTCTATGAGATCCCACCCAAAAGTGCTTTCATTTGGCTTGTGTCATGAGCCTGGTGACTCTGTGTTGTGTGGCAGAGCAGCAAAGGCTTTGATCCATTGCTTGCATGGGAAAGAATTTGAATGCATTGAACTCTTTGTAGAAATGAAATTTTGTTGGACCAGCCTGAAGGTTTGCTGGGCATAGCTCTTTCCCAGGGGGTTTCCTCTGATGTGAACCAGAACCATCCCAGCTCTAGCTCTAATAACCTAGTATATTTTACTTCCTTCTGCACTTTAACTTTTAACACAATCACCTTTTTAGGTCCCAAAACTGCATTTGTACCCTTGCCCACTAAACCGTGGAGCAGCTTCAATAGGTGAGGTATCCTTGAGGAAGAGCAGATCATACTATTGCCCCCTGGGGTATTTCTAATCTGGAAAAACTTTAAATAATAGTTTTGAAGCTCTTCTGCTGCTCTGTAGGGTGCTGAAACCATCTCACATATACCTTAATGACTGTTACAAGTATTCATGCCAATTCTGATCCATTGTCAGCTACAGTGTCTTACAAAAAATGTACTTTTCATACAAGAAAACACAGAATAAATACATAAAATAGATTTATGTAAGTGGGATAGATACAGTATGGAAGCTACAGACTTCATCATCTATTCATTGTGTTTCTAGGTGTCTTATATAATGAATGTAACTCATGAAATGGACTCAAGACATTGTAGCTGACTTTGAAACTTTAATTTAATTTTTTTCATTTAACTTTAATGTTTTTAAAGATTAAAGGCTGCTTTCAGTTTGTTCTTTCTTTCTTTCTTTTGAAGGGGTTGAGGGACCTCCAGGGATTCTTTTAAAAGTACAGAGAGCATCAGAATGACTAAATTAAGGCAACTTTGCTACAGTGAAGTGAAAGTATCAGGAGAAAAGATTGTTCAGCTTCTGCAATAAGCAGGGGTCTTTCTGGTGAGATATAGGGATAGAGTTTCTCTAAAGCTCTTTAACTTGCATTTGGAACTAAACTTTGATTGGAGAGGAAATCAAAGAATTAATCAACATTTTTTTCCTGTACCAAAGAAAGTCCAAAAATTTGAGATGTCTGTGTCAATGTTTAACCTCACAATAACAATATTTTAGTATTTTCAGAGGGGCTGGGCGGGGGGGTTGGAGGCGCATGGGGAAAGAAATGGTTTTGGTTCTTAGGTTTTCATGTGATTCAGATGAAAAAGAACCTGGACCATTTCTCTGTATACTGTAAAATCTATTTCTTCCTTTTACCACGTGGCACACATCCCAAGCTGCTTAGAAGGTGCATGAAGGGAGTACAGATAGTGAAGAAAGGTCAGGAAAGGCATCTAAAAGGATGGAAACTGTCAAATGAACAAATTGCATGTATTTTCCTCTTTGCAGTATATGTATAGGCTAAGAAACCAAGAAAATAAAAGAAATCTTCCAGCATGCTTTGTTTCTCGTGTCTGGCTTCAAAGCCAGATTCAAATGTTGGCCAAAGAAAGTACATAAATTCTGAGGCCTGTTCAATGGGAGGTAGTGATCCTTTTCAAATTCATAACTCCAACAGAAAACCATCTCTCATGGAATGCACTCCATTTGGTGAAAAACATTCTTTCCAGCTCTATTGAAAAAAAGAAAATTCAAAGAGGGAGAGCTAAACCGCGTTGTACTAACATATGAAGACATACCAGAATGGAACTAACAGCAGATTCATAGCTAAGGGGTAACATACTAACTAAGGTTATCTTGATTTGCGTTATTGCTTCGCTAGAGAGTCCTGATAGATTTGAATAAGTAAATTTAAAATATTGCATTATATTTATTTTGGAAAACCATGTTGAAGAGAATGACTTTCTCTAAAAGGAGTGCATTTTGGGAACTATTGTTTTCATAAGATAAGGTTTTTCTTGTCTAAACCAATGTAACACAATAAGCATGGTCACAATGACTACCACTACCTAACCTGATTAACACCATTGCCTCTGTATTTATTTAATTATTATTGCTACTTAATGGAATTTTCATTAATGCTAGCAGTGAGAAAAATCACCACCCTGTTGCCAGGGTCAACAGTAATTTATGAGAACTTGGTCAGCTTCTGTGAATTAGTGTCTGGCACACATTTAAGAGTGTTTTCCCCCTGTAGTTATCCTCATGTTTTGACATTTCTATTGCAATTTTCTTCTAAAAAACCCCATTCTCGTTAGGTATCATTTATATCAGAAAGTAGCCTGAAACTGAAAGTTTTAAAGAGGTGTGTTAAATGCAGGTTAGTCAACTCTGCTGTGAAGATGGACCAAAAGCTAGCCATAGGAAAAGGTATGAAGAATTCACAAGTCTTTCCAGCCAGCTCACACATGTTCAAGGAACGTAAATCCCTTTGTAATTTTGGAATGTTTCACTTAATAGAATAAATGGATTAGAGACTGAATTAAAAAATGAAATGCTGAAGTGTGAAGTCACGGCCTCTGTGCTGATGCCTATTTGCTGAAAATTCCACAGGGACCATAAGACTGCCATTCTTCACACCTGTCTGCCTCTGAATGGCCTCACGTGTACTTGGTGACATGCTAAACCTCCGGGAGCACTTGAGCAAAGAGATCTCTTCATGTCTAGACACATCATGGTCACCGCTCAGTTGAAGCTTGCTGCATCTAGCTGCACATCCCAAAAGTGTGGCTGGACCCTTCTAGGGCTGGTGCATGCCATTAATGAAGTCTAACTTCAGGGAGGCCAGGATTTTCCCTGGAGGAAAATCATCATCAGACTTTACATTCAGTGGAGCTAAAATACTATATACAGCTAAGAATCAGCTCCCCTATTGTTTCGATTCCATGATGGTACATATATTCATAGCTGTGGTATGTACAGAGCTAGAGATAGACATATATGGAGCATTATAGTACTCTATGCTCATGCAATTTGGCATTTGGATGGGTAGCTAACCTAAATACAGCCATGGTAGTTTGGCAGATATCCATCTAATCTAATTTATCTTAAAATACAACTCTGCTTTTTAGAATTACTTCATTAAAGTAGCATCTTCTGACTCAACAAGCTCATCCTCTGTGGGTACTTGGTGGCTTAGCTGCTTATGCTAACGGCTGAAGTTTATTTTTGTCAATCATGCTCTTGAGAGTCCTGCACTCTGAGGAAGAAATTATTTTGTAGAAGTAGCATTCTGGGAAGATCTCTGCAGCTTGGTAATTTCCAGGTTAGTTCACAAGTGATTGGAAACTCCTCCACACACTTAATTACCCCTGGAGGTTCAACTTTTTTATGTGAAAACTGAAGCAGTTATTTCTTGCACATAGATCATATGTAGGAGAGAAGCCAATTCAGAACAAAAAATGTTGTGATAAATTACTCACACAAGTAAATTACTCACACTCCAGCTCTCTTCAATGACATTTTTCATTTGAGAAACTACTCCTTGGCAGGAACGAAGTGGTCACAGTCTAGCCTTTGGCTAAAACACCTATAGGGCTGCATTCTGCTCTGCTCTGAGTGTTATGAACAACATTTTAAACACTGCTCAAAGGAGTGGAGAATGCTGCTCCATAACTTAAAGGTGTGTTTGCCACAAGTGACAGTGGTAAATATCTTCTGAGTAAAACTGTGCTTCAAAACCAATGAGCAGTCACCATGTCCCTGCAGAACAATATGAACTGATGCAATAATCAGAAAGGACAAAGACAATAACCTGTCTGCTTTTAGAGCACAGAATATTTTCCAGAACATCTCTGTGAGTTACCATTCTATTATCCCTGAACTCTCCTCTAACTTCACAGTATGCTTTACTTTCCCATCTTTATTTTACATTTTCAAAACAATTTCAAAGCAATTTCAGTTGAGAAATAACATTTGACCCAATGTAAATGGCTGAAGTCTGCTCTTCAGATTTACTGCAATAAATTACTGCAAAATACATTTTGGGGCAAAATAATGCACAGAGATATAAACAAGCAAAAGCACAAATCTAATATATGGGAATATTTTATCATGGAGGGCACACTCTAATTGGATCAGATGAAGAAAGCAGACAGAAAAGTGAGGCAATAATGATGCTAATAGTGCAACTGAATGTATAATCCAAGTGATAGGATGACAGAAATAGAGCAACAGACAGATACATATATAGAAATGCAAGCAGCACTGTTGTTCAGCCAGGTTTGTTACATTCCCATGGAGACTCATGTTTCACATGCTGAGAACCACTACTCCTCTCCTACACACATTAAAACCACTCACTTATTACAGACACAGATATAAACAGCAAATCAAACACCTTTGGAAATAAGTCAAACATATTAATATGTCAGGAATAGCTGTCTTCAGTAATGGGTTTTTGTTTCAATAATAAATCCCTGTGGGAGAAATAGACATCCTCAGAGTTTGGACATTTAAAGTCTGAGTCCTCTGGCAGTCTTATTCACAGCTGACTGTAATAACTAGAGAATTATTTCTATTTCAGTAGGTTTTGGTCAGGCTTTTGACAAACTGCATACATGAACATTGATTCTAACTGAAATTCATGAACACTAATACTAATTAAACTTTGCTCCTTTAAAACCTATTTTCAGGCAAGCTAACCTATAGAATGTAATGGAGCTCTTTGGGTAGGAACCTCCCAAACTTCATACAAGAGCTAAAGGGTTTCTGCTGATCATAGTAAAAGCACTCAAGAACTGCATGTAAGCAGAGAGGATGGGATGCTGTGCTCTACTGGTACTGCAGAAGGCAGCAGTTTGAGTAAGATCCTTTTTCAGATGCTTTCATTGTGCTCTGCTTGATTGGCTTACCTTGTCTGTGTGTTGCCACACACCTTTTTGAAGATCAGTTTGCATAGCTGCTTTCTTCCTGTTCCCTATTATTGCTCACACTATTTTTCAGCAGCTTTGAGGCAACTCCCTTTCCTCCTTGGCATTAACTGAATAAACAGAGTTCTTTGAGGATCTATCTCTCTATCCAAACTTGGAACAAACTATGAGTTGGGAGATAGAATAATTAGTACCTTCTGCAACTACAGAAATGGTAGCAATGGACAAAGCTGCCATGACAGAAACAGAGATTTTGGAGTCAGGCTCTTTTAACTGTTATATCACTGTCCAAGCAAATGTTTGATTATCTCTTCTTTTCTGGTGTGTATTAAAGCAGAATAAAAGTAAGAAAAAATAACTTCTATTCCAGGACTGTTTAAGTTGACAGAAGTTTTTTCTATCAGCAGGTTGTTTTTGTAGGTAAAATACACACAGATGAGCTCTTCAACTTATATTCACAGGGTCTGTTTATTGCTTTAAACCCCTCTTTGCAATAGCTATTATTGGTGCCAGGCGTCTAGAGAGAAAATGTAACTTTGCCCTCATGGTTCTTCTAGAGGCAGGATGACAGACTAAGATCAAACCTCTCCACCTCTGTTCCCACAGAGGTTCTCGGTTATTGGAGGAATAAGTTTGGAGCAGCTAACATAGTCATCCACAGTGGAAAAAGAAACATACTCATAAACCCAAAAAACCAGGGCAGCTCTCCTACTCTCAATGGGTGGTAGCAGGAGGTGGCTTTAAAAGGAAGTCAAATGCTTTAGTTTATTGCAAGAAGTCCTTTTAACTTCACGCTAAACTGGGATGGAGGCATATACCTAACTGAAGCTGCAGGGCTCTACATTTAGAACAATCTTTGATGAAAGGAAACCAAATCCCAAGCTCATTGAAGTCAATGGCAGCATTCCCACTGACTTCAACAGAAACAGGAGGTAGCCCATGGTCATTACAGAATTGCTAAGAAGCTAAATTTTTTTAAATCCAGGTATGACAAAATTCTGTTTGTGATGGCTTCTCATAGAAGAGATTCTGGTAATAATAAGAGCTGACTTTGGTATTTCCATTCTAGCAAAGTATTAGACAGCTAGTCTACTTAGCTCAAAATGTGTTTAAGTCATTAAAAAAAACAGGATACCACACCCAGTTTATAAAGCACAGATTCTTAATGAAGCCACTCTTGAAGGCACTTGGACTGATTCTCACAGAGTACTGGTTGCTAGAAAGCACAGATGTGAATCTCAGGAGGTTTTTGTTGCAAAACGTATAATATATATGAGCCTGAATACAGTGGTTTGTTGTTGCTATTTTCACAGAACTCTGTTGCTGCTTTGTTATTGCTGCTGGCTTTGAAAGATGCATGTAAACAATAGGAAAAGATTCACAGCTTCTAACTAAGAGACTTCCGTTAAGATTAAAAGCAGCAGAAGTTCAGCACTCAGTGTCCCTGAAAGGATGGACAGCCTAGTCCCTCTCTCTTTGCACAGGCAGTAGAAGGCACAGTGTGAGATGTAGCTTGCCTAGAGCCCCCATTTCAAGTTAGACACATAAGCAGCCTAGTGGCAAAGCACCCTACGTGATGACATGATAAAGAGCCCATAAAAAGTTCAATAGATAACAAAGCTCTTGAAAAAGTGGAACTTATACTACTGCTTCCTGAGAAGATGTCATGAGGACTTCTGCATAACCCATAGAAGCGGCTCCTTTCTGGGTTTCGGGGGTTTTTTTGTGAGCTTTTAAATTTCTCATGCATTTCCCCAGCCAAAGTATAGATTAAAGTAATTTCACTACTGCAATTTGAGGGATGCCATAACATTAAATTACACCCACTTAAATAATTACATCTCTTTAGCTACAAATGATAAAATAAACGTATCATGTTTAGTGTGTGTACTTTGCATGCAGTCGTATAGCAGTTTACATGCAGAGCCTTTCCCAAAGTAGCAGAGGGAAAAACGTCCTTCTGGAAATCTTTACCATTACACTAACATATTTGATTGTGGGAAACAATAATTCAAATGAGGCAAAGGTTATGGTAGAAAAATAAATGAAATCAAATGGGAATAAAAACTAAAGCTAGAAGGACAAGTTTCAATCAGCGTACTTTATTCTTATTCCTAACCTCGATTAATTGTTAAGAGGAACATGACTGTTAAAATATATCTTCTGTTGGCTTTACAAACTTCTCTTTGCATACTTGCCCTCTCAGGGCATATACAGCTAATGCAACTTTATTTTTAGTATCTTTATTCGAGTGGGTTATAACATACACAGAAAATGTGTGAGATAAGGGGGCAACAGATGCCGTAGCAGGGAGTAGGTTAGAGAATAATGCTGCAGACAAAACAAACCAACTCTAGAACAGGCCGTGAGGACTTTTCCTCACATTTTATTATTTGGCCCAGGGAAAGGAAAAAATATCTTTAGTCTTTTAAGAGCTAACCAAAACACCATCAGGAATCCCACTTGTTGCTCTTTTAATCCACAGCACAGAATATATTTGTCCCTGGCCCTCCTGGGTGTCCAGTTCATGGAGGATACCAGCTGTAGTTGCCTTTACCTCAGAAGCCAGGGCTCTTCTGTCCAGCTTGCTATCGCTCATGCTTTGTGAGTTGCAGCCTGCCCAGAAGGTGGTTAGGCACATCTTCACAAATAATTTTCCTGCTCCTCCCTGGCTGCTCCACACCTGACTGCTTTATAAAATGTATTTGAAGATATATTGGAAAAGAAAAGAGAACACCAGAATGGTGGTAATCGTTTGGTCCTTGGGGGTGGTTCACTCCCCTTGCATATAACAATGTTAGAAATACATTACAGTCTAAATGCAGCTCTGAATTCGGATCTCAATTCCAATCAGGCCAAAATCTAGTTTACATAAACATTCATGCTTGGCTTATTTTAGAGGTAGACCTTGCTGCTGAAAATTAGGAGGAAAACTTGAGTCCATGTCCTCAAAACTGCCTTTAACTTTTGGCATTCCAATCTAGAACAACACCCTGGTTTAGGACACACAGCCCCCGGCAACTGACCCAAACCTATGCCATCCACACCGCCCATTCTGCCAGATTTTCTCCAAGCACACCTCCAGGATTAGGCCATGCACAAAACCAGCTGGAGCAACGTGCTTCTGCCTTTTCTCCCATGTTTAGATCAGCAAGGCTTTGAGAAAGGCACAGTTTTGGTCCTTGCCTGGAGGGGGATGACAACTCAAAGCAGCCGGCAGGGAACTGAAACTGGGGGCATTGAAAGCAGCTCCAACTTACGTGTTAGTTAAATACATGCTAGTTAAATACCCATTGGGAGAGTGAGAAAGAGAGCAGGCATGACTGTGTAGCTTGGCAATTAGACACTGCCCTGGGAGGTTGGGGTGCAGTCCCACAGCAAGCAGGGTATGACTATTAACAGCAGCCACGAAGCTGACAGGACTATCGGGCACAGTCAGCAAATGACAGGGCACTGGGGAATATATTTCATCCTGGGAATAACCACATGGTCATGTTTCCAAAACCAAGTGAAACAACAATAACAACAAAAAAAGGCCGAGTATTTCTCTCTGTCCCCCTTCCCCAAGGTTTTCATCTCATGGGATTGAAAAAGAAAAGATAAAGCAATTTGCTCTGAAGAAGAATGAAAGCAGCATTTGAAAAGCTGTCTTCCCCTGTCTCTCAGACTCCCTGAGTCTGCCCAGCTCTGCTCAATGTCCTGGAGGCTAGGGCTCTCCACAGGAATGGGAGTGACTGGGCAGGAGAAGAATAGACACATCTCCCAGGTCAGGCAGACTGGGAATGAACATGTCTAAAATTGCCAATGGCACGGCTTCCCAGAAAAATGGTGGAATGCTCAAACCATGGCTGCAGAGGGGAGGGAAGGTGCCCCATCACAAAAGGCCCCCTTGGTGGGGCATGAGCAAGGTGAAATCCTCTGAAAATGCTTACCCTGAGGATCATAACAGAGCTTGGGCAGGAGAGGAGCCCAGGAGCTGGCAGGCAGCAGGGCTCAGGCAATGCCGATGCTCACAGCACTAGGAAGCAGCCCAGCAGCAGCTCTGGGAACGCCAGAGGACCCTGCCCACTGGAGTGAAGAAGCCAGGCCTTTGAAAGTCTAGCACTCATGTTTTGTGACCAACTATGACATCATCTAAAAGCATGATCTTAAAGAAAATACTGTAAATGCTTATAGTATAGTTAATTTATGATTTTAAAGAAGGCAGTGTTGCAGCTATAAAAATCTATATTTTTCGACAGAATTCAGTGTCTTTTGTCTGGTGTCCTCAATGCACTTCACAGAGGCTTTCTTTGCTTCACAACCTATCTAGAAACAAGGTAATTATTACTATCTTGTAATAATTAAGTGACTGGTGAACTAAGGAGCAGAGAAATGTTCGTCACAAAATTTATGTGTCAGCACCAGCAGTAGGACATACTGATCCCTTATTTTAACAATGGTCTGATGCTATTTTTACAGGTAGCATTCCTCAATAATCATCTTTAGTTACATTTTTAGGATTGTGACTTCAGTCAGTCGAATGCCATTATATCTATTGTAAAAAAGTATTTTGTATTTGTGTGATTATATAGGCACACACCACATCTCACACTGGTTTGTTCCTGCTATAAGCCAGGGATATAGGTACTAGGTACAGATACTATAGGCATGGACACAACTGAAAGCAGAAGCCCGAGGACATATATCATAGCATCAGAAAACATACCGCACATGTCTCAGATCTCATGGTAAGCTTCTTGGGCAGTCAGTATAGTATCCCTCATGTACACATTAAATTTGGTCTAAAAGCTTGCAAAGCAAACAGAGGTGCTGCTGCCAGCACTCCTGCCAGGATCCCAGCCACCTCAGCTTCGTCATCTGTGGGACTGCTTGACTCCATGTACAATAACTCTCACAGGCTGCTGCCAGGAAGCTTGGCGTTAACACACCTCTATGGAGAATTTATATGGTTATTACTGTATGGAGAAGAGATGGGAGATCCAATGTGATCAGTGTGCCTGTTCCCCTCTGACATGTTTGTGTGACTTAGCACACCCCCTTTTGCAAAGGTTGTGCCACTTGTGATTTCAATCATGGAATTACACAGCATACAGTGTAGTCTTTCCTTGGAGTATATTTTCCTTTCAATTTCTAGACATAGTTCACACTGTCCTTAAAATTCCTATCATAAAGACATGTGCATAACATGAGGAGGTGATAGATGTTACATAGTTGGGATAATTCCTCCTGTATCATGCCTTGCTTCTTCATTCTTTTTGAACCAAGGATGGGTACGTGAGATTGGAGCTCAGCAGACACTTTTTGCTGTGATCGCATTTTAAACTTTCCTCTGAGTTGCTCAGATACAGTTGGTGTCCATATCACAGTTAATGATTCATTTTCAGGTGCAACTGTGGAGTTTTCTCATCCTTTCCATCTCATTCCTGAGATTCACAGCATGGGAGGCTGGGCTTAGGCCTTCTGTGGGTTCTCACAGGGTTCTCTCCAGCAGCTTATTCTGATTCTGCAAGGGGATGAAGGATGTCCCAGACCTTTTGAATCATGTCCTAGTGCTCTACACTGTGAAGATCCCATCACCACGGATCTTGTGGGTATGTGGTGCACAGTACTCACGCAGGTCTTGCTCATTATGCTTGAAATACACACATACTTATCTCCAGCTTCTTGGTTGCCTATAGTTAAGAGCATGTATTTTGATCATAACACCTCAAACTTCCTGAAAGCGCCTTACAGGAAGATGCATTCCAAAGTTACAACTTAACAAGGATTATCCCGTGACACGTACCTCCTTGCTTCCTTCATGCATTAAAGAAGATGCTTAGACAATGGTCTATAGGAGGATCAAGCAAAACGTGTCTTGAAAAGTGATTAGTGCAAAGGAAGTCTAAGTAGGCAGAAAGTAGAAGCAGAGCTGAGAAATCACCTGTTCAGCAAGAAGCAGGTTTTTCCAAAATTCCTGACTCAACTTACGATGTGAGTTAGGGCTTTGCTTTACATTCGTGAGGGCTTGGTGCATGCAGCATATGCCCGTTTTGACTTGTCCATTCACTGACTCCCTAAGATTAATATGGGGCATAAGGACTGGGCTGATATTTCTTTGTTTGGTAATAAGAACCACAGCCTTATGCTTATAAACAGTGACAATCTTGAGATAGCTTCCTTCCAAATCCCCTGAAGCATCATCTGAAAAGGTTCAGTGTTATCCCTTACACAAATGTAGTATTTCTTGATATTTTTGTGTTCTTTGCAATCTGTATTCAAATCACAGCAGTCAACACATCTAGCAGGGTAAAGGAAAGGTCTAGTTCCTGTGCATGGATTTTTACACAACCCAAACAGTTCTCTCTGTTTTGTGGAGGTCATTGAAAAACAGTGAGTGAGTAAGAAAAAAAAACACACAAGGAAACTACAGGATATGATTCACAGAAATCCCACATCTCCTCTATATGCTCATACAGTCGTCTTTGAAAAAATAAATAAAAGTTTTTGTTCTTTAGCAATGTTCCAGTAAGTAATACACATGCCAGAGAACAAGCAAGCTCAAAACAATGAGCTAAAATTAGAAGAGGCAGATTCAGCATCTAAAGTCACAAATATACACACACTTACTTTATAGTGTGAAGGCATCTGGAAGAAATATAGTCACATGGACTGTCTGGGTGCTGGCATTAGGACTGTAGCTCAGGAGATTCTTCCGTCAGCTAAAAGCTCTTTATGGATCCTTGAACAACTCTTTTAATCCTATCTGTGAAAAGAGGCAACAACCAGTCTGCTCTTGTGGCTGTTGTGCGGATGAAACCCTGGGTGTTTACAAGGATCTTGGATTTTCATGTTGAGTGCCACTGAAATAAAATTATTTCTTCAATCCACTCAGTTTTAAAAAGTGCTAACAAAGTAATTCAGTTTAGGCCATTTTGCTATTCAGAGCAAGTCTACTTCGTACTGAAATAGAAGAGAAAGAGAGACATGGTGTGCACTAGTACTGATTGTTTATCAGCGCTTCAGTATTAATACCAATAATATCTTTTCTGGCATATTTTTGTCCTAACCTAAAAAAAAAAGAAAAAGTTCTGTGCAGCCAGATACTTGCTAGCCACCACTAATTCTCAGTAGACCTTATCAGCTCAATCAATAAACCACTTACATTCCCATGGGAGACATGTTCAGCAACACTAAGAAGCAGCAAGATCTACATAAGGGTCTGGGGAATCATGACTTGTGACCAGCACCACTCCTTCCATATTGTGCCATCAACCAGTAAACAAAGAAAGAGTTACTTACACCTACAAGGAGGAAAGGACAGCAATCATGAGTACATGCAAATTTTAACATTACAAAGAGGATTCAGGAGGARCTATTTGATACCACTCTAGATTTACATCCCCAGAGCAGATACAGGCTCTAAATCAGGCAATATGAGCCTCCTTTAGGTCAATGTAGGAGATGTAGATGGAGAGGTTTTTCAGCATCCAATATTTCTAAAAATTCCAAAGATTTAATTGCAAGGCAATGCTACATTGTGATGATACTTTTCATGAAATAATTTGCTGGACATTTTAAAGGATAACTGGAGTCCACATAGTCCTTTTCAAAGTTTTTCTGTTCTTTTCACTGTTTACAGATGTTGTTGCAGCTGTTCTTAGACTATGTACTCCACTTTCAGTATGAACCCAAATGGCCACTGCAGGCAGTAGCTCAAAAGGAGACAGGACTGGTTCCTTCTGGCTAAGGTGGCAGAGACAGAGCTGCTACACATTAGATCTAGTGACAGACAATACACATTTGCATTTTGGTTAACATCATACATATTTATATAAGATGATTTTGAAGGAGGAGGAGAGGTGGTTGAGAATGAGAGAAATCAATTGCAGAATTAATTTTGGTTTTGTTTCTTAAGAATCAGTTGTTATTTTCCCTGCTGCATTTGGTAGCTAGAACAGGGAATCATCTAATTTATCCCTGCTCATAGACCAAATTAATTATAACAAGACTAGATGAATTATTGACTTTATACTAGATTAACTCTAGATGTTTCAATAAGATTCTCAAGACTAGATTATCTAAAATACTGGAAAAATGTTAGACCTTTACCGGTTGTGTTGCCCAACATAGCCAAAGTTGGAGAGCAGAATTTAGACAATGAAAGGCAAGAGAAGTTGAGAAGAATTATTACAAATGACCCCAGTTTTGTTCATAACCTTTGTAACTGTGTAGAGTCTGGTAGAATTGCATGCAGTTTGGCTGGGACTCCGTCACAGCTAAGATTAGGTACTGTGAATATGGAAAGTGAACCTGTACTGAATTGGGGGAACATAGATATTTGTAATGCATGCTTTTATCTTGATTGATTGATTGATGGATATTTTGTTTTGACAACACAATAACTTTAGCACAGACTAATATTTAATTAAATTAGGCAGTTAAAGAACAATGCATTCAAATGCTATAAAGATCTGAATGATGTAAAATGGTGTTGCTTGTACATAAAATATACCACAAAAAAAGGCAATTTGGGATCTTACCAGCAATGCTCTATTTAGTTATTAATAATCTATGAAGACATTAATGTGGCAGTCATAGCAGGCTGGGTATTTTTCAGTGATATGTGGACAGAGAAGCCCAGCCTGAAGTGGCGTACAAGCTAAAAGTAATAAATAAGCTAAAGTTTCCACAAAATCCAGGATCCATGCCCTTACTCAGCTTCTAGTAAAGTACAAAATTCATTCTGGGTTTTCACTGAACCTGCTCCCTTTTATAGGCAAGTCCAGAGAAGGAAGTAACAAGAATCTTGAAACCTGTTTTCCAAGTCTCCAGGAATACTGTACCCGGGCCACTGTGATAGCAAAGGGAAAAATAAAATCCTTCTCTGTTAAAAAAAAAAAAAAGAAAAAAGTATCTCAATAGCATGATGAAACCATAATTTTAACGCCATCTTCCTCTCGTTTGGCAGGGAAAAGAGGCAGAAATAAGGAAGAAGAGCAATGGCTCAACACAAGCCCATCCAGCTTTTATGACACTATTTACCCTTTCTGACAAGGAGCCATCCAACTCTTGCTAGTCCTTTCAAAGCTGCTAGTGGAAAGAAAGATTTTTCCTGGGGAAGAGGACCTCCAGGGGAAGCAATGAAAAAGCATGAGAGAAGGAATCTGGAAGAATTCACTCCCACCCACCTACAGGAGATTCCTAGAAGCATTGTTAGCCTGAAGGTTTCCAAAAACCCACTCCACTTCTCAAAGGCAGGGTCATTTCTGTGGCAGGTTGATTTTAAAGCAGCAGTGGTGTCTAGCTGGAGCCTCTCACAAGGTTGGAATGTTAGAAGTAGTCCCAAGGGAGAGGATTTAATGTACAGAATGCAGGTGAGGCAGCCAGAAAGACATGATGAATGCAATTTATCACAGGGCTCTGCAATTTATCACAATGGAATCACAGGAAACAAGCAAAGCAGAGAAGTAGATAGATAGACTGGATAGATTAAGCTCCTCTGGGCATGGAACTTCTTTGAAATATGCCAAGGAAATTACATGTTACACATCCAAATTTTCAAACAATATTATATTGATTGGAATGGAGCTATGGGTTTCTGGGGCTGGGGTCCTTTTCCCCCGAAAGGAAAAAGATGTGTTATTCTGAAGAATGAAATAAAACTAAAATTATAGGGTGCTGTTTTGCCTCATTTTGGTTTTAATCCACCTCTGGAGAGGTGCCAGAAGGTAGGGATTTGCATGTGCAAATCAAGTGCCTGTACCTCCCAGCTACCCTTCTGCCCGCTCAGCTTTCAAGTTTAGGTTCATGAAGCTCCACACGCAGGAGCAATCTGAGAGACCTAAATCTGTGAGCTACTTTTGATGATGTGCAAGTGATCAAAGTGTTCTCACAGCAAACACAGTCCTTCCTCACTCTACTGCTTTTGCGGGGTGCCTTTCTCAAAACAGGTTTGTTATATCAGCGTAACAACTCCGAGTTTTACAGCAGCAGGGCTGGCGCGATACCCTGGTCCAGAGCATTGCTGCAGTGTGCTGCATATTCCCCACCTCCCACAAAGTAGGGGCCTTACAGCTTTCAAAACAGCGCATGTACTATTTAAATTGTTTCACTGGGAGGAGAATTATGTGTTCTGCAACGCCTCAGGACAATGAGCCAAAGGAACTATAGAATATGAGCTTAGTGTTAAAGCCGGAGCTCTGCAATGCTCTGCTTTGTGTGGGTTTTACTCTGCTATGTAACATTACTTTTACATTAACATTTGTGGTTCCTTTTTTATGCACTCCAGCTTCACCATGCTCCGCCCTTTATATTTTAACAGTCAGATTCCTATGATCCAACCAGGGTGGCATGTTCAAAGCTCCACTTCTTTTTTAGCGCTGATTAAAAATAAACAGGCAAAAAAAAAAAAAGCTCAGAGTATCAAACAAGCTTACTTCAAATAGCTTTTATTCACACTAGGACAAGACTATAGCCAAAGAATTATACAAAACACAAAACAAAAGGGATTTTAACAACTCAGTTGAAGACTATTTCACGCCAATCCAATGCTCATATATATATAATCAACAATGTTTTGAAGCACAATATTACTTAACATTACTCAGATACAAAAATGTATCAGGAATAATAACAATAATCCACACGTTCCTTTTACTCTTGTGGAAATATTACTATTGACATTTAAAAATTTTGCCCTTTGGGTAGGTCCCACTGATGCTTTATCCCTTAGAATCTGTTCTGCCTGGAAGGGCAAACTACAGATAAACTTGTAGTGCTCTGAGAAAAAGGACTGTTTTTTGTCATAGAAACAGGTAGCAACATCAATTTTCCGAGAAAAAAATAGACATTTCAGCAGTGCATCCCTAGACCAAAAAGCAGTGTTGCAAAAATCCACGGCAATAAGTTTGCCTCGAAAGCTTTAGTTATGACTTATCAGGTATTGCTTTATGCTTTTCTACTGCATCCTAACTTGGAATATTAAGCCAATCAAGAAATTTCAAATAGCAGTAAACTAAACAGCAAGAGGCATAAATATGAACCTGTTCCCACAACACATGATGTATACACCCTCCTGAAACCCGCTGAAGTCAATAGAATATATCCACTGGTGTCAGTGCTCTTTCAGACAGACTTTTCTAGAAGCAGAACTGTCACTTCATATCAGAAGCAGGGATGTGGGGCCGAGTTCAGATCTGCATCTGCCCTTTTTTTACAGTTTGTGTGTGGATGAGCACAAAGTTAAGGTTTCTTCTCTAGCTGCCTCCCAGATCTTACCCAAAGCCTGTCAGAGAAGGGATTTCAGTGGTCTTTGAATCAGGGCATCCTACCGCTCCGCTATTGCAATTGTGCCTCTGGACATGCAGGCGTACCGTCGGGAAGGGGCTAATGTGTGGACATCTTAGCACAGAATCACTCTCACTGTACAGTACCAGTGCCATCGGTTTCATGCATCACTTGCCTTTAGACCATCCACACAGGAGCATATCTTCCTTATAAATTACAGCCCAACTCACAGCGTGCTAACTAACATCCGAATAGTAGTATCTTTGATGGTGTAGAATAATTTATATTTTGCTATAAACTCTTCTAATATGCTGAACCACAAGGCATGGCACTAGAGCAGGATGAAGGATTGTGCAGAAGAGATATAATTAATAGTTGCTGGAATGTCCTTTTTGGTCTTCTCTCTCTGTGGTGTGTTATTTGCTAGAGACTAAAACTGAGCTAGTAACAAGATGTCATGGGACAAAAACCTTTTGGATCAAGTGAAAATATTACATTGTTAAAATTAAAATGAGTCCCTTTTGAGGTTAGAGAGGAATGCGAGTTTCACAATTTCTTTTTTTAACGATCAGCAGCCAGCCAGCTAAATCGTACTCGTAAAATACCACTCCAGTTTGGATCTGTCACAAAAATGAAACTTTTAATTGCTGCTAGAAGTGACAAAGATAAGCTATTCTCATTCCCACACCAAGGGCAGGGGCATCGGTCAGAAAAGACAGAGGTTTTTTTGGTGGTTTTCCTATGTGTTACAAGAGTGAATTCAATTACAGGTAAAAAAACAAAGCGAGTGACATGACAAAGTAAAAGCTTAAATGATAATTAAGAATCCACACTCCTCCAAATCCAGGATGAAAAGCAGGTAGCAGAAACTTGATTTAAGAGAAATTCTTTCCCAGCAGGTTCCCCCCCATGTACATATTCTGTTTTACTTCCATATGGAGTCTGTAAAAACAAAAAAAAAAGTAGAATTGTTCACAAAGCTCTATTGTGACCTTTTAAAATAAAACAACCGTACACTGCTACACTTCTGGAAAGGCCACTACTGAGAAAAAAAAGTATTACAAAAATCTCCCCTATCAGTCATGTTATGAAGTGTCTGCTAAGGGCTGATAGCTTCTCGGGCAAATGCACAGCATACACGTCAGGGCAGGACACCTGGCTGCTGCTGCTTAGGACAAAAAATTGTACAGCGAGGTTCATGTCTGCATGCGTGTGGGCATGCTTGGGGGACGGAGGGGGCATTTCCCAAAGAATAAATGCTCGCTGGGCATCTCCTTGCCCCTGCAAGCTAATAGAAGTTAGTTGCCTCACAGCCATCAGTGCCTTTGGAAAAGTTCCCTCTAATTCTTCGTCCCAGACACATTGCCCCGAAAGTGTCCTGCTGTCTGTCTACACAAATTAGTCAGTCTCTACATTCTTGTTCTCTACAGGACCTCTGGTGTTGGCTGCAGCAAAACCTTTCTAATATTTCATCTCTAGTTATGACTTTCAGCTTTTTAGGGAGGCTACACTTAGATAAGACACCAACTCAAATACCACATACTCTAGAGAGGGATTCATTTTGCCACTTTCATTCAGCTGGCAGCATGTTGTTGACTTTTTGCAAAGCAAAGAAACAGCCATCTTTGTTTGCATAACAGCTGTTTATATTTTCTTTTTCTTTTATGATGTTTATTTAAGATAGCTTCATGATTTTATTTTCCTCAGATTCACTTGCCTGGAATTAGTTACTTCATTTTCACTAAAAGTAAAATTAGGAAGGTACATAATTAAAAAAGGGACTAATTCTGTCATCTTTACACTGGCAAAATTCCCATGAACTTTGATTACTCGCTAGGAATTTTGCCTCAAAAAGGATCGTATAATCAAGCACTTCATTGCTGCAGATTATATTAAAGCCAAATGAGCACATACAGAATTCCTGCACACAGAGTCCAAAAATGAAGTGCAAGACATTCTTAGGTTTTAGTGGTTCTGAGATTTACTTTTCATCGTTGTTCCCTCTCCAGCCCAGGTAAAAGCATGAAGTTGGATAAAAATAATTCTTTTCTTGATATCCTGAGTCATATCACTTTTTAGTTTTCAGTTTCTACTATGAATATAAGAACCTAAGAATACAAGAAAAGTATTTAATGACCTAAGAATACAAGAAAAATACAAGAATACAAGAAAAGCCCCACTGAGCTTAATATTTAGTCCTTAACACTGGGGAAGAATATGAACCAGAGGAAACATGTTAGTGGTACTTGCTGCTGAGACATCTCTCATTCTGGAGGTTGGTGGCTTAGAGACACCTTAATCCAGAGGCAGAGTGCAAATTCCTGCACGTTTCCCCTGCGAGGTAAGGATTTGCTGCTAACGGCAATGGCAAACGCCCGGGATGGCGGTGCTGTGGGATGTCCTCCCGCCCGCCTGCAGCCCCCGTGCCACCAGCACCAGGCAGAGGGTCACCCTGGCTCCCAGGGCTCTCTGCCACCTCCTCAGCTTCACCTTCTCCAGGGAATCACTCACAGAAACCACCATTTACCCCCCCTCGTTTATCCATTTCAGCTCATTCTTAGAAGCAACCTAAGCTCAGATGTAGATAGTTTGGCATCCAGCTTGAAATATCTAGGACTTAATTTTCAGAGGTGTCAATCTCCCTAGCCTAAGCTGAGGTCTGTGGGAGACATGAGACTGTGACATATCTTCAAAAACAGCTCCTAAGCCTCTGAATTTGAACATTAGAAATGGAGAAACATGCAATTCGTGCATCTTTGTGAAATTCTTGGAATTTGTTGTTGAATCCAGCTAAAACTGGGCATTTTTAAGAGTGTCTATGTGAATATTTCCCTGGAAGTATGTCTAAAATGGCTGGGAGATATTTTAACTGTAATCCATGGGGAGCTATTGATGGTAATAAAAAATACTGTGAGAAGAAAACAGCAGCAAGTGAAACTGCCCTCTCCGAAAGCCCAGGTCTGCTTTGAAGGAAGTGTTGATATTCACCATAAGCCTCGATCATTTCCCAGAGGGCTGTACGGTGCCTTGTAATGACATAATCAAAAAGTAATGGTGTTCTGGACTTAAAGGGAAAAAAAAGCAGGGTCTGATCAGTCTGCTGTTGAAATCAAAGAGGATTTTGCTATTGACTTCAGTGAGAACAGAGTTCTGGACACAATCTGTGTGCAGTTTATTTGCACATTTGCTTATCCAAAAGATCCTAACTGTAACCAATAGCATGTCTAGATGCCTGTCTGGGAGTACGCCTATACAAATGCATAAGTGTGAGTTTATAATGTGGTTTAATTCAAATTATTCTGGCATTTTAAAAGCAGTTCCAGCTACAAAGGACAGCTTTAGCTGATTTCCACCCCAGAATATAGACTTTAATTGGTAAAGATTGTAATTTACATTTCAGGCTGCAATTCATATTCGATTTCATGCAAGCTAAGGACACAAGCAGATTTTGTATTTGTGGGGTTAATTTTAAAATGATCTTACTATGCACTCAATTAAAATTTTGCAGCCATTATTTCAAAATGTGAAAAGCTCTACAAATTACTCAACTCATCGGCTATGGTCCTTGGTTTCCTTGAAGGGAAACTTCTTTGATGACCACAAGAAAATTACAGTAAATGGCAAGCAAGATTGCCATCACAAGTCTGCTGAAAATACAGGCTGAACTCCTGATTGCTTTAGTCATGTGAACAACCCCTTCAGAACAGCCCAAAGTCAGGCAAGGTGGCTTACACCAGGAGTTAATTTAGCCTGCTGGGACTCTTTGCATTACTAAAATGAGCATGATTTTGGCTTGTAAATGGGGGGTAGAATTTTATTTCACTTTCTGAGGGGCATACATCCATTTTAGAGTAAGCCTTTCAGAATAAAAGTTTACTTCACATTATAGGAAATGACATGCCTTTTTTAGATTTCTCTTTTCAAAGCATGCCTCAGATCTCTAACTTGTAGCAGAGAGCTTTTGTATAAGTAATAAAAGTCTTTAAAATTAAAATGCTAATCGTAAACAAACCCAAATGCATGAAAGATATAGTCTGACTGCATAACAAAAGAGAATTATATAATTCTATTTGAGTGAAATCTTTCATCTTTGATTTACAGGTTTGAGTCTGCCTATAACTGAAACCATATTGTTCCATATCTTTCATATCATGGCCTTCCCCAAAATCTTGTTTTAATTAAGGTTCCTTTCAGATTTCAGAATGAAAAGCATGACAGTCTTCACTTATGGCTTTAATATATCTTTTTGAGTTTGGAAAATGTATAAAAATGAACATCACTTGCTTTTAAAAGCTGAGCGAGCTATCAAATACTGCAAGTCGAATACTTCAAGGTATCTCCCAGGGTTCATTAGGTGAGAAAGTTGTAAACAAAATAAAAGTTGCTGTAGCAGAGTTTTGTTCATTTGAAGTAGTCTTACGTACATGCCCTATCTCTTTCTCCAACAGTAAGGCAACACGTGTAACAGTTTAAGCGTTCATTATCAGCTAAAGGCACAACTCTATGTTACGTTCTCAAACATAGAATTAAACAGCTAAAGTCACGTTGCAGGGAGATCTTGCTGCACTTTGGGGATCTAAAATAAAGTCTAAACCCTTTGAAGCTTCATAAGCAACATCAGTTCTCTTGGTGCAGGACTACATAAAAGAATCAGTTTGTATTCACATGATGACCTGTAAAAAACACCCCCAACACAACCTCCACACAAACACCTGAGCTTCAAATGAGCTGCACGCAGTTACTGAAGATCGCTGCTGTTAGAGTCAGGACGCAGAAACAGTTCAGAACAAACTAAAAGCACGTTTGAAAAGCCAGCCATTTTTCAGAGACTACTTGATCTCTGTTGCACATCTGGTGAGAGCTACTGTCAACTAYGGAGGGTACAGCACTTTTTTTTAAAGGCAGAAAATTGCTCGTTTTAGAGAATCGTGAATGTGCTTTTATGATAGAAAAGATCACACGAAATGGGGAGGGATGGCCGGGAAAAGGGAAAAGAAAATAAAGCACCAACAAGCACAGTACTTTGGGGGATTTATAATACAATAAGAAGTGCTTTCCCTTTAGCTAAAATCCCTCATTGCAATTTACACACTTTTCACTTATTCAGCTAAGAACTCATTACAGGGGGTTAAAAAATGGCACGTAAAATAAAGTTGTTTTTTTTTTTTTTCATTACACAGAGAAAACAAACCAAATTCTATTAACAATTTAACACAGTATGAAAAAAATTACCCAGTAAAAAGTGTCAGAAAGTGATTCATGGAGTTTACCGAGTATTTTGCTGGCTGTTGCAATTCTCGTATCTATAATCTATCATGTAGAATTTTGTAATACTCTATTTCACAATTTATGTTGGTGAGCGGGTCAAACAGCATATAAAAAGCATGCTCTAGGCTCTTTCTCCCAAGCCCATTTTACTGTAACTCTAGAATTGTAGCGGTTACATTTAAGGAATCTTTAGGGCCCTTTCAAGTCCATCCAAAGAACAAGTGAAGCTGCTATTCAGAGTTTTGTGCCCAGTGTTTATGTTCCATCTGATCTGTGCCACCCAAGCAGCAGACAAGACATGTCTGAGGGTGCTTTGGGGGGATACACAATGATGTCACCCACAGGAAATATCAGGGAGGACTTGGCACTTCACAAGGCTGGCTCTTCTTCCATGGGCTCGCCAGCAGCTCTGTAAAAATAAACAGGCAATCAGAATACGGCACAAGAGTACACAATGACATTGTAGATTTTCATGCATAATCAAAGCTGATTTTTCAGCTCTCTCTGATGTTTATTTGTGTTATTCAGTTATCCATAAATAGAGTTTCTTTCCTAGGAAGTATAAACAAATGTCAAGTGGAAAAACATTTTAGATCCAAGCAATCACTGAAAATGTTCCTGTTTATATTAAAATATGTCAGAATATTTTATAACTTTTTGTCCAGAAATGTACATGCTTTCTGTCAACAGAGTCAAATAATTTCGTGAAAAAAATAGCTGTGATACTTTTATTTTATGAGCTTTTGCAACTAGAAATACATGCATTTATTTTTTCAGGCGGGTCCATACTATTAAAGCGAAATAGTTCCCTAGTAGCCAAGTAGTTAGCAGTGTTTCTTCTGGGGTTCTTCTTCAGTCCTCTGATTTTTGATTCTGTGCTTTCACAAATGCATTGCCTGCCTGCCTGCCTGCAACTTCTGAGACCAAATTCTGAACTCCATCAGCAGATCACTGTCATAGAGAAGGTACCTATTAATAGTAGCAAAGCAGATTATACTTATATCTTTTATTTGAAAGCCTCTGGGAAATATTCAGCTTAGGCAAGATGAGCTCTTTAAAACATCCAGTAAGAAAACAGTGGGGACATATGCTGAGCTGGCATAAAGTGTCATAATTCCTTGTACCTGACAAGCTACCACACCTGAGGATTATGCTGGCAATTATAAAATGGGAAGCTTCTGAGATCACGGTGAGACCTGGCTATTGAAAGGCATAAGAATTTGGACATAAACCTTTTTTCACCTCAGTCTGGCAGAATACCGTATGACAAATGAGCTTAAGACCTCCTTAAAAATAGTCACTTCAAGCAATTTTGAAATGAGGGGAGAGCAAAAAGTAAATGTAAATTAATAAACGAGACGTTTACCAGTTAAATCTTGTAAGCCAGTATAATAACTGGCTTTAGTAAAACATCCCTCAGAAAATACAAACCCATGAGATCCCATGGAAAAAAAAAGTAATTAATGGGGGCTTGCATGGGCTTTGGTAGTTTATTCAGCAAGGAAGCCAGAGAATTTTAAATAAATCTGGAGTTTATTAAAGTCTTTCCCAATGAAAAATTCAGCAGTGTGTATTTAAATGATTTTATACAGGTTATTCCTTTATGATTTGGAATGATCACAGTTAGTATGTTGAAAAATGTCAGATGGATGATATATGAAAAAGAAGATGTTTTTCAGACTAATCACTTTCCAAAGGATTATTGACCCTAAAAGATTATTAATCTATAAATCTCAAACCTTTTGTTCCTCACCACATGGTGGAGAATGTTTCCTATGTACAGTAACCACTGTAGCTCCCTCGTTGCTGAGAGGCAAAGTGAAGCCCTCTTGCATTCCCTCTTTTTCCCCTCTTGCAATGTTCTGGCTTGCAGCAGAGACCGCACAGTGGCAGCCAGGGTGGGATGGAGCCCAGCCTGCTGTTGAGGTCCTCAGGTGGGATAAAGGATAATGCACCATGTGGAGAATTCATATTGATGCTGTATGTTGCTGTTGTGTTGACCACAGGCTTCCACTTTCTCCAGCGACTTTTGGAAGACCTGCGTGTCCTCTGGCACAACGCAAAAGTGCAATAAGCCTTTGTTAAACAACCCCCCCATTATGGGGCTGCCTGGAAAGAGAATAATTTGGAAGCAGATAACATTTCAGTTAGGTTCTACTGTGAGGAAGCGAATGGGAAGAAATAGTTGTCAATAGATTTCAATTGGAGATTAGCAGAGCAGGAAGGAGGGGAGCTGTGGAAAACCTCTGGAAGTGAAAGTGGAGGGTTGAGTTATTTATAAGGATCTAGGGAAGCAGTACATGCAACAGTCTGTTCACACATATTTGGCTTCTGGTACAGACATTCTCATGACCATAGCACAATCGAGAGATGATCTTACTCAGGGTTTTAGTCCTGGACAATTTTTCACTGATGAGGGTCCTTCTGAGTGCCAGGACTGACCTTGAGTGCTATATTCTAATATATTCCAGTATATTCCAACAATATGCCAATATTCTGCATCAGCCAGAGCCTAAGCACCAATAGAAATTTTTATATGCAAGTGCCAGATACAAGGTCCTTTTTGGAAAAGGAGAGGAGGTTAGGGTGCCCTGGCGAATCCAGCTGTTGTCTCTCAGTGGGGGTACTCTCACAGCGTTCTCCAGGCTCCTTTTGAAGACTTATGTGTATGCTTTAACTTCATTTTATTAGTGTCAGAGAAGTCACTGGATCTACCCAATGGCTGATCATTAAAAACATACATTTTTATGGGATAACGGCTTAGGACAGAGTTTTGTGAGAGCCAGTAAAGTTTTAGGGCCCTTAGTACAGAGAGAAAAACACTGTAGTCCCATAACACTGAGCAGTGAATCAATATACACCCATTCTGCCGAAATCAAAAGTTCTCAAAAAAAAATCGAGGGGGCAGAGTCTGACAGGCCAAATTTATGTTACTTCAGTTATGTCACTGTTAGTTACATCAGTTCAGCCAGTCCTCCTGTAGCTTACAAGAAGTTGGCATAAAAACATGAAACAGGCAAAAAACCCCAACCCGTATTGTATGCTCTGACTGATTCCTCAGAGGTGCAGCTGTGAGCTCGGGCCTGATCCAGACGGATTCACTGCGCTCAGCAGATTCAGAAAGACACCAGTTGGGACTGTAATGATTGTAGAACCACAACTGTGAATTTTTATTAAGGCTTCGCTGTGGCTCATTTAAACTGCAAGTTCCTAGGAGCAGAGCCCTCTTGCATTCCCTCAGTTTATTTTGGTGTGCTGGAAAGAGTGCTCACCTATAGCTCTCTATATGGGCAATTCACACTATGGCAGAATGAAGTAGTCTCTTTGCAGTTAACACCAAACAAAATGATTCTGTTTAAACCTTAAAATAAAAGAAATAGATGAGGCAAAAATCCTACCATAGGGATAAAATCTGGCAAAACGTGTGACATCTTAAGTATTGTTCTGTGGCAATTAAGAATAAATGGCAACCATATTATTTATGAGAATATTATTTAAAATAGTTCATATCTACACTTAAAAAAAAAGTTAATATTTAAGAATATAGATAAACCCTGTACATCATCCAAAAAAGTAAATGTTTCTCTTGCCTTATTTTTAAAATTAGAATTACAGAGATTCCTCATAGCTACATCATCACACACATAAAAATAAAAATTCAAGGTATGTTTCCAAGTCACAGAAACTGCTGAACAAAAGATAGATTTTCTGGCGTGGTATGGCTGTTTTATGCCATAATCTGTTCCTAATTTAACTCAGCTGTCTCAGGGAAGATCATTGTAATTGAAAAGTGATCCTCTGGTAGCAGAGAGCTGGGGAAAAAGAGGTACATTTCTATAGCACGGAGATGATTCGGAGAGTGTCTAAAGACATCGTATAAGAGATCCTGTGTAAGTGCATATGCTAGTAAAAATGGACTTTGTATGGATCAAACAAAAAGGAACTAAAAGTAAAAACCATCATCATTTAAGAGCAGAATAAGATAACTACACGTATACTCTCAAAAGAGGAAGTAATGTCCAAATAAGGCAAATTAAATAAACTCTGGCAAGTTAAATGTAAACCCTCAATGAGGCAGACCAAAGGAGAGTCTGAAGAGCAACATGTTAAAAGCATAAAAACTAATAATAAAAGATCTTTCAAAATACATCAGAAGAAATGATCAAAGCATAAAAGGAGCATCAAGGAAGGTAGACCGCAAAAGCAAAATGAACTATTTATATCTGTGTTCAATAGAGAAGTGTCAGGGAGATTTTATTATTTGCAGATGAACTATCTTAAACTGAATCAGCACTAGAACAAACTGATATATTAAATATTGCCAAATCGCTAAGAGCAGATGATATTTGTCCACTGAGTTCTAGGGGAATGCAATTATGATGTTGCTAAAGAAATAATTACTGAGCATATTCTACTGCTTATCTCAGCATCCACACAAAGGTAGAGAATCTAAGAAATGCAGTTCCCCTTTCGGAAACTACAGGAGATACAGTAAGCCTGTATGTGGAAATCGAAAGCAGCTATAATCAGTGATAGAATTAGTAAGCATTTAGGTAATAGTAATTTGGGTAAGAGTTATGTCTTAACACTTACAGGGAAAGCAAGCCTTACAAATTTATCACAAGTTTCTGAAGGAAATGAAGGAAAAGGGCTCAAGTGATATCCCTGTGCAAAGAAAGTCTTCCAACAATTTTATCCAAATGCTTTGAGTAACCTAGGTTATGAGAGAAGGTCCTCTCATAGATTAACAATCCATCAAAAGTAGGAAATGGGTAATAATATTGGTGAATTTTCACCATGGAGGGATTCTCCAGAGCATCTCAAAAAGACTTGGCAGACTACCAGTAGATTTAGGTGATGATGTTTGTTGATGATGCCAAAGTACCGATACTAGTCAGTTCTAAAGCCCATAACACCATTTCTGAATGGAAAAGAAGGTAAACAAACACAAACTAACACACAATACACAAAACAGGGGGAAGGACAGCTTTAACTATTTATACACAGTGATGGCTATGACTGAGAGCTTGGAGTTAATGGCAGAAGAGCAGAGCGCAACAGAAACAAGAAAAAATCCGCTACATTAAGCTACTATGTAAACCCACAGTGTGCCCAACACCTGGAGTCCTGCATGCAGTTCTTACTCCATCTCAAAGAAAACTACCAAAGGCACAGAGAGGGGCAAGAATCATCAGAGGTAAAACATTATTTTCATATCAGGAGGAATACAGAGTCTTGAGACAGCTGAAGCCTTTAAAACCAGAAATGGGGCAGAGACTATAAGAAAAGAGCTGCTTTTATTTCACACAATGCAAGAACTAGGGGTTCCCCAGTGAATTTATCAGTTAATAAGTTTAGAGCAAAGAAAAGGAAGTATAATGCCTGATGAGGCTGTGGGATTCACTACTTGAGTGCCAAAGGTGTAAGCTGGTTCAAGAAAAGCTTTGAAAAGCTTATGCCTGGGTAGGTATCCTGGAGGCTTTTATACAGGGTGGGTTGGATACAGCTGTTGAGATCTACCTACTCACCAGGGCAAGGCTGGCTCTCAACTCCTCTGCTCCTGGTTCTCTCCCTTACGCACCCAGCACCGGGGGACAAGAGGAAGGTGGGCAAGATAAGGTTGCAGCCTGACCTGGGGAAGCTGTTCTTCAGCTCCTGAGCCTGGCTGCGACTGCAGACCCTGTGGGGTACAGCCAGGTAGGTGCAGGTTACTCAGCACAGCTGAGGTGGATACCCAAATAGTGAAATGCTAAGTGAAGCTTTATGAGTTGGTACACAAACACAGCAAGTGACCCCAGATGGTGGCTAGCTGTACCCCATGATCCAACCAGTTGCTCTAATGTATGTAATATAATGCAATATGACTGAAACTGCAACTGGTAGCTCTGTAACACTAAGAGTAATATCTAAAAATTACACTTTGTTTTCATTTCCATTTGAGTAAAACCTATGGTCAGCTGAATGAGGGCCATAAAGTCAAATTCTGATAAATGTCGTTCTCAAGATTTATTGTTTGCTGTAAAAATAGTAAGTGCAAGAGATCTGCCTTCACACCCTTTTATTTTTCCATTTTAAGAAGAAACATACAGAAGCTCCAACATATCAGGGACAGCACTGTACTGAACACTTTCATAGCACGATTTCTGAAACAGATGTCCGGCCAAAGAAAAATTCTAATCAGCTAAATCTGTATCTCACATCAGGAATAAGCAGTTATCAACACACAAAAGTTATGGTAGTTAGAAATGTTTTATAGGGCATGCCTGTTCCTTTAATTGCATCTGTATTTAAATCTGTGTTAGCATCATGCATGTTTTCTTTCCTATCCACAAACTCTTTTTGCTATATCCGTTCTCTTCTGAAGTCTATAATCAAGTTTCAATTGGATCTTAAAATGCAGAGTTGTGCTTTGGTAGAATAAAACACCAAAAGTGTAGCAGCTTTTCACGGTTTTCTTCACTTAGCCTGCCAGAGAAAATCAAATAAAAAAATAATCGGCACTGTCACTTGAAGAAAAGAAAGAGAGAAGAAAGAAAGAGAAATACTTAAGATGGGCCTTAGCCAGGAGCATTTTATCCTTTATTCATCAGTGGTAAATGAGTCAGATATGAGTTGGCCAGGAAAAGAGATGCTTTACCCAAAATCTGAGTTTAAAGTGAGTCATCTCACTCCAAACACCAATATATCCTCCAACATAACTGGCAAGAGTTTCCCGCAAAGAGACTCTTGCTGCCACTCTCTTCGTCTGGAGGCCTGACCATCCAAAGCTGAAGTCAACAGGATCTCTACCATCGGTTAATGAAACAGGGTTAGAGACGCAGGCCAGAATTACCATCCTGGCTGACCATGGTGGGAATTAAGAGAAAGTAAATTGGCTCCTGACATAATGAAGGAACCCTTCAGATTGCCTTGTCAGCCACAGCGCTTTCTGCTCTGATCCTGCCCTACCTGTCACAATCAACTTTCCCAAACAAACACTCAATGCAAAGGCTTGCAACAGGTCTTCAGAAGGTGGCCCCCACCTACAATACGGGGGAGACGCATCTACAGAGGCCTTATCAAGAGGGCTTGAGAGCCCAGAGGACTCCTCACGTCCCTGCAGTCCTGTCATTTGCCATAGAAAGGGGCTGGAGATGGACCATTACATACTTGGTCCTTAATTGCAACAAACATAAGAAATGTGAAAAAAGCAAAGTTGGACTGATCACTACATTACTGCAGTTTGTGTTGGTATGTGCCTATGAAATGAACGGTATGTTTTCGTGAAATGAATGAAATTATACTGGCATGAAACCAGGGTGTCCAATGTCAAATCAGTCCCTGGATTTATGATCCCATGCTGGACTTTCATTCTTGCTCAAAGTGCAGCCAGGTCCTCTCAGGTCTCCCTGCAGCTCAGAGGACCCTCAAAATCAGACCTTCAGGGTGACCATTTTTGATTCCTTATTCCTCCTTACATTCAGCAGGAAGAGAATGATGTCCTGAAGCCTCAGAAAAGCTAACTACCAATTTTGGCCCAGCGGGACAGCACTTATGTTGTCCTGTCACTCTCTGATGGCAATCTGGCTTTGGGTGACTTCTTTGTGGGTTACGAATGTGGAAACAGACTTAGGAACGCATGCGTGCACAGGGGTTTTTTGTGCTGCTGAAAAATCTCTGCAGCACCACGGAAGATATTTCAAACGAAGCCATTTTTCCACAGAACAATTCATCACGATGGATTCGTCCCTGTAAGAGTCCAGAACTGATGAAGTGTAATGAATCTGGCAGCCACATGAATTCCACTTGTGCACATTTCAGCACATGCATTTTTTTCCATTTCTCTCAGCTCCACCCTGAAATTCTGTTTTCAGAATGGGTGGAAACTGTCACAGGTTATCAGTAGGTAGGTAATAAATACAATAATTAAGTGCAGCATTAGTCAAAGGGTTATTTTGTTCAAATCATGTAGGATCAGCAGTTGCTCTCAATGGCTGTAGTTTTAAGGGAGTGGAGGCACATAACAAATACAATTCTTGGTTATCCGGAGCAATGTAAAAATACACAAAATTAACCACACCCTTTTTAAAGTTTTGCTTTGTTTGACTGCATTAGTTCCAACACTTTAACTACAATTCTTTATATTTCAGAGCTACGCACATGCGAGCAGGCACCTTTCTGTCCCTGGCTAGCAGAAGTGTCTCGTAACTGTCACAAATTTATATGAAAAACCTTACATTATTCCTTAGCTGAGCACTGATTAGCACTCTCACAAATCTAAAATATGTCTCCCATTCGTCATGGATTCTTCCCTAAGCTTTTACGGATTTGTTTGCAATAATACCAGCACAACAATAGCCATAGCATATTAAAATATAATTACAATCGGAAAGGTAATTATGTAAATACTGCGAACTTTACTAGCTAGCTCTGCTCCTTGTGTGTCCCTTTGAGCCATGTCTGTTAACTCACTGACAGATGAGCGCTCCCACTGTTGTGAGAGACGTTCACTCCCAAACGCATCCATAGCTTTTAGCACTGCGCTATTCCCCCGGATGCCTATCAATCAGCTCAGTTCTGATTAAAAGAGCAGATGCGGGAGGCAAGAACTGAATCAAACAAGTAGCTGTCACGACGTAGGAGCCGTGGATCCTTCTGGCTCCACTCCCACCACCGCTCTGCCTACCCACAGCTCCCTCCTTTCTCTCCTGTTGTTCCACAGCTCTGCTCCACAGCCTGCAGGGAGCTCATGAGTCTCCTTATAAGGCTTTTTTCTCCTTTCCTCCTCCCTCCCCTGTTTTCTCTGTGTGATGGAAATGGAATGGTTCCACTGCATTTTGGGTCTTCATCTACTGGTGAAGGCCAGGAAAGTTTGTCCTTAAAATGAGTAAATAGGAAACTCCAAGAACTTCTGCAGTGGCTTTTCTGATTCCTAACAACTCTTTGAAGAAATACTGTTTTGTAGATGACACAGTATTCAGTGGCTATCAGTTTTTTTCACCTCTAATTGGCAAAAAACACAACAGCAGTTACTCTATCATTTTCTCAATTTATGAAATTGAAAGCAATCTTCATTAATGTAAAAACAAGCTGGAAAAAACAGCGTTCTCATTCTTTGCTGGTGTACCTTCACCTTGGTACACAGAAAGTGTTGGCCCTAATCCTGGTCAGGATTCCCTTAAGTTTTATACTGGCACCATTCCATTGCTTCCAGGGAAGTAACTTTTAATGCCTGTCTAATATCATTTAATAATGATTTAAGTTCATCGTTATTAAATTTATCTGACCATGTGTTAAATGCCTTCCTAGAAAACCAAAACTAAAACAGGATTGAAAAGCTCCCAATGAGAAAAAAATAGTTGATTACGCTTGATCATGTCTATTTTCCTCACATGAATGTTGCCCTTTTTATGTAGTAAAGAGCATTAGACATGGCGAGAAAACAAGGTTCTTGCACTCATCATGAACCTTAGTAAAGAACTGCACGTGCCAAAAAAATACCTGCTAGCGCAGAATACCTCTGCTTCCAGTGACCAAATGAGAGAACTCAAATCCAGGGATGAAAAATTCCAGGTACCTCAATTAGCAGATAATTTTGAAACAACCCTTAGTCTAGCGGTCTTCATCTCATTTGACTGGAGTGAAAGACTTCTTGTTCTCTGCAATGATTGCTTATGCTTACCTGCTGCCTTCCTGAGGGATACACTGCTCAACATCCACTGAAAGAGAGGCCATAGCAGACACCGTTTCTGTCTCCTCCCTCTCTTGTTTCTGAGACTCAGCCAGAGCACAATCCACTGGCACAGAGTATGGCTCCACTGACTTCCAGTACTTGCCTAAGGAAAACACACATAATAATTTATGGGAATTTTAGCTAGCATGGTGGTACAAGCATAGTAATCACTTAGTTCAACACTGGGTGATTACAATTTAAAATCACTGCGGTGTAAGCAGTACAGTTGAAATTTCAGACTGCAGTGAAGAGGTATATTTCTGAACCTAAGAATGCCAAGTTGGAAAGTGCTTTCATTCCAAGGGCTGTGTCACACCCTTCCCCAGAAGGTAATAAACTGGAGGAGTAACACACAGGCTAATGAACTCATACTGTCAGACAAGCTATTGGCTTTATCTACACAAGGTGAAGGGAGTTCAGGGCAGGGTTAATACCTAGAAGCTCTGATATGTCAGACAGTTGATGCATATACAGCAAATAGGACTAGAAAAATGAACATTGTTGTACAAAGTGCTCACACAGCACTGTCTTGAAAAGGAAAAAAGTCAGAAATACCAGCTTGGACTGAGGTGATGTTGCCAGAAAAATCAGGTTTGTTAGTCCTGGATGTTCTTTCTCCTCCAACCTCAGGGCGTATACTAGAACAATAATTTATTTAAAACTTTCATATATGAACTGGCTGTTACTGGAAAGCTGCCAGATATCATAAGGAATAGAGTTTTCTGGTTTGCTGTGTAAAAACACAGCAGTGGATTAAAAGCATGAGTATTCTCAGTTTTCTGCCTGCAACAGAAGAGACAGTAAGGAGCTTCTCGACCAACACAAACAATAATGTCAGTTGACTCATGGTCAACTTATAAAATGGTCTGCTACTGCAGTGCTATTAAGAAACAAAGGTTGATAGTGGTAACCAGGTGAACAAGTAAGAATTTACATATGTATTTCTTACAGCCCAGCAATCCACCAAGCACTCACTAATTGCCAGGTGGATGACACCTGGAAATTAGGAGCTTTGGGAGGGCTGGGAGCTCTGGACCAGAGCTTATTCAGTGTTTAGCAAGAAGCTCCCAGCAGCTGCTGCAGAGGTTGGGTCAGGGTACTTATCTGGGAATTAGACGGAGGGTTTCAACAGCTGTGAAAGAGAGGGGATCAAGTAGGGGACTTTTCCGAGAGCTAAAAGGAGGATTTTGGCAGCTGGGCAGCGGACTGAGTCGAGGTGCTTATCTGGAGGGTAGCTGGAGGCTTTAACAGCTGGGAGGCCAGGCCAGCGGTGGTGCTGCCTGTGCCGCACAAAGGCTGCTGAAAACTCCCTCTTTGGTAACACAGCTTTCAACACAGATTCAGGCTTTTCGAAAGATGAACTTTTCCCTCCAGTGAGAAAGCAGCTGTCAATAAAGCCTGAAAATGTCTTTATTCAAAAACATCATTGCAACATGAAAGCCCAAGTCAACGTGCAAGAACAACCAGCGAGCATGGCCAGCGTGTTTCTTTGAACTCTAATAGTGTGCACGTTTGAGTAGTTAGCAGAATCTTTAAATAACGGGGACCTTCTGGGGATAAAATGTAAAGTGTATTAAGTATCCTACAAAGTTGAGATTAAGTGTTAGGAGGTTGGCTTTGCTCCAAAAGCATGAAAGACACAGCTAAAAAGTTATGTACGTAACAGTAGGCTCAATGATGGGAGCCTGGCAAATCATATAAAAACAAGACAAAAATATTCTCTATTATTACTGTGCTCAGAGACCATATTCTCTATTCATTAAAAAATACACTAAAAACAAACAAAAAAGTTATATGAGCATTCCACAATGTTCTCACAGATCATATGTGCAAAAGTCAATCTTTGCAATATACACCCAATTCAAACCCTATAATTTATGAGCTAAATGTTCGCAGAGTGGGTGGGGTTTTTGTTGCAGAAACAGATGTGCAAGAAAATCAAATCTGTTGGCATGGGAATAATACCCCCTCTTGCCTATAAAAGAAATGAACCCATGTTCACTGCTGGAGTTTTCAAGGGCTCTTATTCATAAAATAAAATATTAGTAACCAGCTACCACTGTGTTGCTCTCCTGCAGCAACAATAAAACAGCATCAGTGAGGATTGCTACATCGCACGCGTTCATTCACACACAGGCTCACACACCAGCTGCCCCCTGAATCCTGACTTTCTTATAACACTAAAACTCGGGGCCAATTCAAGCATATTAGCGGGCTCTCTGTGCCCATTTAACTGCCCTTCACCCCCAAGCGATCTGTGATTTTCCTTGTTTCCCTGCATTGAGAATTTTGTTATGAGAGGGGCTTCGGTGATAAAGAGGGAGAGCAGAGTCAGGCCAGGAAGCAGGTGGCAGCACCTACGCTGCAGTGGAGGGTCTTGGAGAAGGGGAGTGCATGGCAGGGTGTTTGTGGTTTGTGGGAGGAAATTTTAAAGCAGTCCCAATTAGGAATAGCATCCAGGTAGCGGTGGGTACCTCATGCAAAGAGGGCTTTCTGATGCTTGTGAAAAAGCAATAGTAGATCTTTCTTTAAAATCAGGAAGCTGTACCTTACAAACATCTGTGGTAAGCAGAACAGCTTTGCAAGCTTCTTTTTATAAAGAACAACATCTGTATGTTGTGCACAAAACATACAGGGCTTGCATGTGTGCTCAACTAAAAGATTTGCAGGCAAAGTCTTGTGGAACGGAGAAGCAATGACAGCATGCAGCTGCAAAGGAGCTTTGTTAAAAACCCTAGGTGGATTGACAATTAAATGAGCTCAAAAAGCATCTGCCTCAAACTGCTCACATCTCTGAAAATGTCATTTCTACTGTGCTATACTGGAATGTGAAATTCTACCAGTCCTGTTACATTCATTGAGAAGAACTTGGTGGAGCTCAGGGGAAAGAATGAAGCATACTGCTGGTTTCATTCATACAAAACTTGAAGAGCAATCACGGCTTGCAAGAACAAACAATGAAACTAAATCAGTCTTCTAGGTACGCTTTGGCTTTCAGCATGAAAATGTGCTTAAGTCTCCCTCAAAGATTTGTGGGAGCACTGATTGTTACCAGGAAATAATAAAAGTGAATGTTTCTGTCACTGTTACAGGCATTTGTAATTGCCTTTCACAGACAGATTTGGACATGCTGTACCATGGCTTGCTTGAAAAAAACAGTTTGGGGGTGGTATTCAAGCTAGTGAACAGGATTGTTTAGAAATAGCATATTGCATGGGTGTGGGAACTAATACTTCCAAACGTATTACATTTCCAAAGGAGTTTTGGATCACTGTCACAAACAAAACATTTATACAAATTCCATTCTAGTTAGAAAAAAGTTGTTTCCTCTCATTGTCTAACTAAGTATTGCATCTTTGATTTTTTGTGGCAAACACAGAGAAGGGACTTTTTTGTCTAAAATATTGCTAATATACATGATCAAAGTTGGATCACAGAAATACAGACTCAATGTACATGCAAGCAATCGTCCAAACAAATCAGGCTTTTTCAGTACCTTTCAAGGTGCTACCCCACAGTCTAATGCTTTTCAGCCTGCATAACTCCCTATAATATTCAACATGTACTTGCTTCTCTTAATTCCATCTAAATATGCATCCTCCATAAAGCTGCACTAAACTTCCTCAGTGCTCCTTTCCATCATCCAAGCACATTCCTCTCTAATACTTGGTCTCTCTCCAGACAAAATGATGTATGCATAACCTTTTAGGTAAGAGCTGCAAGAAAAGACAGAATATTGTGTATAAATAACCTCAAACCCTGAGCAGCCTGACTTAGGTTTCAGAAGAACAGCCCACTGGACCCCTGTGACTGTACCAGCTCAGCTCAAACCTAAGCTTGCTCTGAACAAGCAAGGATAAACCACTCTGCAGCTCTGAACTATGTTTTTAGATACACACTATATATTTGTTCCTAAATCTATTCCTTCTTTCTGAACTGTCATCATTTGTGTGTATTTCTAGTAAGACACTATGCCTTTCTGGAGCCAGTATTAATTTTTTTTTTCTCAATTCACCCTTTTTTTGTTTCAGATCTATTTTCATTAAATACATGTCTTGTTTCAAACAGAATTGCATATTCTTTCTTAACGTCTGTGGCCTGTGTGCAGCTTTCCGTCCTTATTATCATTTGCAAATCTGCTCTATCTTGCATAGTACATGAATTTCCTTAACTTGTTGATTGTCCTGATTCCGGCTGGGACAGAGTTAACTCTCTTCCCAGTAGCTGGAGGGGGTGATGTGTTTGGGTTTGGTACTGAAAGGAACGTTCATGGCCCATTGATGCTTTGGTTGTTGCTGGGTGGTGCTTGCACCAGGACTTTTCAGCCTCCCATGCTCTGCCAGGTGCAGGGGGAGCTGGGGGGGAGCATAGCCAGGGCGGCTGACCCAGCTGGCCAATGGGGTATTGTATACCATGTGACATCATGCTCAGTACAAAACTAGGGTGGGGTGGGGTGGGGGGCTCTGGGATTCGGGACACACGAGTTCATTCAGAACACTTGGGGGTGAGCAGTTGCATTGTGCATCGCCTGCTTTGTATATTCTGTTATTGTTGTTATCATTGTCATTATCACTGTTCTACTTTGTTTTATTTCCATTATTAAACTGTTTTTATCTCAACCCACGGCTTTTCCTTCATGTGCCCTCCTGATTCTCTCCCCCATCCTACCGGAGCAGGGAGGGTGAGCGAGCGGCTGCGTGGTGTTTGGTTGCCAGCTAGGGTTAAACCACGACACTGATTCCTTCCAGATCATTAACAGGGAATTTTAAGGAAGATACTAATTCATGAGCTACCCTAGGACATACCACCCAGCAAAAATGACTTACTGGAATTTATCATATACAGCTGATTTACTTAGAGCATTTGCATATCTGGGTGACTGCTGTATATGAAGGATGAATTACATACCTACAATGAATTTTAATTGTCACTTTACAGCTAAAATCAGATTGATAATTACTGCATGATCAATAGATAATGCATGGTGTCCCTTTTAAAAATTGCATTTATTTTATACAGATGAATCCTAATTACTTGTGATTCATCTAAGCAAAACATTTGTTATCTATTTGTTATTGTTAAGGAGCCAGCAAACAGTAGAAGTCAGGAAGCTCCCACTGCCTCGGTAAAATGGCAGAAAGCAGAAGATTAGAGAATTTAAGGGAAGTCTGCTCAGTTGGATTAAGGCAACTGATGGCAAAGAGAAAATTTTTCAGTGAGACCAGAGCAAATGCACTAAAGCACCTGGGTAGTAAAGGGTTGGGGTCAGGGCACACAAGTGAAGCAATCAAGTACCCTCTGCACCAGAAACAGAATAAAATCATGTATTTGTTAGCATTGTTCCATGGGTCAGTGCCCATTTTGAGCTTTTTAACTTTATCTCAAGCTCCTACACATCTCAAAGCGAGTAACTTGTAAAGGGCTGCACAAACAGAATCTGAAGAAACTATTTGTTAGAGCTCTAATTTACCTGTCTGTTCCTGTCCTTCACTGACTAACATCTATTTCATCCAAGCTGCTCTGGAATGGAAAGATTTGGGAATGTTCAGGAATCAGAAAGCTCTAAATAATTTCAATGGGTTATTTTTTTCAGGACTAAATACATAGCAGAAACTAAGAGATGTCAAAGAAACAAAAATAAAAGCATGCATATATATATACACACACACACACTAGACACAGCATGTTGGTTTATACATAAAACATTTGCCTGCTCTTTTCTCTGAAACAATAGTTTAATGTCTATGACATTAATTAATAATAAAAAAAATACCCCAAACCCACCAACCCAAACTGAGAAACATACTTTGAATTTCAGTGGTCTTTTTTAAAGAAGCTATTGCATTCATATTGGGGATTTGGTGCACAATATCTTCCGGGAGAGGCTCCAGCTGCAAGAATAGAATAGAATAATATAAATTTTCAATAAGCCACAGGGAAGTAAAACAAACTGAAACAATCTAATCCTCAGGAAAAGCTCAGCCCAAGAACTGGTTAACATTTTGCTGGTATCAGTTCTAAAAGTATAGCCATGATTTTGTTTTCTGTTTTCCAGCCATGTAATTGAATTCCAAGGGGCTTTTCTATTGGCTGCAAGACTAATCTATGGAGTCTCTGAAGCAGGTGCATGTCTGTGTATTATTCATTAAAAAAATGCTAGTTATTTGTGTAATTTTTTGTACGTTCCTCACAAACCAAATTCCACTGCATCTGTATATGCAGCTGGGCACTCCAAACAAAACCTTGCTGAAGCCACATTGGAACTGAAGTGTGCACTCTATTATCTTTATTTTTCTGGTGTTATTACATCTAACCATCTTACACATTTTAAGATTTACAGGGGAAAACCATAAAACACAGCTGCTTTTACTAGCTTTACATTACTTTCAAATAAAGTAGTAGATAAAAAATGGTTATGCAGATTAGCAGTAAGAGTTCTCTAAGTAAGTTTTTTTAGAGACCAGCTGCATTTTAATTAGCCAGTTTTATTTGTATATTCTTTGAGTAGGGCTGCATCATAGTAAATTAGCAGAAGGAAGTGTTCAGTTACTGCACAGTTATTTTTGCCCTGCAATGGATACATATACCAACCAAACTGTATTTTGAAATTCATCCACAAGTGCTTTTTTGTCCACCTTCCATATATTTTGTCCTAGAAAAAGGGTAAAAGATTGGGCTAAATGTCTCTTCTTGTACTGTAATAACTATCCTTGAACTATGCTTAGAATCCAGCCAGCTTTTCCACTTCCCTGCATAGGCTGCTAAAGCTGCTTCCTGCGGAGCCAGGAGTAGCAATCATGTCAAGGTAGACAAGCAAGAGCGATATCAATACCAATCTCTCTTCTCTAAAGCGAAGGAAGTTCAACCATCATTGACAGGAGACATCTGTACTGCAGACAAAACTCCTTTCTTAAGCATGCCTGGGTCTACTTCAAACTAGGTCAAGTGAAGCCCACCCAAGGAGCTTCCTCTGTGAAGTTAATAGTTCAGTAGCCATCATATATTGTCCTCCAGGTTGCTACCGCTGCATTGCTACCCACCAACTAGATAAAATCAGCTTTGATCCAAGTACACAAAGTGGGAAGTAACTGCAGTGTAGATGCTCCCTTAGTGGTGCTATTTAAGCAAGCCTAGCTACAAATCCCAGAACTTCTGGGATTTTACCATTATGATCAACAGTAAATGCTTGTCAGTGATAAAGACGTTGCAAATATCGCCAGTTTTTTGGAGTCCCGGTAACTAAAATGAATAGGGCTGTTCATGTCATTATTTCCTTAGAATCCCATATGGGATTGCAGCTGGAAGATTTCCTTGTGGCTACAAACAATAGCACTATGTTTTTTTTTCAAATAGCACAAATCACTCCATTCTGGGCAGTGAGCAAGTGTGCATAGAACTGCTGGTAGGATCTGACTGGGTCCCAGCTCTACTTGGTTACCGAGGAGGCCAAACTGCAGAGGAAGATTGTTGCTATCTAATTACAATAAACATAATACATTTGCAATTCTTAAACCACATTTACTTTACAATCTTTAAAGGTTACTCTATTTGGTAACTCTTGTAGTACCTGGCGGAAAACTGCGTATTTATGAAAATGCCAAGCTTCACAGATTCTAGAACAATAATCCGTATAATAATCTTAATAATCCATACCTTGGGTTATGTAGATAAATAGCACTTGCTTTTATCGCTTGTTATTTTCTGTTTAAAATGATCTATCATTTGGCCAGGAAGAGGACAAAATCCTGAAGTTCTGTTTGGTCATACTGGGTGCAGGAACACAGAAGGGGAAGTGAACAGTAGCTTAAGGTTCTGTTTTGACAATTTCCTAATTCCTAAGGCTTTGACAACTAATTCACTCCCCTAAAGTAGGACAAAATAGCTCCAGGCTATAATAGTAGGAATAATAATACAAGGTATGGAATTGCCAGACTGCAAGATCTGAGAGCTGTGTCTTGCTTTGCCCTTTGAGTACCTCGAGATTCCTTCTGCAGACCTCCTGTAATAATTATTAAGCTGGGAGCAACTGATGCAGAGATAGATAGAGGGATTTCCTATTAAAAGGTGAATATTTTGTTGCTTTCTTCAGAGCTGGATTTTTGCAGGAGCCAAAAGATTGTCTTGATTTTTCCTAATATATCAATGACATCTCTTTGTTTATCAGTACAGAAATTGTTTAACAAGTAGGCTACATTTGAATATTAGACATATCAGATGAATATTCAGAAATGGCAGATGTGTTTTTAGAGATCAGGATAAGATGATGAATTATTAAAGAAAAGAAGAAAGAGTGTCAGATATCCAACAATTATCCCAATCATTACTCCATCTGTCAGCTCTACTAACAGATCTGTAAGTTATGTGAATATAATAGTTACTTTTGATCATTTCCTTAACAATTTTTTTCAGAAAACTTTCATGTTGTATCCCAAGCTCAGATTCTGCTCCAGACCTATTCTGCCTCCTCAGTTATCCCTTAGGGATAACTAGGCAGAACTTGGATCCTCTTCCGTATCAGGGAAACCTTATCAGGCTCCAGAAATAAGTTCATTACATCATATACCCTGTTCAGCCCAAATGCAGTACCGTTACAAAAACACTATAGAAATAAAGCCAGTGGGTTATGGCAGCTGTTTCTATACACTTTGAAATGAGACTGACTGCATTCGAAAGAATGATTTCTGTTGGCAGCTATCCACTGATTGGATACAACTGTACAGACAGAGGGGTGTCCCTGGAAAATATCAGCAGTTAGACCCAACAGTGAACAAAAGAAATTACACTACACCTGGCATATATGGCACTATTACCTTCCCTCCTACACTTATTGGCATTCAGATCATGAAGTCTATTAAATCTGGAGGCTAACAGAAAGGAAGCTGAAAAGAGCACTGGAAATACACTGTCTGGAAAGAAATCTTTCAGAGAAGAACAGTTCAAGTCAGTGCAGAAATAACCAAACCACTGGAGAGACAGTTTGGACTAGACACAAAGGGTCACATTTTCAAAGCTTTTACATGGCTGAATTGGGCTTTTGTGCCCAAAGTAGCAGATGAAAGTAGAAACTGTGTCCACTAATCATTTTCAAAGTAGGAAGAACAATGTAAATAGGCAAAAATCACTTGGGCCGCCAAAGTCTGCCAAAGGCATATCAACAAATGTTTGAAGTAGGAATTAACGATGGAAATTTTATGTGCCCAGAAGGTGATCCGAAATGATGCTTGGGAAGTGGAGAGAATCTGAAACTACAGCAGTCTGTACTGAGATGGAAAATCTAGAAAATCTAGCAATATCTGTATTGTCCTTAGCACTGTCATGTTTTAAAACACCAAGATTAGCTTCAGTGAAGATTGTTGCAGAGTGCACTTAGAGATAACTGAAAAGTGAGGCAATTGCAAGCATAGGGTAAGGAGCGTGGAGAGTCCTGTCAGAAGCAGAGGAAGGGGAGAAGGCAGGCAGGCCCCTCAGGGATGCCTAGGCTGCAGGAGGAAGCACTACTTTCCCGGATAAACTGTGCAAGAAACATATCAGCACCAAGACTAGGATTCGTTGCTCTTAGGGTTGCCTATGATAACAGAGGACTAAGTTCAAAGATCTCACAGGTCCTCTGTTTTCTTATATCAGCAATCTTCTCAAAGTTTCTGCACTATCTGTTTATATATAAGCACTTTAAACAGGTATTTTTGTGATCCACTTTTACAATGCCGTAAATAGGCGAGTCAGTTTTCAGTAGGGAATAGGTTCAAAGGCACAAGGGGTCATTAGCACCTACCAGTCCCTGAAAAAGGAGAGATGCCTTGCAAGTATGTAACTTTGGAATCAGAATATTCTCTGTTTCCTCGGCCAAACCACCTCCTGACTAGCATTGCCCACCTTGGGGACTTTGATGTCACCTTGCTGACTTCTGGCACATACCGTGCTCCAGTTTCCTGCTCCATTTAATTCTCTATTTCTGGACCAATTTCTGGACTCTGGGTTTGTGCAAGCAGCAGTTGACAGGTGGTTTAGACTCAGTGTTAATTATTTTCTAATATTAGACTCATATTAACAATGAGGATGTGAGATTGCAACCAAGTTTACCGCCCAATTTAAAATTGATCTCAGGCCATATTCACTTCCATGAATATTTCCATTTTGGAGAAAGAAATGCTTACCTGTTCTGGCAAATAACCCCTTTTTAACGCAGTCCAGGCCCTCTTGGCAGAGCTCACTGCCTAGCTGGCAAGCAGCCCCAGATTCACACTGAATTCCACAAAGGAGAAAAATGCCAACTTTTCATCATCAGCAGGAAAGCTGCAAAGTACGAGCTTTCCACTTAAATTACCATCCCCTCCTAAATGCCAGCTCAACAGATTGCAAGAAAGAAGCACATACTCCACACTCTGCAAGAAAATTGTCCAGTATAAGTTTTCAAGCATGCTTGGGAGCCAACCAATCACAATGTTTTGTCAAATTCTGCTTCAGACTGAAATTCAAGCCAGAAGAATATTTACTAGAAGATGTTAAATTTAGTCACTTAGAAATGTTTTTGCACTTAGGGCCAAATTCTGCCTTGGCCGCCACAGTCAATGAGAGCAGACGTGCATCCTCTGTGTGCCTTTGTTGCAGGGTCCCACTGGGCAGAGCGCACTGTGGACTGCACTTCTCTGTTTCCTCTATGCAAAGAAGAGCACGACCCCGTCTGTGACTAATTATCACTTGTTATAGACCATAGCAAACTGCTGTACCACGTAGAGCTAAGAGACACTGCCCAAACCTGTAGATAGGTCAGAGGGACCGTGATGTTAGACTGACTTCTATGTCCCATGGAAATATCCCATCTGGCTGCTTGAAAAGGGATGGGATGAAGGAAGAACTGAATCCTTAGGTTTTGACTCAAAGAGTTTTGTGCTTGATGGAATCCTTCCTCATTCTCTCTGGCAGCAAAAGAACCCCCAACTGCACACAGTTATGTTGGAAATAAGCTGCAGGATTTAGGATACTGAACTCTAGGAAAGCTTATCCCTGAGGGCTTTTTAAATCCAAGTAGTGCCTCTTCAAAAATAAAGTGGAGGAAAGAAACCAGAACCTATCCTTGCAGGTATAGAGCAGTCTTACTCACCACCACCTGGCACCGAAAAGCATAGCAGAGGTCTTTATAGCACTGAAGCTAGGACAGACAAAATAGTGTGGAATTTCCATTCTCCATGACAAAGATATTGGGGAAAAATCTCAATATTCAACCCAATTTTAACACACTTCTTGGAATGACATACAAATCTTAACTTTTAATGGTTTTCTTAATTGAAGTAATATATATATCTATATATGCTTTAAAAATAAGTATTTGAAACTATACAACCAATCTATGAAAAACTGTAGAATCATTTAAAGAGTATCACAATAAATGAGCAAATTTAATTTTAAGCACAAGAGTGCATAAATGCACATCATCTCAGAAAAGCTTAGGTTTGAAAGCAATGTCTCTTTTCTAATTACACGAATCCATCATTTCCTTTGTTTTGACAGATGCTCTTTTAATGGACAAGTTCTAAAATCATGTCGAGAAAATTCAGGGATATTTTAAAGCAACTGGTGCTCATCCTACCTTTTTACCTGACAGAAGGATTTCTATGTTTTCATTTTGGATTTCAAGGGAATCCAGCTGCTTAATCTCTTCTCACCTCTTAGGAAGATTTCCTTCCAAGGAGATAACCTACAGTGCTCCTAATTAGCTCTGCAAATGGTCAAATGGATTTTTCTCAAGGTGACATGGAAATTTTCTGCTTGTATACGTAAGCATGGACAAGAAAACCTGAGATCTTTAAATTTTTTTTTAATCATTTTATATGTAAACTTTCTAACTAGTAATTTTATCTTTATAAAACATATCCTTACCTTTACCTCTATAATTTCCTTTCTAGTTTTCTCATCATTTGAGGAGGGATTCACACAACCAAACCAGATTGAGCCATATCAGATACTATAGGGTCTCTTGCCTGATCTCCAGTTGCCACTCAGAAAGGGTGTGCATCTCCTCTAAGTTCTGAGTTAGATCTAGCAGTCCTTGGCCAATATTCTGGATATCCTAAGGTATCTAAAAGGGCACTAGGCACTTCTGTTTAGGGATCTGGGTCTTAGAAAGAAACATTTAATAATAGAAGTACCTCCAATCAGAGAAAATGAACAATTATAATCCCATTTGTGTTTCTGTCAAAATCTGAAATTATTGTTCAAAAGTACTTCTGCAGAGAAGTTCAGAAGTATTGACCACACATAGATGGGGCTGATAGCTCATTTAAATTCTGCGCTCTTCCAAGAAAAAGAGACCTTTTTAATAGTTTTTTTGGTTAGTCTTCAAAATCAACAACTGTATGCAAGAATTTCCTGTGCCATGCTCAAATTATTTAAAGAAGATTAACTTGATAGGGTATTCTTTTCTTAGCAGCTCTACTTGCATTTGCTAAGAGAAGAGTAGAAAGTTATCGTGCTAAACAGATCACTGTGCTGCAGGCCACACATAACTAAGAGCAAAATATATCTATTTTGGATGTCAATCTATTTTCCTTCTTGGTGTTCAGAGACAAATAAGAAAAGAAAGAATTTTTCACTTGTAAGTTTGGTGTTACCTCTACATATCAACCAGCTCTCCATGAAAGTTGGAAGTTGTAGCTAGTTTTACAATTACTCTTTTTTAAAAATGTTATTCTGCTGGTAATAGAACATATTAAGCAGTGAATTTCTGTATTGACAAGTCCTGGCCAAAAACAACAAAAGAAAAGAAAAAGTTTTCAAAAAACTCTGCAAAATGTTTATGAATTCTAATCCTCAGCACATGAATAAATACATCTGACAAACTGCAGAGTACCTTACAAAGGCCTTTCCCAACCTTTCTAATTTGAGTTCAATTACATGTGTAGTGTTTAGAAACTGAAGTTCATCTTGCCAATGTTTTTAAACTAGGGTTGCACTACATACCATTATTTGTAAAAATGAAGGGCAGATAATAAGTTATAATTATCCTATTAATCACCTGTAAAGAATTGCATTCAAGGAAGAATGCATCCTCAAATTACAATAATTGGTTGTTTGAAGAAAAACATTTTTTTTCTGTCCTTGGCAGGAACACACTTGGAGTTTGCTGTGCAAGTTCATGAATATTATACTGAAATCAAGCAATGTATATGCTATGGGCCATGTGGTGTAGATTGCCATAAATCTATAGATGTCAACAGACGTGCTGATTTCTAACTGCTAACTAGGTATCAGACTTCCTCATTAGTGTCGGCTCCTTGGCAACACCTTTACTTATTCCTTTAAGCAAACATCAGTTTCTTATGATAGTGTTGGTAACAACATTGTCTCTGGAGTATTTTTCTCTTCTTAGCAGCCACAGCATACTTTCTCTTTGGAATTCTGCTGTACCAGACCATTCAATGCATGTCCCTGAAGACAAAGGTGTGAGTAAGAGCACGAGAATAATGCTTATTGCATGAGATGTTTCAAATTATTAATGATCATGTTCTTTTAAAAGTGAATTAAAAATAGCTGCATGGTTATGTTTGTCTTCATTCTCAGTTACTGAATTTTTGTCTCTCCTGAAATTTGCTTTGTTATATTTTGCAAACAGATAGACTCACAATTTATCTAGTTTCCTGGTCTCTAGTTACTCTAAAATAAAATGGAAGAAAGTCTCTATTCCAGTACACTTATCCCATACCTTCTTCTCACAATTGGTATTTTTTCTCTTATAATGGCTAGTCAGTGACAGCAGAAATAGTAGTTGGTGTGATATAGTGTTAAAAAAAAACAAGGCAGTTTTCATAAATGGGTAGCACCACCAAATGGTCATAACTGGATAGAAGGACCCAGGCACCTACACAGAGGAAGACAGATCATATCATCAGCATTGTACCATTTGCATTAGTCCCACAAGGGTGAAAATTTCAGACAATGGGTTTAGAAGGCCTATGAAAAGCCACTGGTGCTATAAGATACTACCACAGGGAAGATGACGACAGAGAATATCAATGAGAGCGTCCTGGAATGGCAGCTGATCAGGAAGGCAATGCTGCATTCACTAAGATTGTCAAATGCCTCAAGCTAGGTTTTGTAATCCATATTTCAGCACCTAAATAAAAGGACCAACACTGAGCTGAGCATCTATTTCAATAGTGCACGTCACCACACTGGAAAACTCTCCTTATGGGACTTGTCAAAGGTGATAGTAGATAAAACCCAATGAAAGCTTTTTTTTTGTTTTGTGGATATGTCTATTTCTTTACATTTCTGAGAAAATTTTTGAAAAAGCTATCACTTTATTCATTGTAGTTATAATGTAAAAAATAATAAGCATAAAAATATTTTTCTCAATGGGTCATAAAGATAGAAAGCAAAGGTTAAAAAGAACATTTAGAAAATCCTTAGATTATCCAATATCCATCAGAAGACACATTACTTCACATATATTCACATAGGTATGAAGTGTTGAAGTGGAAGGGAACTGGTAGACTAGCTTGCATTTTGGCACTAATACATTTGATTGGAGAGATTATATAGCTATTACCACTTCCCCTGAGGGAAAAAAAAAAGTAACACACTGCACTTTATATCAAGATCTTGCAAAATTCACAGTTTATGGTAAAGGCTTTTGGCCTTTCATAAATGATTTTGGCTGCAACTTCAGCAAAAATTGCAGCCTTCTCACCATATTTGTAGGAGAAAAGATATTTTCTAGTGGACAATAAAAGCAGTTTTTCCTAACATAAATGCTTATCTTGTGTTTGTGTACATAAACAGCACGTACTCATATTTACTTAGTCTGATAGTCTACTCAGTTTTTAAATAATATATACAAAGTTTGATAAATCTTGGACATTCCATTTAAATTACATACAGATCAACCTGAATCTTCGTTTATAACTTAAAGAAAAACATTTTTGAAGTCTTGGACACATTTGTATTAATGTTCTTTAATTTCAAAAGCTTCTGAAATATGTTCTTTCACAGGCCAGTTGAAGTGTCAAAATACTGCAAAAAATGTGTCTTTACAATATCCAATTCCTCAGACTACCAGATACCCTGCAAAAGCCATTTTTTTTCCATGGTAGTTGGCTGGAAGGTCTGATCCTGATAGATGATATGCACACCAATGACTACCAATGATGTCAAGTCTGGTATTCAGCACAATATCACCAAAAGCAATTTTGAGGTATTAAATCTTACTCAGAACTGGAAATAATTTAGGCAAACACTAAAGGATTTATATAATCATCTAATTTAATGGTATTTATCCAAACCAGCTCATCTGAGGTCTACTCATTTCTAAGACATGTTCAAATTGCATGGTTTTTAGACTAAATGAAAAAAGGACTGATGCTATTGTTGCTAAAAGAAAATCAAAGATAGGAGTTTCAGCAAACTTGGATCATTCTCTCCACCTACTGTGATTTATGTTTTACCTCATTTCCTAAAAGGGCGTTTATACAGGCTTCAGATGCATCACAGATGGCAGTAAGGTCATGTCCTCCCTCCAGTGCCAGCACCACACGGCCATCCGCTAGCTTCAGCAATTGCTTGGTTAGGTGACCAAAACCTAGTATTTAAATACAGTAGTGCAAATAATTAAAGCAGAACAGATATTACTGGCATATTTCACATCTGCTGCATGAGAATGTAGAAAGCTCAAGGATATTGCACAGGGAACATGGGATATATTTAGTCCAGTATCCTGTTTCTGACTATGGCCCACACCAGATGCTTTGGAAGCAGGTATATGGAATTTTGTATGAGGCAGATGTGAGATAATGTCCCTCATGCTGATCCCTAATAGCTGGAGAATAGTTGAAACATGAGGTTGTCTCTCTTCTTACCATCATTAACCATTATCACCCCAGATTCTCTTCCTATTTGCACATCAGTGTAACATATACCCATGTTATTTAGAGATATTTGACATAACCCTGGTCACTTATGGCATTAATATGACAAATAATATTTGTAGTTAAGCTATGATGCTATAGTTAAAAGTAATGGTATTTTTCAAATGAAATATTTATTTATTTAGTTATTTATTGCTTCTTCCTTTGTATTTGGGGTTTGAGTATAACGTACAACCATGGAGTGAAAAATAGTGGGAACATATATTACCTCTTAGTTCTATTTTGAAGTGTTTTTGGAGGCAGCACTAACAACTGGACCACTTATTTTGATTCAAGGTTTTGGTATAAGTTGAAACTGTCCAGAACTTCATAGATATTTCTCTCGCTCACTCCTGACCAACAATGTTCTAAGCAATTCCGCACCACAGCCAAAAATGATGGTACTTTGTTTTATGTGGTGATCTATAACTACATAAACACTGCCACAAAGTTTTCACCTGTGATTCAAGTAAAATTAATTTATTTCAGTTTTAATGACAAGAAAACATTGCAAGAAAAAATGTTAATTTGGAGACAAGGTTTTGGAGAGAAGTTTTGTGGTAGTTTCCTGGAACAGCTATTGGTTTTGATTAATCTCCTTTAAGTGAGTAGTGATAAGTAAAGCTTTGAAACTATTGAAGTTAAATACCCTTTACATTTTGTTCTTAACTTTTCTCCTTGGTCTGTTCTAGTTGCTCTACTGATGATCACTACTCATTCCAGTGCACTTCATAGCCTTAAATAAAGCATTTAGAAGGTACCTGTTAAAGCCTTGGGCTCTATGAAGACAGGAAAATCAACATGTTTTTATTATGTTCCAGTGAAGAATGTAATCGAAAATTAAAAACTRCAAAAATTACAAGCGTATTTTCTAGAGGAATTTTCCAAGACACAGACTTAAGGCTTGATCTGGCAAACAAGCAATCACACAATTAGTTCCATTTACATCTTAGGACTTGGTTATGTACTTGCCCAACTGTTTTTAGAATAGGGACTTTAATGATACCACATTTGGTTTAGCTCTTCAGACCAAAAAAAAAAAAAAAAAAGAAAAGAAAAAAGAACTATTTGCCACTTAATCTATAGATGATCACAGAACACTTGAAGTGAAATATTGTTTCCTTAAACCACTCCACAATCTTCTATACCCTCTAAGAAATGCAGGTTTGATTCTAGCGAAGTAACTACACTGTGGTTCAAATTACATACAGGGTTGAAAAACAAATAAAATCTTAAACTCTCATTTAAGCTCAACCTTTCCTCATGAAAAAAAACAACCCTACCCAATCCTCTCTACAAAAGACCAAATTTAGACAGGATAATAAAAGCGAAGGAAGGAGTGGAATGAGGATAACCTTTGATCTTTAGCCAATTTCTACTTTCTTTTACCTACAGGATTTATTTCTGTCTGCATGTTCCACATGTGATCTTCGGATTCATAAGAAGAGAGTGCCAACAGCGTTAAGTGAGTCGTACGTACAGCATTTAAAGGAAATGAAGAAGAATGAACAGGCGCAGACTCCCCACATCTACAACTCACCCTCTGGGTCTGTGAGAAATCCAACAGCACTTTTAAGACACCATTATCCTTCATGTTATACAGCTTCTGTGAAGAAGGGAAAGCTCTACCGTGTTTCCCCTGCACATTTTGAAAATTTTGTATGACCACAAATGTTGCTACTACTACATCATAATTTTCTGAGGTAWGTGTGGCAATAAATGTAAAGACTCTCTCAATGCCTTTTTCTTCTTTTAGGCACCTATACGTAATATAACTCATAGACATTGTTACAATGTTAGTTTGTCTGCTTGGTTTCCTAATGATTTTCCTAGTATCAATGTTATAACAATCACCCCAGCTGAGTCAGGATCCATGCAATGAGCTATACAGAAAGCATCTTTCCCAACAGAGATCACAGTAGCAAGATAAAACGTTGCCAAATCAAATCAACATGATGGGGGCTTTTCTTCAGTGTAATTACTCCAGAAAGTAAAGGTGACTTGCTAGAAAGAGTGGAAATAACTTTAGCCAACAGTACCAACATTGCCTGTGACTGAATGAGTTATGGAAATTTTTAACAAAGAAACTTGGATCCTGTGTCACTGCAGCAACCTAGGAAAGATATTAGCTTCCTCAAGGAAATCCCCTGGAGTGCAGAAGTAACAAAATGGAAAGAAAAGAATCCCAGTCAAGTAATGGTTTTAAGATGGGCTGTAGTTCGTGCCAAGTAATTAAGAAAAACAAGAAGAAATTGGTAACAAGCACCATGAAAAGAATCAGTCATCTCCCCTGATATAAGGAGATCAAGCACATATTTGATGCCCCACTGACCAAATCTAAGGTGAGAAAGGAGTCAGAGAAGCATTTTGAATCCTGGATCTTTCAACTCACATGAATTTCTAGAAATCAGCAGCAATTCTTGGCCCTTCTACTGTGCCTGCTGACAAAGGTGCCAGCTGTGATGCTGGCTTTAAAAGATGTTTTCGGTTTGAATATGCCATATTGTAAAACTGTATGCTTTCTCAGTGATGCATAACAGTTATAGATTAGTGGCATTTTATAAAAACAGAAAAAGTTCAGTTATTAGGTGGAAAGTCATGTTAAAACATCAGTGCTTGATTTTCAGTCCAACCTTAAATGGGCACTGCTTCTTTGAGGCTGCAGGTGCCTTCAGGCCATTTAGAGTCCGAGCGCCTGACTCCGTGACAGGCATCTATTAATCAGGGCTTGAAATGGCGCTGGCAGTACCCACAATTATTTGTGTCCATAAACATGAGTAAAAATGTCACATATTAGTAACAAAAAGAAGAAATAGTATTTAAAAATCCAATCATTTCAGTCAATAAGTGAGAAAAGATTATACATACAGGGGTATTTCTCAAATGTTCTTCATGTACTCAGTGAATTTGTACTTCAGAGAAGTAGCAGAATTTTTTAAAATTAGGCTCATGTAGTGTGCCAGGAAATTGTGAGCATGGTTTTGTGCCAACTATTATTTTCATAATTTCTGTAATTTAATTGTTAAAAGTACCTGTTTCCTTCACAGATCCAATATTTAGACATCCAGGGTAGAATTTGCAAAAACGCTTAATATTCCTTTGCTATGATCCTAGTAAAGACAATGATAAACCTTTGATTTACACAAGAAACAACATTAAACCACTACTAAGTAGTTCTGAAAATCGTACTAACCAACTGGTTTACATTTTCCCAACAAAAAACCTGTGGATACCCAATTGTACATTTAAGCTTTTTGCTAGATTCAAATGGAAACCATAATAAACCATGTATGTATTGGAGAAATATGCAGTATATGAGCTGTTATCTGCCGACCTTTGAAATAAAAATATAAACTTTTAAAACAAAGACATAATACGTACCCCTTAATTATATCCTTTCCCCTCTTCCAGTGCTATTAGTAGAGGAGATACAATATTCAGCCTTATGTAAGAAAATATTCTATTGTGGGAAGGCAGAAAGAGAGAAAACTAATACTGTATTATACTAATGAGCAAGCTGCCAGGCTCTCATTGAAGGACACAGTGTGCTGATCAGTTGAATTACCATCTAAGCAAGTAATTTAGGTTTTAGTGGACTGATCTCCTGATATAACACTAGGAGCCTTTTTTTTTTTTTCATTTGTAACATACAAGCTCACAATGTACTCCTTCTAGTTCTGCCAAACAGCAAGGAATGACACAGCTGAAGCTTCTGCCTCATTTAACCAAAGTTGCTGGAGCAACTATACTCTACCCAGACTTACTGAAAACCAAGAAAATGTTAAATCCTATAAAAAGAGAACCCGGAGTTATTTCAGTTTGCTATTTTTGTTTTTGAGGTATCCTTACCCTGRCAACGTGAAATGGAAAGTGGCAAACAGAAAAAACTTCTGAACCAGGCCAGATCCCCTCCAACGTACTCATCACACAACTTTGTTGTGTATTACAGCTAGACGAAGTAAAGCTAACAAGTCAAGTTTGTATGTACAGCCTCCCATTTTGAGAAAGGAACATTTGAGAATGAAGACAACTTGTGGATGTTATTCTTTTCACATCCTTTCCTCAGCAGACAGGGAAAGGAACCATATGGATGGGGTACACTCCCAGCCAGCACCACAGCACTCCTTGTTTGCATWAACAATCATATATGCAACCTCAATTTGCTCGCCAGCAAATGTGCAAACGCCCAGTTAGTGGGGACTAAACCTGCCTCAGCAGAAGGCAGTCCCCTTCCTTCTCCCCCACTGTACATAAGGAGAGCAGATGTCTCCTGCACAGTTACTTTTTGGGTGACAGCAGGCTGAGGAGAGCAGAGCCTGGCGCTGGCCCTTGCTCAGGGGAGGAGACTGGTGGGGGAACAAGGACACGTCAACAACTGAAAGGTTGGCGAAGCTTTGGAGTTACGGAGAAAGCCTCAGCTTTCTCAGCCTCAGCAGCGGGGCTCCAACAGCTCTTTCGACTTCAGCGTCTTAAAAGCTACAATCCGACCCTAAATTACAGGCAGGGTTCTGGTGAGCTCCTCTGGCTACTCAGAGAAGCCTGGAGAGGAATACACGCAAAACACAAAAACTCCACAGTCTCTGTCCTGGACCTCCAAGCATGTATTTAACTGTTATTTACCATTTAATCATGTCATTACTCTCTAATTTACTTGAGAATGTGTTTTCCTCTCATTAAAACTGTTGCAATGATCACTGCCAAAAGTCTACCCACCAGTGTTCTGTGCTCCTTCCCTGTGGTTCCTTCGTGACTATTTGATTAATTTTCATTGATATTCTTCCAACAATAGCATCTAAAATTAACTGGGTCAGTTTTTACATAACTTCCTGAGTCATCAGGCTACGTGTCCTAAATAAATATGTCCACACAGGAGTCAAATGATAATTTACCCTTCCAGCACTGGCAGGAGCTAGAACATTTTGCAAACCTTGTGTTCTATGATAAGAAAACACATTTTCTTCTCAGGTCTTAATTCAGGACCTTTTATTCAATCAAAACTTCATTTGGATTAAGTCAGAGGTTTGATTCAGTTGGCAGGATGTGGCCCAGAGTGAGGGGGAAAGGGAGATTTTAATGCCAAATACATTCTTACGAAAAACATTTTCCAAATGGCTAAAATTATGAATGTTAGTGTTGAGGTACCTGAATTTAAATGTAGAGATCTGGCCTCCAGGCATTAGCTGCTGATTTCTTGCTTTTAATACTGGAGAAGGAAGCTCAGTAACACTTCAAATTACATGTCTCAAGCAGGCATTTAATTTAGATTAAATTAGACAGTAATTGTACGTTAAATAAATACCACTGGTCTCAGAAACACATTTTTTATGGATTAACAATTTATGTAATAGATGTTTTTATTGCATGCCTGTTAGTTCTACAGTAATATGCTTTTCATAATTAGCTGCTTTTTAGCTGGTACACTGAACATAACTTATTAAAACTCTATTAAGTACTTACTCAAGGATACATAGAATACCTCTTCAAAAGCCAAATAATGAAAACCTGTCTCACTACAGGAAAAAGCCACCCTGACAATGCTCAGTAGAATGGTCTGGGCATCTTCAACTCTCTTGAGATATGTATGGATCCAAGTGGGTCATATAGTCCATTGCATTTGCTTAGTTCTCCAGGAAGGAGGAACTTGTACACCTCCACCACACAATGGCAGCACTGACCACCTGACAAAATGTTCCTCAGAGAAAACACACGGAGGAGGCAGACTCCCCCAAACTCTTCTCTCAACTAATTCGTACTAAAAAAAAAAGGAAAGGATTTCCTTTGTACCCTGTATTATCAAGCAGTAAGGATTCTGCATCCTCCAGGAAAGGTCATAGCCATGTACAAAATAATGATGATGTTTTTAGAGCTGTCATAATGCTGTCATGTGGATTCAGAGAGAAAATATTCAACCACAGATTTTAGCTGCCAGAGGCAAAGCAGGAACCTTTGGATAGTCCCAAAACTGGCTGGATGTTTTTAGCCCTGTTCTGACTAGCTATTTGCTACGTGCCTTCCTTTCTTCTAGGTTTCCTCACATTCTCTTCATCTCTACCCCATCTCACACCTGGCCTAAGTAATAATTTCTCCACTGTCCTACCATCCCCACCTTTTTTTTTTTTTTTTGCTTCCTTTTAGTAAGTCCTCTACTAAGTGAAGGTGGCCAGGAAGCAAGATTATCTGTCCCGCAGAGTTGTTCAATGTTTTTTTGAGGAACATATAGCTGTTCTGCATCAGAAAGCAGAAGCCAAGGGGGGAAATGTAGAACTGCAAACAGCAAGGTGGCATTTCAGAAACTTGGATTCAGATGTCTCTGAAAAAGGCTGTTGTTTCATCTGGGTGGTGAGGGGATTCTCCATGGTGTTTGGGGGGCTTTCTTTGTTTTGTTTTGGTTTGGTTTTTTTTCTTTTTCTTTCTTTCTTTCTTTTTTTTTTTTTCCCCTGGAGATTAAAAATCCCTCTAAAGGGATTCTTTGGGGATAGTCTAATGAGACTGATAATTATCTATTGAAAATCTGTCCCATACATTGTGAAATCTGCCAAGCTGATAGTGCAAGTGGTAGTACTGTTATCATGATAACTTGTTCCAAATCTGATCAAGTTGCCTGATTTAAACTGATATACAATATATGCATCTGATGTTACAAATTACAGATGATTGTATCTCCAAATCTGAGTCCAGACTCAGTAAGGGGTTGGCTAGAAAACAAGACATCTGATAAAAAAAAATAATTCAAAGTATGAGGAATTTGTTTCTAATCCATGCTGGAATGAAAATCAGATACTACTATTGACTATCCAAATAAATCAGTAAGCTTGATTAAGTTTGGAGAAGTTTATTATAATGCTACTGCCTATAAAATCAACTTGTCACATTTTTAAAATATGTGGGGCAAAGTTTCTGCTGTTGTAAATGAGTATAGCTGAAATGTGGGCACTGAGTTATGACTGAAAACAATCTGATGGGAAGATCTAGTTTTATTTCTTTCTTTAACTGATGAAAAGCCAAGTCRGTTAATTTTGAATTGACCCAAGAGACTAACACAAAGGATCTGATTTAAAGCCCATCACTCAGAAGCTGAGAACTGACTGCCATTTTCTGAAGATGGTCTACAAAATTCTGCCAAGAAAAGCAGCATGGACTGAACGATCTTTCCAACATACACAGTTTCTCAGAGTCTACAAATTAAGCCTCTCACTTTATTTGCAGTCATTTATTGACCCTGCCACATCAACATATCGCATTAAATTAAGGGCTAGTTCCTTAGCCAGTGTTAATCAGCATATACCATTATCTAAAGACCTGGCCTCCAGATGTGGATCATTCAACATTCCAAGACTAGGGACATAGATACAATAAGCATATCAGGGATGCGTTCTCGTAGGTGGATAGACTTGAGGTAAATAATACTCTATTTCCTGACCAATTTGGCATCAAGTCTCCTGGTGAACTCAGTACTAGTATCAGAGGTCTAGTGCCCCTCAGGATTTGGATCACGTTGTTAAAAAACATCATTTTATAATATCAGGAGGAAATAAGGCAGTGCATTTCTAAGGGATTACTGTACATCTCAAGTAGTTACTCACTTTYCCTCTGGCCTTGTGCCTGTTAACCCCACCTGACATATGCTATAATCACCCAGAAATGCACTGCCTGTCACCACTTATTGAAAAGGTAACGTGTAAAACTCACTAAAGGAAATGGTATTGAAACTAGGTTTGGGGTCTGACTCCTTACAGTCTTCTGATTAATTGCAATTTCCAAGTAAAATATATCGAGCAACTTTCTATTATGCTGTTCTACTACAAAAACGTGTAAGAATTAAGGATGTGATTTCAACTCATACAACAGCCCCTTTGTCCCTTCTCATACTATTAAAAGGACACACAGATGCCTTGAAATGGTGGGTAAAACCCCACAGAGTAAAAGAAATTGTAGCTACCATATGAATGACATAGGTGGCTCCATCCAGCTTTCTTCACGAATGGAGAAGTCATGTCAGAACCTTGTCACTCATGTTATTGCACAGCAGAATTTGCAAGAGCCTTAACCTGCTGGGAGCACAAGAAAAGGTGGCGGGGAATTGCACGGGCCTCAGGTGAAGGCAGGACTGATGCCACTTTGTCCTGATGCACAGGAGCTGGAAATATGTAGAAGATATTTTTATTGGCTGTTCCCCAGAATGAAATATATCACCCATCCTCATCACAGATACGTAGAATTTTTAAAGAATGAGAGTAAAGATGTTCCTTTTTTTTTTCATTTTGTAGAGATTAGGTTCAGGTTTGGCTGTTGGGTGAATGAGAGGACTTCATATACAATACAACTTGTGATCTGGAACAAGTTGATTGGAATAGGAGTGGCCTCTTTGTTTCCCCAGAAATTCTTCCCCCCAGAAACACATATGAGAATAAAATCTTTTCTTAGAATGTCGAATAACTCATCCCTGTCTTTCCAGTCTTCTGACATAGAGTTCTCAGAAAGAGCCCTTCTGTGAGCTTCTGCAGCCAAATGGCAACCCACTAATTGCCGCTTGAGAACTAGTGCTCCAGAAACTCTCATGGAATTCTTCACCCAGTAGTTTCCTACATTTTCTTAGAGAAACTTAAAACAATGAAATAAGCATGCAGGTGCATCATAAAAAGGCCTGGGTGAAAAATGTCTTCAGGTGGCTGAGCAGTCATGGAGTATTACTTTCTGGATTTTCTCAGAGTGAGGAGCAGAGTCACTCAGGAATGACCTGATTCTGCAAGATCCATAGGTAAGCAAATGACTGCTATCTCTCCTGTTACCATAACATGACAGTATTAAGGGAAGCTGGCAGACCTAAAATAATTGGTCTTCATCGAACAATAGAAACATCAAGACAAACAATGACGTTTCTGTGCTACACTCAGACCTAAATCCAGCTAACTAGTGTCAAGGTAATTTGAGGACTCCAGATGTTGTTGCAGCTGCATTACCACAGTCATCTTAGTCATTCTCCTTAAAAGTGGGAAGTTCATAACAGGGCAAAAATCATTCATTCAGTGTTAGGATACTGTTTCTTGAGCAACATCAGTACTTTCTTCTTCAAGGGAAAACAGTATATTGGCTTTTCTAAATGGAGACACTGAAAATCTACTACCAGAATAGCTACTGTTTCTTCCTCCAGCGTTTTAACAACCAGAAGTAAAATAACCTGCTGTCAGAGCTCAAAGCTCCCTAGTGGCTCCAGAAACTTAGCAAACAACATATAGCAAACTGCAACATCAGGATTGCATTTATTCTTCCTTCTGACAAAGCTGAAGAGCCACAGCAACTGAAAGGTTGGACAAAAATTATCCGAACTTTGTAGCAAAGCCACCTAGAAACCCTTGACAACAAAGACGTTTGACTCTCTCACTACAGATGAATAAAGAAGCTCAAGAAGGAAAAATATCAAATTCAGAACAGCTCCACTCATCAGAGGCTACAGCGGTCACTCCAGCAGAGAAGGATGCACTTTTTAGTCATTCTTAGTTTTGGCCAAAGTGCTGATTTCATTTCATAAAAGAAATGGTCATGGATCAAAATTCTAGTATCGTCTCACTGTTTTTACCTGAATTTTACAGCTGGGCACTATGTTAGAGGGAATTAATTAATTAATATTAATTACACATGAGAGAGAAAGATGAAAGAAAACAAAAAATAAGACATGAGAGAATTGGGAAAAGGATAAAACTGTATGTTGGGTTCATAAAAGAGACTGTTATTAAATAAGACAACAAATACATTTGTGACTAACAGAAAATAGAAGCATGTAAGCGAAATTACTGGATGACTGAGTGGATGAGCATGAACAAAAATGAATGTGAATACGAAACTAAACATTATCAAGGAATTAGATTTTCTTGCAACCATCAGGAATTGTCAGAAGGTAAAGAAAGTAGAGAAGACTTATGACCTTATTTCTGCAAAGGGATGCAGAGCATTTCTGAATTTTTCTCCAGGGATATACTTTTGTATCCTTTATATACAGAGAAAGGTAAGGTAGTCCCACAGCTATATTGACATGAAAATGATTCAGATTTTGTCTGCAGTGAACTCTGAATTCCTCAGTGACTGGTTTCTAACTCAAACAAGTTCTAAGCATAGGCAGCTGGCACTGAATTGAAAATACAGTGTGTTTCAGGTGACACGTTTGTATGTGTATCAAAAATGTTAGTGATAACACTCAACGCAAATAATGTACTTGAATAAGCAGGTACTTGACAATAAGCTGGTCTCCCTGGGAGCAATCACATCACTTGCCATTTATTCAGACATACTACCATATTGTCACAGAGACAAAATCTGAAGTAATCCCATGGCTGCAACGGATTTATACCTCTGGAAATGTGAGCAAAATTTGGCCAAGTAAGTGCAAACATTTCTCTTCTTTTAACCATAGTAAAATAAGTTTAGAAAATGTGGATGAAATCCACATTAAAGTTCAAATGTGTATTTGGAGATCCACATTTTATCAACAGAGCAGAGATTTGTCAGTGAATGCATACCAGTTTTCTGAACTCATCTGGACTCAAGGAGTCAATAGTGGTTGCTCCTTCTAAACTTTAAGCTATTGTATATCTTACCAGACTCTGCCTTATTCTAGGGTGTCATCACAAATAAACTCAAACTATCTTTCCATGTATACAAATCCTTAGTGGCAGTGGAAAGGGTGGCTTCTGTCTCCTTCCCAAGTGACGTGTGACTCCATCTCAAGCTGATAAGCCCTGGCATATACCTAGCCCAACCTAGAACAGCTCAAAGATGGCATGGAAGCCTTTTTAACAAAGATCACAAACAAAAAGCTTTCATTTTCTTTTCCTCATACCCACTGTGAACTGAAACAGCAAATCTACGTACTTATTATAACACTTGCAAGGACTCAGATCTGAGTAGAAAACATGTCTGAGGACAAGTGCTTGCAGGTAGGTAAAGAAAAAACTCATTTCCAAACTGAAGATGACTTTTGGTGGTGGTAGCTGTTAATAAAACACATTTCTTCAGTGCTGAAATCTATACAAATCAGAGTAAGACCTGGATGTTGCCTATTCAAGAAGTGTGAAATCCAACATGTGCAGCCAGCAGGGCTGATACAGGTGTGAGTGAGCAGATGTGTGGTGGCAGGCAGAGGCGGATGTAAAAAAACCACTTTTTTTCATCCTATGCTGTTTCTGTTGCCCAAGAAACAGGCAGGAACAGTCCTTGTGACCTCTTCAGACTAGGATGGGTTTACTTCTTGTACATGCTGTATTAGGTCTTCCTGCATCCTCACTGTGTCTGGAAATGCTCAAGAGAAACGTGTTTCAACATGACTATTACCTATTCTATGGAACTACTATATAGTGCACAGAATTTAATATCTGGATCAGAGATCTGTCTAAATTTCTGGCTGTGGCTTTTCATGGCCAGTTGCAATGCATAAGTGACCTGTTGGTTGATGTTACATATTGGACAACCAGAAAAATAAAAACATTTTTATTTAATCTGAAATTAAGATTCAAGAAACAAGAAATCTAGAGCTCCACAGTGCCACTTTTGTATCAACCACTTTTAAAAACAGAGCTCAAGGTGTTTAAGCATACTTTTCATTATAGAAAAGAGAATAACAGCAAAAAATGATATATAGAAAAAAGGTAGAGGAACATTTATTTCCTCTATTATTTAGATTTAGGCAGAAACTTTGAAGCTAACATTTATTGCTGATTTATAGTTACAATCTGAACCTGGCCCTCTCTATACTGAGAAAAGCAAAGGTCCAGAATAGTAGATGTTCATTTAATTAACAATTCTATCTTAAAGCATATGCAAAAGGGGTCCATTGTGCAAGCAATCATAAATCTCACTTGGCCTAACTTCAGAGCAATTGACCTTACAACCCAAATAATGTTCCTTTGTGCACAGTTTTTATATGCAATTTCTAGATTTACTGTTTCAAAGAAAGAGTGTGCAAACAATTTCAGCTGAGCTTAAAGTGAGCAACTCATTCATCCTACAGCTGGATGAAAGTCTGCGCCAAAATGGAAAACTTGCTCTGGAAGGAGTCTCTGTTGATGCTACTTTCAGTGGATCCAGATTCAAATTTTTCATTTATTTATTTTCACATGCTGCTGATATCTTAATTAGGGAATGAGGGAGAAGAGAAATGACAAGTTTTAGCAGTTCATTGGACAACAGAGAATATAATAGGAAAAGGTAATGACACTTTGCCAGCCTGAGAGTATTCCCTTGCCAGTCATCAAAGGACTGCTACAAATAAAAAATTCTGAGGAATTCTCCAAGAAAAAGGCAGAATAGAAAACACAGGCAATATAAATGTAACTTCTACTTGCTCCCACCCTAACTATCCAGCATCTTAAAGTCTTGATATTTCTTTTTTCTATAAACAAAATTTCAGGCCACATTTTAATAAGTTCAATATGCAAAGCACACATATCACTTCCATACGTGTGTTCTAGGTGACACCTATATGGAAACAGTGACAAACCCTTTCCTTGATTAAACATTGTAAAGCTTTTATTAGAAAATTTACCAAAAAAGAAAATGTGTTATCTGTATCAGTAGTGCACATTAAAAATCTCAAAGTAACTGGCTCCAAGACGAATCTTGGCAAACTCTGAAGCCCATATGTGGGAGAGGCAACTTTAGCACTTAGTAAATATCCAAAAATCTGCAATTAACCCCGAGAGATTCTTCAAATCTCTCTTAGGCTGACAGGCTTTTCTGATTAGCCACTTCTGGAGAGCTCTGGTACTCTGAGTCAGCCTCTGGAGGCTCCACTGGCCATCTAAGGGATCTGGGCTTTCAATTCGGACACTAAGGTTGGGTGTTGAAGTTGGGGCAGCCCAGAATATCTCAAACTCACTAGGACTTTACCACTGCCCTTATATTATATGTAAGTATGGTCAACCTTTTATAAATTATTAGAACTGATTGAAGTATKAATTAAAAATAAATAATTCAGATATTGTAGCCCTGCTTCATGTTCATAATACTGTTTGTAAACATATGTTAGTATTTTCCAAATGTTATGTTCATAAAGTTGTTTGTGAAGATATCTGTTAGCATTTGCCAAATGTTGTGTTCAGCTTAGAGGCTGACCACACACTTGCTTTCACTTCCTAACTTTAATTATCCATTTCTTATTAGTGCTCATAAAATGACATCCTATAGTATCTGCTCTCTTAATGTGTAATTGAAACTTTATCTACAACAGAATAGGGATTAATTAAGATAAAGTGATAACTAGTAAATAACCAGTTCTCCTGATCACACAAATAACCAGGAATCTTTGCAAAGAAATACCACTCCTCAGACTTTAATGAGAACATAAATTAGAGACTGTGACTATTTCTTAATAGGAAATGAAAAAGGACATGAACAGGTATGGGATGAATGAGTTTTAAAAGTCAAAGAAATGTCTACTAAAAAGAACAGCATTTGCATTCCTATTGCCTGGGCCACTCGCCCCTTTTGCAACCTGATAAAACAAATGAGTCAATACAAATCAAGACAACTTAGTAGAAGAACAGCAAATGGCCATTGTAAAAAGTAAATGCCAGAGGTAAAGGGACGCCACAAAGGCCCCAGTCCTGTGATTTTTCCTGCAAGCAGATTTAACTGGTGTACTCTGGCCAAACACCTTTGGAGTCAGACATGCCATTTCACTTATGGAGAGAAAACAGCAAGACATGTCCAAAGACAGTAAAATAAAATGGAATAATAACTTGACCTGTTACAAAGTTCATATTTTGAAAAGAAAATTGTAGAAAACTTACACTAACAATTTTTCATGAGAATCTGTCCATTCTTCAACCATCTTTATGTGATAAACCAGGAATGTTATTCTTTCCTTCATAGACATACTGCCTTGTTTTCATCAGTTTACCCTGACTGTCAAGGAGCCTTCCAGAAAACAGTGGATAAGCTGAGAATTTATGCAGTTCATATTTGCTATCAGACAAATCACTGCAAAGTTTCATTTTCCCCCCTTGCATGTCTGACAAAACTGCAAGACAGCCAAATACAGGTGTTCGGATATATTCAGACAACACTCTTTTTTCTTTCTCTCTTTTTAATATAATATTTTGTCATTTACTCTGGTGAAAACATTATGGTTGGTAAAGTAAGATCAAGCAATAATTCTAATTTTTTAAAGCCTTTAAAGCAAGTTTTTGAGAAACATGGGAGTTTAGACAGCACATTTATTTAGTTTTAATTTTTCCGCTGTCATACATCAGCACTGAAGTCCTGATTTAGAACACATGCAGCTTGCCTTTGAAGTTTTGGCTTTTTTTTAACAATGGCAAAAAAAGATATGAAGAAATTAAACAGCACCAAAAAAATCATAAAACAGGGCTTTTGTGCTCTTGATTTATATATTGTTTTTTATGTTTGTTTAAAAAAAAGCTTTATTCTCAATAATCTTTCATGGGAAGCTTTGCTCTGACATACCTTTATTCATCTAAGCCTTTTCTTCTGTGGTGACCTTTCTTTTCTCCTTCCTATCCCTCCAAGTCTCTGAACACTGCTTTCTAATATCGTTCCCATTCAGTAGCAAAATGAGTTTATTGGAATTCTTCTGAAAATTAAAAGAGTAGAAAATGTGCAGTGATATGCTAAACTGATATTTTTGGATGAAAGCCACAAATATTACAAGTAAACAGGACCTCCACATGAAACAGCTTTTTTCTTCTAGTGTTTGCTGGATTCCCCTTCTGGGTTGTGCATGTGCAGTGATATACGTGGTCCTTTTGGTCAAGTTACACAACACAGGCATTTTCCAACGAAGTGCATGAAAGCTGATAGTTGCTGTTGTTCATTTTTGTCCAATGTGTTGTAATGAATATGAGCCAATGCCATATTTATTTGTTCTGTGGCCAGCTTTTTCCCTGTCATTCTCTCTCCCTTTCAGCTCAAGGACTAAATAGTTGAAACAACAACAAAAAYATCACAACTGGCTTTATAGTTTTTCTCCTCCTTAGGGTCTTCCATTCCCTGGAAAATTTTAGTGTGTACTAATGTCATCTAAAGGTACCAACACCATGTGCTGCTAAGACCGGTTTTGATTGCAGTCTACCTTCAAAACATATTGAAAGTAATTTCTAGACAGACCAAGTCCTGAAAGTGTCCAGATGTTTGAAGGAGAACATTAAAAAAACCCATAATTCTTAATTGTCAGCCCAAATATGTATGTGTACAGTACCACTGTGTATGTGTAGAAGGATATGTGCAGGGCATTTTTGATAGCTGAGGGAATTGGAGAAGCAGGGGCTGACAAGGGAGCTTGACTTTGTCTGAGGCATTGCAGGAAGGTTAACAGCTGCATATCGGGAGTTTACTGCGGACCTCCCCACTCACTGTATCTCTTCCCTTACCTTCACCATCTCATATCCATATGCTTCATCTCTGCACTTCTTCTAAAATACCTCTTATTCTTAACAGTGAAATAATGACAGCTGCATCTGAGAAGAAAGTTCTTTTTGTATTCCATATCATTCATGGGTTAGTGCAAAATAACAGAACCAATAGAATCTCCTATCACCAACATTGACACCTAGATTTATGTCAAAATAGTTTTTCCCCGTGAAGTGTAGTGGTAAGCTTATTGTAAAGACACCTCTGAGTTCCACAAAACCTCTCTTAAAATCCACATGAAGAACTTGTGTAAAATTCTGACTGAACATAGAAGGTTCTGCAGTTTATTTTATTTTTATGGAATTTAACTATCAATTTTAGCAACTTGGTCTGTGTTAGCAGAAAACTTACTTATGATTTAATTTAACTTCATATTTAATCCATGACCTTTCTACATCTTGAAGCAAATACTGCTGGATGGGAAAAAACACTTTGATTTTAACATTCATCAGGATTCTTCTCCCCTACCTTTAACCAAGGAAAATTTAGCTGTCTTGCCTCTGCTACTCCTTCGAGCTAGTTACTACTCAATGGGGAGAGAGGAATCGCCCCAGAAAGATCCATTGCACCAATTTTCAGGAAGGATGGAGGTCTCCTTGGAGGTAAACAACTCTCTATACTGACTGTCATGGACATATCCGGACCTAGGATGTATAATGTTCAGAAAGCCAAACTTAGAGAGAGAAAGTTCATCTACGGCTCTGAAAGATTATTTACATCAAGGCAGGTAAAATTTGCTTCCATCTACCGAGGTCATACTTTGGCATTGTGAACGCAGTATGCTCACTGAGAAGCTTCTCAGGTAATATGAAATTAGAGATGAATTCATTTAGATTAAGTAAAGTATGCCCCCATTAATACCTCAATAAAAATTACTCTTGCTAGAGATTTTGTAGGTTACAGAGTCCTGCTTTCAAATTATTTTTTTTATTTAAGCAAGTTATAATACTAATATAGTCGTACAATATTAGTATATTAATTAAATAGTTACTAGGAAATTATTTAGAAGAGTATTTTCTATATAATAATACAATCTAATATATTTATAATAATAATTTAAATCTCAAGCTAAGAGGGGTAATTTTATACAGAAATCATGGAGATGATGTAGAAATTGTGGTTGTTCTACKTGTAACATGGAAGAAGTCATATTAGCATGTCATACTAATAAACTTTTTAGCTTTAAAGCCTATTCATCTATGAATACCTTGTATAATATTTCCAGATTCGTAAACTTTGAAAATTATTATATGCAGACAGAGGATTTCTATGCCAAATTTGTTCCATTACTCCCAGTAATAATTCCTCAGACTATAATTCTTCTGACTCAAAATATTTGTTATCCTATCAGCCCACTTTGCACCTTGCTTTCTTTGTCTAAGACATACATCATTAGCTCCTTTAAGATCCCCTCAGTATTTAGCTCAATCTCCCCTAATGCATTTTTATTCCACGCTCCTTTTCCCTTGGATATACTGCCATTTCTCTGCTAATACCATGACAAAAATTTGTAAGTGGTATGCATTTACCAGGGTGGCTTTTAGATATCCCAGAAAAAAAGGAATCTGGCCATTTGTCCTGGTGTTTTAGAAGCTAAGCCACCTGGTCAGAAGAATGGCTCTAGCTCTGATGTCTGACGTCCAGGCTCACCACCCTCACACCTGGGATTTCCCAGGCTGAAACACAGGAAAATGTCCTCCTCCATCATGAATTCATTTGCTGCTCTCAAGCCCTTTCTTTCAGATTAGCAGTTGACAAATCTCTAAACAGTGCCACCGTAAATATCTATGTGGCTTCAAAAAGGAGACATTTGAAAAAGGGGAATGATTCCCTTTTAGAGAGATAAATTGAAGCAAATGAAAATTGAATCTCTAGGAACATGCTCCAAGAGTGAAATCTGCACAGGTCAATCTCCCAAAGGTAGTAAGTGGTACAAGTCATTGATCTGAAACTAACACAGAAGGTACAGTTCAACAACATAGTGATACAATTATAATAAAATAGACTAGGGAATATTTTTGTAGTAGTGAGAGGCCTTTTCTCTGAGCTTTTTTGATTGTATGCTCATTTTTGGAGCTCTTCTGAAGCAGAGTCTACTAATTGTGCATCAGTTTTCTTAAAAGTTATGGAAACATTCAGAGCAGACCAATATATTTCCCAGATGTACTGTCTTTCACTAGAGTTTTAATAAAATAAAAAATAAAAACAGGTACTGAGCAAGGATGGTGTTATCCAATGGACTAAATTAGGTAATTGAGTCACAGTGACAAGAAGGATGGGCAGATTTTGAAGAAAAAAGCAGGTTATTCAAGASGTAATGTTTGACATCTGGTTTATGATACTCTAATTGTCAATAGTCAGCCAAAGACAAAAGACTGCTATTGTCTTTCAGATTAAATATATCTACAACAGTGCTGACTATTTACTCAAATATATCCTCTCAGTTTCTGCTTGAAGTATATGTCCTACCTTGGAATAGAAGGTATTTTCCACTTTTTCTCTTAAAATACTGGGTTTAGGTGTGACATGTTCTGATGGTCAGCGTACACCATGCTAGAGGTGGCTGTATGAGTAAAGTGGTTATGCTCCAGGTACCCTTGTTATATTATAAGATGGCCAGTTCCATTAAAATCAATTACAAAATTTTCTTCAAATGTAGTGAAACATAACAAAAAATCAGACCAATCATCTATAAGTCTTTTCAAATATTTTATGCAAAAAATGAAAATTAGCAGTATGTTTCTTACTTTTCCTTTCTTTTTTAACCATGAAATGCAGATTGCTGTAAGGAAGCTCTTGGTCTGAATGGAAGACACTCTTCTTATTTTATGTTCTAAAATTTCTTTTCTTTTCTTTTTTCTTTTCTTTTCTTTTCTTTTCTTTTCTTTTCTTTTCTTTTCTTTTCTTTTCTTTTCTTTTCTTTTCTTTTCTTTTCTTTTCTTTTCTTTTC